>VXAK01008459.1:0-110010 GCA_013399435.1 Arenaria interpres
TCACTCGAGTACCACATAGTGCCACGTTTTCACAGCGCTCAGCTTTGGCGTCCTGGCTGGAAGCAGCCGTGTGCTGCCAGCATAAGCATTTCCACAGCCATCTGGAGAGCGAGACTGCGGGCTCCCCGCGATCCAGGCTAAATTTAACCCACCGGGAAAGGCTCGGCGTTGCCGCCTGCAAGTCAAGTCCCGCGATCCAGATCCTAGTACAAAGGCTTGTGGCAGCAGAAGGGCCAGCCAGGGCAGGGGTGGCTCTGCAGGTCTGGTGGCAGTGCCAGGGGGCAGCGTGTGAGCTCACAGTGTTAGAATTTGGCTACTTGTGCCCTTTCTGGGATTTAAGCATATGCGATTGCTAGAGTTATAGATTGCTATGTCACCTAGGGCATGGAAAACCAGTGGTGTGCACGTCCCCCAGCGCACAGCGTGCAGGGATAGGTGAGGCTGAAGGGGTAGCAGAATGGCCCTGGGTGCGAGATTGAAGTGGTAAACTCACCTTAATTTAAGTCAAACCCGAAGCAATTTTCTATGTATTAAACATGTTTTTAAAGTTTACACTGTCACTTGTATGTGCTTGGCTGGAGTAAGCTTTGTTGTGATTGTGACAAATAAACTGTTTGACCTCTGTCTGTCACGTTGGTTTAGTTGTAATAAATGTCCATTTTTACACCATTGCTTTGTGTTTCCATGTAATTAGTTCTGGGTTTGTTGTTTTGGTTTTTTTTTGCAGAGGAAAGAAGAGGCTACTCAGAGCTAGCTTAAAAAAAAGGGAAATTTTATTACAGTGCTTGACCTGTTCTTGAGCACTTTATTAAAAAAATGTGTGAGTATACCGTGTCCAAGATTAGTTATTTACATCCATTCAAGTTGTACAGAAAGCAATAAATTAGCAAGTTTTTGGAAGGCTTACCACCTTAAGCATGAAATTTATTAAAGTGGATGTTAAATTGATGCGGTAGTGCCACTTCATTTGAAAAGTAAAACAAACCACATGTTGATGGAAAGAGGGTTCTGGATAACACAAACTCAGTATTCAGTTCCTTAAATGGAATTACGAGTAAGTCAATGCAACTTTCACAATTCTAGTCTCAACCCAAACGTTTCTCAGATGAATTGCTTCTTCAGCTTTCTAAAAGAACTGAACTGGTTGACGTTATCAGCCAAAGCATGGTGAAAACTTGCCATCTCAGAACATTTCTTAAATCTAATATGAAAGAAAACTTTGTTTCTTAAATTTCCTATCGTACAGAGAAGGGGTTGGAGGAGCTAAAGAATCCATTAGAATTTCTGGATTGTTTAGGCAAGTGATTGTTGGCTTGAGTGTCTTCAGCTTCATCACTGAATCTTAAGTCTTTAAGAGGCTTTCCTGAACATCTGCTGGTCCTTTTAGTGTCAACGCCACGATGACGGTCGCCCTGTGGCTGCCTTTGTTAAGTTCCCATGTGCCATGGGTTGTGTTTGTACGGATTGCTTTGGAATCAGTCTCATAGTTCACTGAGGTGTAACTTGTCAGTGTTATCTCTTTTTTTCAAAAAAAAAATAAATCAGAGATAGGTACTAAATTCAGCTGATACATCAGTGCTGAATAGAAGGGTATGTGGAAGAATAGAATAGGTGTTTATTTTAATTACAACAAACTTACAGTGAAAGCAACATCAGCTGCACTCTTTAGATGATGTAAGAAAGTAAATTAAGCTTTTAAGTTTATTAACTAGCATAGACTTTCATGTTTTGTAAGAAGTGCTGATCCAGGACAGGAAGCAATAGCATCTTTAAGCAGACTCTTGCATTTCTTTGGGGGAAAAAAAAAAAAAAGTTATTTAGCGCACAGGAATGGCACTGATAAACTTCAGGGCGATTTCTGATGCGCTGAATGTGGTAAACGCAAAACCCAGGCTGAGAAAGACGTGCCGTCACGGAAGGACATACCGCTGGGGAGATACTCGGGATGCGTTTCAGATCACCTGCCCCATGAGCAAGGGAAGGGCGGGAGAGGGAAGGCTTGTTCCCTCAAGTGTGCGTGTTTCCCCCTCCATAACAAAGGAAAGCCTCGGAAAAAAAAATAATAAAATCCGCACTCCTCCCCGTGATGGTGGTCGGCTGCTCTGGGCAGGCGGAAAGGGCCACCACCCAGCACTCCAGGGCACGCTGCTGCCAGGGGGCGAGCCCGCTCCCAGCTGCCCGAACTCCTACGCTTACAGGAGTTTCCCCGTCTGCCACTGGAAAAATGCCATCTTAACTTGCCGGCGTGGCTGTGACCCTCCTCCTGTGGGAGCAGGGTGGGAGCAGATCCTGCTCCCCATCCCGACTGCCAAGCGGCTGCCCCACCAGGAGCAGCCCCGCTGCTGCCCTAACCAGCTTCTTGCAGCTCCCTGTAAATGCCCGCTTTCATCATCATTCTACAGCACCCCAGCGAATTCGCAGTGCAGAATTCACGACTGAAAGAAAGAATTGTGAAAGCCACTGCTTTTAAGCAGTCGTTAAAACCAAAACAAAACGTGGCCAATATTCATTCCCTTCATACGGTCCCTTTATGTGGAATATCCAGAACAACACGCAGTGAGAACAAGCTATTCCTTGCAAATTTAAATCCTTTCTGTGTTCTTCTGGGGCTTCTCCCCTTTGGGGAAAAAAAAATAATAAAATTAAGCTTAACATTTAAGAACTTCTAGCCTCTTTGTCTCTTCGGAATAAATAGCTCACTCAGCTAATAAGGAAACACAAAACCATGCATATAACACTACTTAAGATTATGAAGTAGGGAAACAATACTTAAATGTATGAACTCTGAAGTTAGAATTTTGGTTGAATTCCAGGTTTCATGCTAACGAACGCAAACTAAACGTCAGTTCTACAGCACTCCGTTTCCATGTAATAAACAGACTGCATGTGAAAGTGAACGATAATTACAGCTACCAGTCCTACACTGCACAGGTACAGCCAGTAAGTTTGGGTCCAGACCTCAAGAAAAGAAGCTGAAGCTTCAGCCATTACAATAGCAGAAATAAAGTAGATTTAAATTTTTACATGCATCTCGGAGCAAGTTTTTTTTTTTTTTTTTTTAAATTATAAGAACTTTCTTTTTTAAAAAAATACAGCAGCTCAGCTTCCCAAATCCCATTACAAAACCGTGGGGACAAGGAGCCTAATTACCTGGGGAATTCTCACATGGGTCTTAGTTGGCACTTGGTTGCTAATCCTTCAGCAGCCTGCTTTGCTTATTTCACCCCACCGGTTGCAGGTTCCCGCCACCCCTTCCACCACTTCTGTTTGAGCTCGGTAATTGATTTTTGCTCATTTAACGCTCATTTAATAAGCCTGCTGCATGACGTGGGACGTACAATATACTAGAGGTGGCATAAACCAGCTCTTTCCACCCACTCTCTCCACCCAGCAGGCGAGTTGACCGGCATGAGTTGTGGGACGCAAGGCAGCACCGGCGAAAGGAAGATGCCATCAGCCTGCGGTGGCGCCTCTCAGCAAGCAGGAAATTGGCAGAACTGAACCAGGGTTTGCCACATTCTGCCCAAGTGACCCAACCAGACAAGTGAGCATCTATGAAAAAAATAGAAACCTCGGGGGAAAATCTGTCTGTAAGGTCTAGTCAGAAAGCGACACATTATGAGAAACCAGTGGTCACAAATTTCTCAAATACAGTTTAAAACTTAGTGCTGTCTATCCTTTGAAAGATGCCTTTCAAACAAAGTTATTATTTCGAAAGTTATGCTATTAAATGACAATTCCTACATCTGTTAATAACTAAAACATTTAATCAAATTAACTAAGCTACAATTCTGCCTACAGTTATGACAATATATAGTGAAAGTCGGGTTTGAACTGAACATCAATATATAGCACTTTTGTTGTATTACTCCATATTGGACAATAGTTACACATGAAAGAAGGAAAACGTATAATCAGCATGCTAGGTGCAGTATGCATTTAGAAAAGCAAAAATATATATATTATATCCAGAAACAATGTTTGCTCACTCTTAACTATCTGGGGGAAAAACGGTCTTGCTGTGAGGAATGCTATCTTGAAGTTTGGGTATCCAGATTTTCTACGGGACTTTACGTTATAATGTTGATGTCGTAACAAATACCTATTTGGGAACACTTCACGTCTACTTCAGGCTTCTAACTCAGGCAGGCGCACAAGTTCTGCGGAGAGGCTAAAGGGAGGGAGGTATCTCTGCTGATACCTGCAGGGCACCTGCAGTGCCACAAACTGCTCTCTCCGAGCGCCTAAGGACACCCGGGCGCCCAAGTTAAATACCTGAAGTTACGCAGGGTGAAGTACAGTCCATCTAACAGCACAAATCTTTCATTTAAAGGAGAAAAAAAAAAAAATATTTGGAAGGATTTGTCTAATTGCCGGTACTTCGCTAATACAGCTGTCATTTCAAAAAAGTTTTGTTGCAATAATTTTTATGTACCCTACTCTCCACCTTGACCTCAGGGAAGCTAGGCTGTAGGGTGCCTTAAAATACTTGTAAAATAAGCCTAAAAAGGCTTTAAGTCAAGTCCTCCTCTCCCAAAAACCTAAAGTATTGTTTCAGGTAGAAAACCTCCAGTTTCTTTAGCCACTCTGCAACCATCTTGGGCCTTAGCAACTCCATACGTATCTTCAGTTACCAGATGTACGCTTTTCCATGACTCCAGCACAGGTTAGGCAGGTTGTTTTCAACTGCAAATGGTATGCAACCGAGAGGTATGCAAAGTATTTTCTGTCCTCACTCGAGGATTACAAGTGCATGGTCTCCATCTAAGTTGGGGATTAAGGTACTGAATAAATTGATTGTTTTTTCTGTGCACTTCTTACTTGGTTTTAGTCTACTGCAATCCCTACAGGCAATTAGCTCAGCAGCTCAGTCAGGGGAGAGAGAAAAATCCAACACTTATGACCACAAAGCTCCTACTGGGCAAGTATTGTACAAACAGTGATGTCTTTTAGATCCCTTTTCTCCAACTCATAACATGATTATATTTACTTTGTCTAGAAGGAGATTTCCCATAAACAGACGGAAAATATAAATGGCAGTCTTTTACACAGACTTCAGCTTGCAGTATGCTGTGGTGTGAATTTACAGCACGCTGGCTGTTCTGTACTAACTCCTTACAGGGATGGTAAACACTTAACACACACATAACACAGAAATAAGCATATACCAAATAAGCTTTACTTCTCTTTCTCTTTGTACTCGGTATGCATCCAGATGTTGCAGCAGTTCAGAGGGACAGAGTAGCTAGAGTACTTGACATTCACACCTTATGTAGGACTTCAACTTCCAATTTTCTGAAGCTTAGCACACAATAAACTAGCTTCCCTTTATTAGGAAGAAACATTTTAATGTGCAAGAACACTTTATTTGAAACTCAAATATATCTGGTGCCCTACTGGAAAGATTTCTTTGTCAGCTCTATGTTTGATCAAGTAGCAACTTCTAAAAGTAATTCTCACTTTGTTTTGGGTGTTTCGCTATTTTTTCCTCTGCTGCTCGACCTCTTTTTACCCCTGCTCCTGGATCGAGAGGAACTCCGACTTCTGCTGCGACTGCGTGTTCGACTATGGCTTCTGCTGCGACTGCGGCCCCTCCTCTTCCTCCCCCTGCTGCGAGACCTCCTCCTTTCTCGACTTCTTGACCTGCCAGATCGGCGCCTTCTCTTGTTTTTGCGGCGGTTCTTTTTTCGCTCCGATTCTCCGTTTCTCCGGTAAGAATGATCTGGGCTGGGGCTGCCCCTTCTCCTTGACCGGCTGTAATAGTCATCACGATGGCTCGATCTGTTTCTCCTTTCAGAGTTTTTAGACAACTGATTAGTCCGTTCGGGAGAAATACGTATGTCTCTATTGGCCTCCCAAAACTCATTGTTTGGATTTTTGAATACATGAAGAAAGTTGCAGTGTTTCCCTCTTGGACACTTCTGCCTTTCAAATAAGCCTGCAACAGATTAGGGTTTGCTTTTTTATGAACCAGACCTGTTAAATCTCTTTTTTCATTACGTACCTACTGGAAAGAAACTTAATAAACTGATTTTGCTTCTTCAAACAGAAAAACATGCATCTGACCACCTATCAATTTAATTCACCCAAGAGCTTTTTTCAGTATGTACTTTTCTTGGAATTAACTTTCTAACAGCTATAAAGGATTTAGCTTAAAACAATTTCCACAAATAATTTTACTACCTTGATCTAAGAATGTAAATATAGATAAGTAAAATGTGATAGTTACTGCTAAGATACTGTTGACGGTTCAGAAACTGTTGTTGCTTTTTAAAGAGGTAAATTAGTACTTCCTGTATTTCACCATAAGATTATTATTTTCAAAGCTAGGATCCAAACTTTCTTTTCCAGTCCAAGGTAAATCCACTAAAATGATTCAGACGCTTACGTGACACGATACGAATATTCCTTTTCTTTCCTAGATCTACACAAGCAAGTTAGCACACGTCTTCCCAACAGAAACATACTGCAACATTAGGCAGATCCGAAAGCTACAGGCTAATTCCCTCTTTTCCACTTCCATAAGTACACTTTCAATAAAGCACATTCTCTTTTCAGAGTGTTTATGTGACTCACCACATATAGCAGTCTTCCATCTTGTCACGGGACAAAATTCACAATGAAGCTGCCGGCCTGCGTACCATCGACCACTGAATAGAGCAAGAGCTGCCTGACAGTCCTTCTCCCTTTAAAAAGTAAAAATCACACATAGCATTCTCATCATACAATCATGTAAGACTTTCCTTACCCATTTTAGGCTCCCATTACAGTATGAGAATGAATTACTTGAATTATACAAAGTGTTCATTACTGGACTTTGGAGTTTAGTTCTAAACCTGAGTAAGACTGCGAGTACTTACGACTGGTACTGGACATACACATTTCCTCGCAGGTGAGGCTCGTAGTTGCAACTGACCTAAGGGGATGAAAACATTTGAGTTAGCCCGATGGAAGGTTTATGCTCTACAGCAGCTCAGCCATGTTGAGATGGCAGCCATTCTGATTTATGATAGCTCATCAGGATGAACTTGCATGTGATTTTCTTCTGAACATTTAGTTTTAGCCAAATAAACGATTTTGAAGATGACAAAAAAGAAAAAAAAAAGAAGGGAAAAAATGCGTGCCCTTTGAGATGATGTTTGACTGTTTCCAGCATTATGCTTTGATTAACAGTGGGACCTCTGCTTCGCTTGTTCTCAATTGTCTTGCACTTGTCTGGGCCAACCCTACTTCGCTACAGCCAAATCCTGCTCTGAAAACAATTAGTGGTATCCTCAAGGGGAAATGTGGGATTCATTATGGTGAGAGAATCGTTGGAGCAATTTACCCTCACAGCATCCCTGTGAGATGAGTTACAAAAGCTGAAGTCACTGGCTTTCGCTGTACCGTTCTGAAACACCTTTTTTCGTAACAATTTAGCATTCAAAGTATATCTAAAGCTTTCAAAAACACACAGTTTAACTTCCCAAAAGCTTGCTGCTGGTTACAAGGGATTCTGAGACAGGCAGGCCAAAGCAGGCAAGAACCCACTTCTCCGGGTCAGAACTGTGAGCCCAGCCTCTTTTCCCCTCAGGCCTCTTTCCGTATCTGCACCAAATGAGACAAGTGGCTCCTTTCATCACTGAACCCTGACTGACCCTCAGAGAATACCTCTCTGTGTGCTGGATTAGGCAAGGGCTTCAGGCACAATGACAAGCAGTTGTGTAATTAAATATTACTGCATAAGCAGTCAAAACTATTTGAGATAAACAACGTCAACACAAGAACAAGCAAGAATGATTTCACCGTGGGTGGGAAAAGAAGTGTGCTTTATAAGGATCTGCCAGACTCGGGAGTACCTTCCCACAAAGAACAGCAAGAATAAAACCTTGGGCTACACTGGGAAGGGAAGTCAGCTGGAAGAGGGGTGTGCATAATCTGATTCTAAATGGTAGCAGAGGCTCCACTCAACCACAGTTAAGAGCCCTGCAGCCAACATATAATTTCTAAGCATCTCTAATACAATGAAAATGCCCGTGAGAATCACATTACAGTTGCACAATTACTTCAGAAGCTAAGAAATGCCACACTAAAAGGTCCTACCCTCTTATTAGTAATAGGGACCCAAGTATGTGCAACTTAGCACAGTTGCATATAACAACAACGACACAAAGTCGAGGATCTGAGTTTGATGGTAAGACAGCATTTCAACCCACGCTCCACTGGGAATCTACATCCTGTCTTCCAGGATGGAGCACAGCTTGCTACTATCCCATGAGTCAAAATATGGAGGGGCTACTCCTCCAAACAAGTGAAGGCTTCCTACCTATAAAGCTAATTATGCAGCTACTGAAAATTCACTTTTTCTACTTTCCTCTTGCTTGAAATGCTAATACAATCTCAGTTGTGAGGCAGCTGTCAGTAGAGGCAAACAAAAGAAGAAACGGCTCTGCGTGCCTCCTGGTGACTGCAGGAAAACACTTAGGAATGGTGAGCAGAAAGGGATGCTGCAGTAGGTTCTGCTACAAGGAGATTTTACCATCCAAGCTGCACATTTTGGGGCAACATGGGAGTGTTAACACACATCATTCATCTCCAAGGTCTCCATTTACAGGTCCCTCTTTTTACCCCATAAGAAATCATAATATAAATGGGAAAAATTCAGGAAAGAACATTCAGCAAACCGAAATGCAGAAACCAAGGATAGGTAACAAATCTTGACACCATTTACATAACTTACCTTTTTATAATTCCTCTTACTGAGATATCTACTATCTTTTCAGTTGTCATTTGATTTTGTTTTATCCAACCAGGCCTAAAATTACATTGTTTGGGTGTATACTCCAAATACGTTTTATACCCTCACTATTTCATTCCTTCAGCACAAATACAATAGCAAAGATATATTTATATTGTCTAACAGTCTTAGTGGACCCCCTAAGGCTTATCACGGGCTAAGTAAAGAAGGGACTGTGAGGTAAGTGGACTGTTGAGCAGTATGAATAAATTGCAATATAAAAGAAGCACGAGCTTTTATAATTTTTCAGAGGAACAGGAGAGAACACTCAGCCGGAGTACGACACTGCTCTGTAACAGCAGTAACAAATTTACAGGTGACACAAGAGATACAGTTTGTTGTAAGGATACTGTATAGTTTTCTCATCGACATGGGATTTAGCTAGGACATGCTGGACAGAATTCCTGTTAAGGCTAGTAAAATACAACTTACGTGGTACATGTTAAATATTTAACAGGCTGTTACACTCAGATGCATACCTTGAATTGAACAACCTTTCCCACGTTCTGAAACTCGGGGAGCACATCCTCGTAGAACTCCAGGAACTGCTGGTAGGTCTCCTCGTCACTGTACTCGAGACTCGCGTCTGTGTCATAGTCATCCCTCCGGCACTGCTCCATGCCAAAAGTAATGAACATCCCTCGGACAAGTAGCGTCTTACTAGAGGTTGGATAGTTATGCTTGCGAGAACACCTGGACATTTGTAGTGAAGAAAAAGAAAGAAAGATCAGCATTTTCAGCAGAAGATGCACTTGCTGAAACTTGAAACACTTGCTATTTTGAGTAACAGCTATTACAAAAGAAAATCCATTAGTGGAAAATCAACACGTTTCAATTATTAAAGCAAATCTTTTGGAAGTGAGTTTGCGTATAATCTTAATGCTTTCTGTCATGCATAAATACATTCTTGCTGAAAAAAAAAGCATGCCTGCAAAAAGCTATAGATACCAGTAACATAATAAGAGGTAAAGTAATTTCTTTTAGGCTGCTGGGGTTAAATGTCTTCTCCATTTCTGAAGGGCTTTACAGAAAGACTACCGACAATCTTTTAAGACATTTTAAAGCAAGTCCCTGCTCTTCTTTTTGCAAACTGAACAACTTTTACATATGGAGGGTGTGGGGAGAGAGAGAGGGAAGAAAAGCACGTTTAGATCTGAAGTTGGATGAGTACAAGATTGATACTTTTCCACGTCTAAAAAAAATTATTCTTCTGAGTAATTCTTATCTTAATATACATCCTCTTGGCAGCCATAAAAGTATTAGGTCTCTCTCACCATTCATCACATCCAGGCTACCTCCCTCACATGCCGAAATCGACTTCTCCCCCACGAAGCTTTAGATTCAGTAAGAACATTGATGTCAGCCTACATGTTTATTTCACCATGCTTTATGGTCTCTGTTTCAAACACTTCCC
This sequence comes from Arenaria interpres, assembly GCA_013399435.1. Lineage (NCBI taxonomy): Eukaryota > Metazoa > Chordata > Aves > Charadriiformes > Scolopacidae > Arenaria > Arenaria interpres. The sequence continues at coordinate 10,191 of VXAK01008459.1, forward strand.
CGAGCAACTGGGTCACACACTTTCCAACACATTTGTCCTTTTCATGGCATGATCAGAAAAAACAGTCAGACTAGTCTACTCTCTTATCTAGCACTGGCAAAGCACAGACAAATTGGAGGGAGGGCAGGTCTCAAAATGGGCAATTACAACCTAGACTGTCAGTCAGAACTGAGATCCAGTCAGTCAGAAATTGACTCTCAGGTCAGCACCTTAGACTTAAAATAACAAACAATTCAAAAAAACACTCCCAAACCAAAGCTAAAACCAGAGACAATTAATTTGATGGTTTGGGGTTGTTTTTTTTTACATTATAGAAACTGTCTCATTTCACTCTTCCACTGGAATGATAAAACTCAAAGTATTATACCAAACCAATACTGTCTACACAAAATGAATATAGCACATGACAGAACAAAGGGAACCCCAAGGAAAATGAATGTCCTAAAATCCAGTATTACTACAAAATATAAAGGTTTGAATTACTGGGGAAATTAATAGAGGAGAACTCAGTCAGTTTTAGCTTCCTCAAGACATGGTGAGCTTTGACAAAATTCAACAGTTACTTTATTGATAACATTGGCTCTCAATTTCCACCACTGTGGTCCATTTCAGCTTCCAACCCATTCTTCCAGTCCTCACCCTAGCTGTAGCTCAGTCCTTCAATTTATGGTCAACACAAGAGATTAAAACGTCCAGAATATGAAGGAAGCAGGTATGTGAGGAGAAGGAATAAGGAAGATGAAGGAAAGGTAGCTGAGATCAACAACTGCAGGTGGGAGAAGAGGGGCAGAATATGATGTATCTCAGTATTTATTTACCAAGCCTATTCATAGTTCAAAGCAAACCAGACTTTTATCCAATTCACAATTAATCCAAGGAGGTTGTCTCCATTAAACACCAAAGAAACAAAAATACTGCAAAGATTACAAAGAGGTAAACATTTGAAAAGCAAAAATGCTCTTTGCAGTGAAACAGCTGGCCAAAGTTTTATTTAGGAATTCAACATGTATTTCAGAATAGGAAAAAGATGTGGACTTGAAGCTTCCATAGAGTTGAATAATCACATAATTATCCTCAATATACATCACACTGAAGCAAATTACTTCTAGGACAAAGAAAATTATACTAGCTAGACCACATGTTTCAGTGATACAAGTTAGTAAATTAGACTTATTAGTTTATGCTAAAGATTCAAGTAGTAAGTATCAGAGTCTTTCCTTGCTGAGCTGTTGTGCCTCCTTAACATGCAAAAATTCAGAAATTTCCTAGCCAGATGCTGCATTTGGGTCATCATCTTTAATGGTTACTGATAAATCTGTACTCCATGAACCCATTTATACTTTTGACGTCCTCCATGTCCTCTGGTAACAAGTTTTGCCATTTGTTTCATATGACCAAGTATGTCTTGGGGTTCTTTTTTAAGCTGGTAAACACTCAGGGACACCTAATTAACCTGTGTCATAATAAAAGCAAATAACCCTTCCTCTCCTATTCATAAGTTCAATGTTCATCTACCACAGCCCTCTTCCATCACTGCATCAAAAGCAGAGTCTAGACTAGTTGACCACTCCTCCGACAAAAGCTGTTTTTCATCTCTGATCATTCTGTTGTCCCTTCTCTCGTCTTGCCGTTTACTATACTTCCCTTCCGAGATAGGGCACCCGTAGAAGGACACAAGAATGAATGTATCACGCACGTAAACAGTACACAAACAGAAAAATTCTGGAAGCTACACAACAGCCTTCCCAACTGTGCAGATCTACCCTAACTTACTTTAGTCCATTTGAGATTCGATTCGATTTTTAAAAAGGACGCAGCATACACAAATTAGATAAGATAAAATCCAACATTTGACATATCAGGCCTGTACTAATAACAGAAATCAAATATATTCTGTCTAAATATATCTTGAAGGTCCCTTCCAACTTAGATGATTCTATATGTCAGAGCTAAGGAAAAGTCAGTTAGACCAATGTAGCCACAATGCACCATCAATAATATGCCATAACAAATAGATCAATTCCAGACAGGCAACGCTTTTGCTCTCAATGTCTAGTTCCATCATGAATAACAGAACCACATCCAAATACATGGAAATACTTTATATAGCAATTTTTCTTCAGCTTGCGTATGACCTAATGAAGTTGCTTCCCTTCCATCTCTCCAAAACACTTCTATGCTGGTAAATATTCAATTGATTACCTGTCTCCAAATCGGCAGGAACCTGTTTTAATATAGAATGGGCAATTTGCTCTATCCTTCTCTGTTCCTATATTCTCCGGGGGCTCTGGGTTATGCCAGGTTACACCATTCTCCAGCTGTGGGAAAAACATTAAAATACACAGCAGTTAGCAAAGAATACAGTAATGTCAAAATAAAACTGCTAATTAAATCCACACGCAATTATAAGCACTCTGTTACTGCAAGGCAAGCTGAACCTATTTTAAGCGTTGTTTTAAAAAGCTGCCCAGTGCCTTGGGTCTCTGGTGATGGAAACCTCTTTTCTTGAAAACTGTTTAGTTTTAAGAACAAGTCTATATTCGTGTTTTCTTTTTAACAAAAAAATAAATAAAAATCACCAAACTGGATGTTTGAATGCCTTAAATGACTACAAACAAAACACATATTTTAAAAAAGGGGATTTTCATTTTGTTAGCCAAAAGATCTGTAAAGTTGACTAGCCTAAGTTCCTGTTTTAAATCAACTGAAAACTCTGTTTAAAAGCAGCATTTGACCCTGCTACCAGTTTTGTTCATGAATCTCAGCTGCAATTTTCTTTCAACAAAACAGCACTGTCAGTTCAACAGCGCCAACAGTAAGTAACTGAACTCTGAACTGATACTAAATGAAGTCTCCAACATACTATATTTCTGCCTATTCCTTTGGAGAAATTGCTGCTAATGTATCTTAAGCTCTTGGCAGGTAATAGCTCAGAGCATCTTTCTACCCATATTATGAAATAAAGAGTTAGGTTCCCTATGAAAACAACTGCTTAAACATAATTTGGAACTGAATGCAACTCCAATGTAGCTATGGCAATCAACATACAATGGAGTAACAAGGTTAAAATTTTGCAGATTAATGCAGTGGTTTAAGCAGAGCAAGAATCTTCACCATTTCAATCATATGACAGGGATAAAAAGCCAAATTATTCTTTAAAGCAATAAGAAAAATTGAATTCATCCTTTCTAAGATTCAAATGGAGACAATAGTTTTCTTTAGTATACACTGCCCGTTTGAGATCCATGCTCTTCCTGGCACCCAAGCAGCCAGCTTCTCCCTCCCCCACCTTTTTTTTCTTTCCTTAAGGATCTGTGCCCTTCTCTACTGCTGAATCCTTTTATACTGAGCCTGCCATCTGCTTAAAAGACAAGCTTCTCTTGCCACCCAGAAGGACTGACAGATTTATTTAGAATTCTAATTCACAAATAAGCCATCACACATAGTCTTTTTTAACAGCACACAGCAGTATTTCCAGATTCATTTTGACTCAGATCTCCTGAACAGGAATGAGCATGCACAACTGCATTGCCACCAACCAGACAGAAATATGCTTAATTATGTTGCACCCAGTAAATAATTGTTTACAGTTCATGCAAGCCACTACGTATTAAATTTATTCAGGCCATTAGGTTCTTGAGAGCAGATGGACAACATCCTAGAAGGCAAACACCGGATGGCAATTAAATTACTTTACTTCTCTTCAAAAAGTCTCTGAGCATACCTGGCTTTCAGCTTGATCCAGCATCCTCTGCACAGCTGCCTATAAATGGTGCAAACACAGGACTAGTGAAAACCCTGAGGACACGCAAAGCATCTGGTTTCTTTAGTTAAGAACCCAATTTACAATACTCAATGATTACAGATAATAAAAGTTGGATGGGGTTTGCTTTAAAAACTGAAGTTTTACTTTTGCTCTGTGGCAATTCATGTACTACAAAGCTGTTAAAGGATACATCAGACAAGACCCTCATGTAGACGATTATCTCATCTAAATGCTAGACAACTTAAAACGTTTCATTTTCTTCTTTTAAAAAACTATCATTGAGCTACTGAATACCAAAATATCTCTCCTGCTCTAGTACTTGTCTGGTTACAGTTAAGTTCATAATCATTTAGTTACACTAAACTTTTAAACTTAGAACATTCTATGTAACACACAGAAAACCATATTGCTTACTGAGCCTCTGTTAAAGCAAAACGTGTAAGCGTTAAGAAACTTTAAAATCATAAATTCACTGTATCTAGCCTTTCAAATACAGCAAAATGATGATATTCTTTCCCTTCCTTCTTCTAAGTGGGCTGAACAAAACAATAGATTCAGTCTCCAAAACTGGCTGGAAATTAGTTCTAACAAATTATTCTAGGAAGTTCCAAGAAAAAAAGACATTTAAACATAACCAATACAAGAAAATATGCTGGCATTGTTGTAATTTGGAAAAGAATTAATTCAATTGAAAAAAGAGGAAGAGCAAATGAAAATAAAAAAATGCAATCCAAGGTGGATTAGTATCTGGTAGACAGCATCTGGTACTAATCATCAAGTATGTCAGATACCAACCGACCTATTAAAGAAAACCCCCAAAAAAATCAACAAAAGAACAAAACAAAACAAAAAAAAAACCCCAAAAAGAAAAAGAAAAGTCTGCCAAACCAGAAAACCTATTTTCTCATCTTAGGGAGGGAAAAAATTACTTTATTTAAATCAGTAGGCCAGAGTTGGAGTAAACTGCCGTTTCAAGGACAGACCAAATCAAGTGAACAACTTTCCTCTGCTGAAATGGGTGGCTCCACTCCCAGCTGGGCATTTAGTTTCCCTCTTGGTACCTGTCAATGCCCTTTCTGAACCAATTTACCTCACTAAACCAGTAAAACATTAACCCAGAAGAAAACAAAACAAACCAAACAAACCAACAACAAAACAAAAAAGAAAGCTGCTTCCATCTTGTTCAGGGAACCAAATTAGCCCACTGAGGGCTTGGGTAAACCCAGACACAAGGAGAAGGAAGGAACAAAATCCTGCTGTTATATTTGTTCAACTCTCTCAGAACTATATCTCAAGCTCAAAAAAAAATGCAACCACCATTTTCTGTCCCTGCTCTGCAAAGAGAGAAATGAACACTTAACACAAGAGGAAGTAAGACAGGAAATACAACAACTGCTGTTCTTTTTCATTCCTCATGCAAGTGTTACACAATCAGTGAGACAACCAACTATTAAATGCAGGAGACAGTACTGTTTGCTCCTGTCTCTTCTCCCGCTGTGGCTACCAGATCCACTAGCAAGACACCTCCCAGTGAAATGACTGGAATCTTTTGCGACTGTGGAGAAGCTAAAATGACTGGATCCTAGAAAGCTGCAATCACCCTTTACTGGCGACAAGCCAGTCCTCATGTTGGATTTCTGGACATCTTACATCCAGGTCATTCAACTTCTAAAACTAAAGACGACCGTATTATTAACAGAAATGTTATCAATGACTAGTATCTTCAGTATCACTTTTTTCTCTACCCAAGGAGCTCTGAAAAAAAGATACGTCCTGTTGGATGAGTCGGGTAAAGAAGAGCTGTAATATATCTTTTGATTAAGAACCGTGTTAAGGAACAGCAGCAATGTAATTCCATATTCCATATCCTCATTGGGCATTTTCTTCAACACTGACTGTGTTCAACTGGGACATTAAGTAAGGATTATCTTTAACACATGATGCAAAAAGTGCACATATCAGAACCTGCATTCACAGTGTGCCTTTATATTTAACTGATGTAAAAAATTACAAACTATGAACAACCAGATCCATTAAAATTAGTTACCCTTCTAGGTATACGGATTCACTAGATCCTCTTTAACGGTGAATAATAGTTTCAGGAATTTAGACAGAATGGAGAGAAGAAGTAACTAACACATTAATGTGTCTGCTAATTAGAATAAAATCCCTCTTCAACATGCATAGGCTGTTGCATCTGATAACATAAGAGGATATGTAACATGTTTATCCTCCCACTGCCAGGAAATCACCTCTCTTTCTCTCTTCTCCTGTTGTTTCTGCTGTGCCACTTCTCTCTCTTTCCTTTGCTGCTCTTCCCATTCTTCTTTGATCTTCCTCTTTAGGATAAAAAAAAAAAAACAATTATTTAAGCCAACAAATGCTTTATAAACAGTCAAATTCAAAGCTATCACGTTGTATTAAACTCCTTGACTATTAAGTTTTCATCCAGTCATAAGTAACTAAATGTCTGGACAAAAACCCTTTTAAAGACTTGTTTTTTTTTCCCTTTTTAATTTTGATTCTTCTAGAAGAAAGAAGAGCATACGCTTTCAAACATAACAACATCAAGAAAACTGGGTCCACTCCGGTGAAAGATCTTACACTAAGTCTACGTCACTGCAAGACACAACTGTAACACACAGTTAATACATCACCTCTTCTTCTTCTTGACGTTTTCTTGCAGCCTCTTCTTTTTCTTTCTTAAGCTTGAACTCTTCTTGGGCCTTTTCTTCTCTCAGCAACCACTGCTCATGTAGTTTTTGTCTACCAAGGAAACCAGACACCACTCAGACAAAATTTAATGACTACCCACAACTGGTGCAATTGTCATGCATACAATACAAATTTGTTAGTTCAGCAATAACAACAACTAATCTAAACTTCTTTAAAAGAGAAAATTTCATAGGAATCATTCAAGCATTAGAGAAAAACTGTGTAGCCTGAAATATGCAAAAAGGATTGTTTCACAGAATATATTGAAACTTTTGAAAGTATCAAAATGGAATTGACAACAAATATATCTACTGCATATATACTATCTTCTAGATTTTTCACCTTTCTTCCTCAAGTTTTTTTTCTTCTTCTTCTTCTTCCTCCTCTTCTTCCAATTCCTCCTCTTCCTCCTCAGACACTGATTCATCTTTTTCTGTAGCTTCTGAGAAAAAAACACAAAACAACGCATTTAAGTAACTGGATGTTGTACTCACAAAGATGTACAAAATTATAACCTTTTAAAAAACAAAAAAGAATCATTACTAGTTCCACTGACAATACAAAACAAAACACTTCACAGTTACCTGAGTCTCTTAGTTTGGCAAGTGCCTGTCGCTTTTTTTTTCGCTTTTCTTTCTTCAGAATAGCCCTGTATTTTTGATGGCTGGAGATGAGAGAATATTATTGACATTAAAGCAGCCAAAGGATTTTTACTGTCCTATGTGCGCTCAATTTACATCAGCAGTACAAAACCCCACAAACCACAAAATTAACACCTATTCATATGAAACAGTAACTCTTTGGGGACATCTGACATGACCATTTTCCTGGTTTCAGCTGGGATAGTTAATTTTCCTCCTCGTAGCTTCTGTATTTTGGATTTAGTATAAGAATAATGTTGATAATGCATATTGTTTTAGTTGTTGCTAAGTGAGTTTACAGTAAGTCAAGGACTTTTTCAGCTTCCCATAGAAGCTCAGAGGGAGTATAGGCAGGACAACCTAGCCAAAGGAGTATTTCACACCACAGATGTCACACTCAGTATACAAATGGGGAGCAGGAATCCACAATCACTGCTTGGGACAGGCTAGGCAATCAATTATCAGGTGGTAAAAGCAATTGGTGTTGCATCACTTTATTGTGTGTATTCTTTTACCATTATTATTATTATTATTTTTCTCTTCTGTTACTGTTCTATTGAACTGTTTTTATCTCAACCCACAAGGTTGGTTTTTTCCCTCCTTTTTCTCCCTCTTGTCCCTACCCTACTGCAGGGGAGAAGGGGAGTGAGTGAACAGCTGCATGCACCTGGTTTCCAGCTGGGGTTAAATCTCGACAAGAATGACATCTTTAGCTCTGCTGTTAGAGCTGTATGTGGACTTGCATGCATTTGGACACAACAGAGAGGGTCTCATCCTTCTTGAGCTCTGCAGTACTTCACATTACCACCAACTCCATGAAATCCCCCTTAGTTCCTGAAACTTGGTCGCTAGGTAAGATTAGGGAGAAAAATTTGGGAATCTCCTACCCTATAGTTTTAGCATTGCTTTCAGCATATTCTAGTCTTCCTCTCTTTTAGAGGGTATGAAATGGTAAGTCCCTTCCCTTGTCCCCTGATATTCTCTAAAGACAGCAGTCTTAATATATAGATAACAAAAGAACACTTAACAACCACCACAGATGACGCTCAGGTCTACTCTTCTGCTATTGAAGCATGGTCAGATTCATCCCTGCTTGTCTGACAGTGCTGCAAGGCTGCCTAGAAACAACACCGAGCTTTTATTATTGTTAAAAATCCCTTAAGTACCTGAAAGCATATCATATCAAACCCTTATCTGTCATTTTTCATTCTAGCTCTCTTCTTTCTAGCCAGTTCATAACTGAAAAATAGGAGGGAGTGATGATCTTCAACTCTTGTCATTCTGCCATGGCAGATACTGATGGGAGATGAAAATCTTCCTGCTTCAGAGTATGTAATTTTAAAAGATTCCACGGGTATAACTCGGATAGCCAAACCCTCACCTGCATCCCTAACCCTTCTATCTATGGTTACTCATGAGTTTACCACCTGCACACCTGTGCGTGCCATCAATAAGCCCGTGGTGGTTATCCTGGCAGCAGAGCGCGTGCCGTCAGAGACCAATGCCAGACCGCATGCTCTGCCCACATCTGAGCCTTCTCCCTTTGGTCAAGCAAGCCCAGCGACTCCTCCTACAATGTCACCTGCCCAAAACAAATCTCATGTCGCCAGGTGCCTTGGGCTGACAATCGAGGGTACCTCCTTCCCAGTTCCCAGGCTTTCTTAGGTGTTTTGGGAGCCCGAGGAAGGAAGGGAGCTGCCAATTTTCCTCACTGGGCCACAGCAGCACACGAGGAGGAGGAGGAGGTGGGCCAACAGCTGAAGCGCAAGTTGCAGCAGTGCCTCAGCTGCTCCGGAGCTGGGGCTCGCCTCCCCCCTCCAGCCACAGGGCCCTGGCGAGCCAGGGGGGCCATTCCACCCAGCGGGGGACAAAGCCCTGGCGGCCTGCAACGGGGATCCCGCCATCTGCAGAGATGACCGGAGGGTTCTCGGCCCGGACACACACACACGCCGGCTGCCTCCCCACACCGCGGCCTCCGCTGAGCCCCACACTACCCCCCGGGACGTGGGGCGTTCTCCCCCGCCCCTCCAGCGGCGCAGGCGGGTGGGCCGCAGCAGACGCTCCGCCGCCGGTACCCCTCATGGCCGCCCCNCCCGCCCCCGCAGGCGGCGGCGGCCGGTCGGCCATGGCCGCTGCCGCACGTAGCTGCGCCACTCCCAAGCCCGGCCGCGAGGCGGCCTCAGCCTCGACCGCCGTGCTATCGGGCGTTCCGCCGCCGTAGCCGGGCCGCGACCCTCCTCGGGGATCCCCGGGCCTTCCCCCTTTCCCCTGGAGTCGGCGGGGAGGCCCAGCACCAGCACCGGCCTGCGCCTCACCTCAGCTTCCCCAGGGGGGACTCAGGCAGCAACATGGGCGCCGCCATCTTGCGTTACCGAGGGGGTGTCACGTGACCCCGCGGCGGAAGGGCGCAAAATCCCTTCCGGCAGCCGAGCAGGGAACGGCGGCGGCGGGTGGGCGGTGCCAGCGCACGCACGCGCCCTGGGCGGCCGTTGGGCGGGAGCCGCGGGGCCTGAGGCTGGGCCCCGGGAGAGGGAGAGGGGGGCGGGCAGCGCGGTAACCGGCATGGGGCGGTTTCCGGGGACGGGTGGTTCGTCGGGGCCGTCCCGCTGCGGCCTCGGGCCCGGTCGCTGAGGAGAGGGGCTGGCGGCTTGGGGTGGCGGTTGTCCGGCCGCTCCTCAGCCGGCTGTAGTTACCGGCCGAAGGTACAGCTCTGAGCGGCTGGGCAGTGAGGCCGGGGGGGGAAGGAAACCAGCGTTTGGGTGATGACTTGTTGCTGACAGGTGGAGCTGCCCTCGCCATGCTGATACGCTCTGTTAGGGCAGTTGGAGAATCACAGAACCACATGGGGTTGGAAGGGACCTCTGGAGATCATCTAGTCAAACCCCCCTGTCAAAGCAGGTCTACCTAGAGCAGGTTGCACAGGAATGTGTCCAGGCGGGTTTTGAATGTCTCCAGAGAAGGAGACTCCACCACCTCTCTGGGCAGCCTATTCCACTGCTCTGCCACCCCCAAAGTAAAGAAGTTCCTCTTCATGTTTAGGTGGAAGTGCTTATATTCAAGTATGTGCCCATTTCCTCTTGTCCTATCCCTGGGCAACACTGAAAAAAGACCGTCCCGGTCCTATTGACACCCACCCTTCTAAGTATTTATAGGCATTGATCAGATCCCCCCTAAGCCTTCTCTAGGCTAAAAAGACCAAAATCCCTCAGCCTTTCCTTGTAAGGGAGATGCTCCAGGCCCCTAATCATCTCTGTAGCCCTCTGCTGTAAGCTCTCCAGCAGTTCCCTGTCCCTCCTGAACTGGGAGCCCAGAACTGGGCACAGTGCTCCAGATGGGACCTCACCAGGGCAGGGTAGAGGGGGGGGATGACCTCTCTCGACCTGCTGGCCACACTCTTCTTGATGTACTCCAGGATGCCATTGGCCTTCTTGGCCACAAGGGCACATTGCTCTTGGTCATGGTCATCCTGTTGTCTACCAGGACTGCTAGGTCTTCCTCCTCAGAGCTGCTCTCCAGTTCATAGCTGAAAGAGGAGATTGTGTTTTTCTTCCTGTCAAAAGTATTTAGGATTCAGTGGATGCACTGAAAAGTAGCGTTGTAAATTAAAATTTATTAAACTTTCTTTAGAAAGACCAGAAAAGATTACGTCCAGTAAACCTTTTATCGTGATACCTGTAATTTTTCCCAGTTCTACCGAGTACAGCAGCACATGTGGCGCCTGGTGTCACAGCTAGCCTGGGTTCTTCCCACACGTTGCAGTGTCCGTGCAATGCGGATGCTCCCCAGCTGTAGTAAGTATCTGCTGACGGTCTGTGCTCTGAAAGTTGTACCACTTACTTTGTGAAATACGTGTGGAAATGTGAGGTGCACAATGCCTACCACCAGGCAAGCTCCTAGTCTCTTGGCTGCTGTGAACACAGGTGATGGATGGCCACCCTGGCCTACAGCCTGTCAAGGAGCTGAGGCAAGTCACAGCTCCCCGTGGAGCAGGGGTGCACCAGACCGACCCATATATTGATGAATTTAACTGACACTGCTGCTATATTATCATCATCCCTGAGGCATACTACCTGTCTTGATTATAAACATGTTTTCATGGCAGGAAATGACTTACAATGCACAGACCGTCATGGATCTGATAGGTCAAAATATGCAAGTTGTCAGTAGTCAATTCCTCGGTGGCATGCATTATAGATTGCAGCCTTCAGAGGCTAGGAATTTGTGAGTTTTATTTGGGTATGTTTTGCATAGCCATTAATAATGTACATTGTTGATTAAGATCTAAATTATTGTTGTAAGCCACAATGTAGGAGCTTACTTCGTATATCCTAGAGGTAGTATATTGCATAAATACTTTGAGCTGCTGGCAGTGAAGCATACCAGAACAGGCTTTGTCAAAATCAGACTAATTGTGCTGTTCATTAACAACATAATGAGTATCCTCATATTTATTCTGAAGCTCAGTGAAGTTATTCAAAACAAGCATGTGACTGCTGTAGTCAGCAGTTACATTTGCTGCTTGACGGATGAGTATTCTGACCATGACCTCTCTGCTATTACTTAACCACGTTTCAGATTCTAGATTGTCTTTTAAAATGAAGGAGTTGACATCACTGTGACCGGTTGCTTGTGCAGAACATACATACGAAATAACACATAATTTTCTGCTTCTTAGATACAGAAGATGGCAGTATTGTGCATTTTACAACTGATGAGCCATTGACACCATGAAAGTTTTGAAAAAACACAACAAGATGTGTTTTATAAATCTTATTTCATTAAGGAATTACACTCTAACTTTTCATCCTCCTTTTGACAGAGTAAGTGCTGTGACATCAGCCCTCCTTTAAACTACCTATAAGTAAAAATTGAGAAATTCAGTCATATAGTAATGATTATTCAATCATTGATTGATAATCAATAATCATCAGTATGATACATTTCATTATGCCATTTTCCCAATATACTTGGGGAAAGAACCATCTTAAGCTTGTGTATTTGAATAGTGAAAAGGAGGATGTCTTTACAAGAAAACACAAAATGCATCAGCTACTGCTGGTACTCACAATGATTCTGGGAAAAGCTGTCATGCCTCTTGGAAGCAGAAATACAATAATTGCGTTTTCTTCCATCTTCTTTATTCTCATTAAATGCACAGAACAGCAGCTTCATATTCAAATACAGGTGCAGAATTCCATACCATTTAATTGATAAAGTGCCAGAAAGAAACAAGTATGGCCATTCCAGCTTGGCCAGAGCAGTTTACATATCCAAAGCAATGCAGTGTTCTGGTCAGTAGCAGTTAGCCCTTACACTGCACAGACCACAGGCCTTTTCAAGCACAGTCTATTTTGGTGAAAACCTTCAAGAAGCGTGTGGAACTCACTCTTCCGTGATTCCTAAAGAAAAATATACTTACATGGTATGGTACTATGTGAACCCCATCACTTGAAGGTTGATGCCAGACCTTCACAGAATAGCAGAGAACAGTGAAACACTTCTCCTGCAACTTGAAGTTGCATACCGTATTCCATTATAAATCTCTGCACGTCTTGTAAGATCTATGCACAGAACTATGCATGCGCAGTAGACCAACTCTGAGCCGAGAGTGCAGCTACTCTGTTTAGCACACATTTGCCCTTCATTTCCACGTGGTTCTTCTGGTTTCCATTTCCATTTCTTAACAGTGTGGACTGACAGAAAGCAGACAAGAAGTGTTCACTTTCTTTGTTGTATGCCCAAGTCCTGTGGGGAAAAAAAGAAAGATACACTTTACAGGCATGCAGATTATTTGACAATTGTCCTGCTCATCATTTTTGCCATATGCTCCAGGAGAAAAGCAGTGCCTTTCCTCATGGAATCATTACAGCTTTTATTTTCCTGGCTGAAGAAAATGGATGTAGGAGAACTTGTGGGTAAAGACAGTAAATCGATGGTGTGGATTTGGTTGACTCGGAAGTTACGTGTTGATAAGGAGACGTTCAGGAAATGTGGCTTTGAGATGGGAAGTGGTCAGTTCCCATTGATGCTTCAAGGGCTGTAGATTGTACTACGAAGTTACCAGTGAAGTGGCGGCAGCAGCACCATCCCTCCCCTCTGCACTGGAAGTTGCTGTTTGCTCTCAGTGCCAGCCCCATTGTGGGCGACCCTCAGTGCTTCCCACTGCAAAGTGCATGTTTCAAGGCAATATATGTGAACTAAAGACAGCGCATCCTTCTACGACCCGCTGCCTGCCAACTTCTGTGAGCACTGATAAAACACTCTGTGACAATGTAAGTCACTTTTGCATCATCGCAATGATGACAGTGGTTATGGGCCTTATTTAACACCCTGTCGTACCCCTCCGCCTCCCAGAATTACTGTAAAAACTCCCAGTTAATGAGACTTAAGATGGACCTGTATCAGCCAGCCTGGTCTATTGGATGACACTGAGATTCACTTAGATCCTAATCTCACCGACTTCTGAAGTCTGCAGCGGACGTGCAGTATTCGCCGTTTCCATTGCACCCAGGGTACTGCAAGGCACTGAGGAGAATGAGACCTGCAGTGCTCCAGGTACATTTCCATGAGTGACTAATGCTGACAGTAGCACATTGACTCTTTCTTCACAAGAGTTGAACACAACTATTTAAGACTAAAGATTAACTTCCTCAGAGTTTAAAACTGTTAATTTGTCAAATTTGAAAACTGAGGTTAAGTTTGGCCATAGCTGTTAATTAACTTATATGATAGCTATCAATTTTTTACTTTCCTGGGATTTTCCATTTCAAAGGCATTGAAAGAAACAGAAAAGTACATTGCTAATCATGTCAAGAAGATGGAAGGGTTTTGTTTGTTTTACTGAGTCGTATGCTTTCATGAAATTTCAGACCTCCCTTGATTTGTTTGGGAGTCCAAATTATGGTATACTGTTAAGTATATACATACAGATAATACATGAACCTCTGGAGGTCACAAGCACTGAAAAAAATGATACTGTTATTTTCAGCCATGCAGAAAAATTCATTTATTACAAGAAGAGAAATAGTTCTTTGTACTAGTTCAATATATTTTTAGGATGCAGATTGCGTATAAGATTCTGCACGGCTATGACCTGTAGCTCAACAGTAGCTAGGAAAAACAAAGTTACTATGAAAGAGGAACTATTTAATACCTCACGAAGTACTGAATTAAAAACATAGTTTTCATATATGCATGCAGATTGTCATTTGTTCAAGCGAACTGTTGCCTGACTGATTAATCAGTGACAAAACAAATGCTTAAACAGTGCTATACATCTCACCAAAATGGGAGAAAAGAGGCTGGGCGGAAAGTTAATGCGTGTATGTAGATTTATTGCAGAGATATGAAGTGTCAAAATGTCTGCCTTTTTAGACTATGCTGATATACTCCATTTGTAACCTGAAAAGTTGCAGTGCTTTTTAAGACAGTATTTAAAAATGTTGCTGATTTGAAGAAAAGTTAGCTTTCTAGGTGAACCTGCTTTGTCAGAGGGGTTGGACTACATGATCTCTGAAAGTCCCTTCCAACTGTGAACTCACAGTTCTGTGATTATACTAACACCTGGTCTAGGCTTTCTTGTCCACCTGGCTTGTTTAAAAAAACCTGCCGGCTTTGGAAAAAAGGATTTATAGACGTGCAGCAATCGGTTGCTTATGTGCAGTGCTCTGTGCGTATACAACCGGATAAGCGCATGGGTAGTCAGCTGGGTGCATTTGGCACACATCCAAGTTGCTGTGCACATATATATCAACTGCACGACGCTCTCCCTGTGAGCCCTGAGCTGGGGTGTTTATCACACTGCCGCCTCTCCTGACCTCCTCCCCTCTCTGCTGGAAAAAATAATTTGTCTTGCTTGCTTGCCAGCAAGACAAATGGGGGAAAATCAGCCATCCTGGCTGGAAGTCAGCAGCCCTGATCAGGGAATCCAGTCATGTCCTCTGAGATTGTTCCTGCTGGGCATCGTGTTCCTTCAATGTACTTTGACACTGGCTCCATGTGATTTCGAGGGAAAGAACTGATTTACAGTGGTTTACAGCAGGGAGAAGTGGTGATGCCACGTATCGACGCTCAGTTCCATTTGCCTTCTGGCAGGAGGGAAACAACGCTTGGCTTTTCCACTCTGTTCCTGTGTTCTCCAGTATTTTCCCCAAAGGTACAACAAAGTTCGTTATTGAAGCAATGCACATAAATTTAGCATGAAACTGTTAACATTCACATTCTTGTAAGACTTTTTTTAATTACAAATTTTACAGAAAACTGATAGTCTTTCATTCATCCATACATACTTTAGTGCTCTCCTTTTGATGCGTGTACATACAGCATGTTAATTTAAGCCATCATTAGAAATGAATACATCACTTTTTTGTTTTCATAGGCATAGATTGAACTTCTAAGCAGATAATGAATCCAATAGTTTTGTACTCAGAGCTGGTTGCCTAGCGAGACTAAACAGATGCCCAGGAATCAGCTTGATTTAATGACTTTTAAAGATGGGATATCAAGTCCTTTGACAGTGACTTCTAAAAATAAGATTAAATTATTGGAACAGTAATCATAGAATCATAGATTGGTTTGGGTTGGAAGGGACCTTAAAGATCATCGAGTTCCAACCCTCCTGCCATGGGCAGGGACACCTCCCACTAGAGCAGGTTGCTCAAAGCCCCATCCAGCCTGGCCTTGAACACCTCCAGGGATGGGGCATCCACAACTTCTCTGGGCAACCTGTTCCAGTATCTCACCACCCTCACAGTAAAGACTTTCTTCCTAATATCTAATCTAAATCTCCCTCTTTCCTCTCCGTTACCTGAAAGTCCAATTATTCTTACATAGTAAATACTGGTCATTATTTTCCATAAATTCAGTCTGTTAAGGATTTCTCACTGGTAGTCGTTCTTGTGAAGGTCTTTGGGTTTGCAGGCTCCAGACACACTTCTCAGTGCTAAAGGACCAACTGAAAATAATTGTGAAGCAATCTTCAATTTGGGAACTAATCTTTAATCAGAGTGGCTCCAAGGGCAGGTACAGCAACAGAGGGGAATAAAATAATTCTGTCTTGCTGCCCAGTTTGCAAAGACTGTTCAAGTACTTGCAATAGATTTCAGTTTCTGAATTTTTTCTCCTCTGCATTTATTTCTTTGTCTTGGTAAACATTGGGCTAATAGTGTAGAGTGCATCATTGCATATATGTAAACACAGTGTGTGATGTCTACAAAACAAGACTATGTCCTTATTCAACATGCGTCCTGTGAAGTCCTTTTATTGCACCTCTTCTTACTCCGGTTGCTACCATAACAATCCTCCAGCAATAAAAGAATAGTTCTCCACCTTTATAACTGTTGGTTTTGTGCAAAGCAATGCCTCGGTTGTGGGGGCTTTTTTTGGGTGGAATCAGGCATTTGCTCTGCCAGGCTCAGGCAAGCTCCTGAGCCAGAACACAGGAGTGGGACTGTAGTGAGGATGGGGGGACATAGCACTGGGGCCACCAGGTCTACCCTTCAGAAGTGGTGTGAATTTGAAGGCAAATGAGGGGCAAATCTGGAGCCCTGGTTTTTGGGGCCAGGGCTTCTGTGTTCATCACACATTTCTTTGGGAGGGATGAAAAGGGTGCCCAGCCTTCCTTTATTCTCAGGGGCCCATTGTGGGGCCAGCCAGTTTCCCCAGGAAGCCAGGTGGCAGATTCCTTTGGGATCTGGTGGCAGCCAAGCTTCAAATTCACCAGCTGTGGATAACAGTATGACATCCCACCATTGCAGTCACCAGCTGCTCTGGTGCAATGTCCCTCAGACATCTTGTGTACCTGTCTGACATTGTATCTGGGGGGAAAAAAAGTTGTCCTGGAGCACTGTGTGAAGTTTTATATTATTCTAAAAAGGTAGAAGGAAAAATAAAAACTTTTTAAGGCCTTTTTTTTTTTTTTTACTATAGAGAAAGGTAGTAAATAACTAACAAAAGACAGCTATTTCTGGTGCCTGTTTTAGCTAAAAAAACGGGGGTTAATTATTAAACCTTTTACTTGGTTGCTCACTTGTGCTGCTGATGCTTTAATCCTGGGTCACAGAAAGTTTAAGAGTGCTTTACAGGGGAGACTCACTTCTTTTTGCCTCAACCTTTCCACGCTGACGGGATGTTACGAGTTTTGCTGCTTACTCTCTCTGTAGTTGCCATTGCTGATGCTGAGCTCTGCAAGCCAGGTATGTTTTGGAGGTGATTCCCATCCTTCCCCAAGTAAATATAGCTATGAGTTTGTGCCTACAAAGCTGTCAGCTTCTCAGATTTTTATTTTAACTGGTTGTTTCCAGTTGAAGATTGAAAGATGGAGCATTCACTTCTTTTATGAGTTTGCAAATTAAGAATGGAAGTTGATCTCATTTATTTTAAAGAGGTCAAGGTAAACCTCACTGAGACTTTGTAGGGCTGTGACATTTTTCATGTTAATAACTTCTGTTCTCTTAACCAAGTGAGCTGTTAACACACATTTAGAGTCCGTGATTTTTGAAATAATTAGGGAAGTAAATTATTTAAAATCCTATTGCTGACTATCAATATGTTTGCTTTTTTTCTGTTTGTGTCAGATGCACAGAATGCTTTCAAAGTGCGGCTTAGTATCAAAACAGCTTTGGGAGATAATGCAGTAAGTAAAGTATCTTCATATATTCTTCCTAACTGAATATCTGTCAAAACAGAAGTAATAGATATTGTAAAATTTCTGAAGGCAGCACAAGCAATTTGTTCTGAAGTGTTAATTGTAATAGCTTGTTCAAGTCGTGATCCAGGCATCCATTTCTTGACATTTGACTAGCCTACTCCTTAAAATGGCATCCTTTAAGAGAACTATAAAGCTTGCCTTTTCATAAAAATAATTTTCTGTCAAAGATTTTATTTTTCCTGGAAAAACAGTAGAGATGTGACCCAACGTGTGAGAGGTGCTGCATAAATCTAAGTCTGTATTTTGGGAGAAGCACTTCTGCTTCAGCCTGCTAATTCTAAAGTCAAGCATGTCTGGGTAGAGAAGCAGGAAAAGATTGCTAGGTCTTTATGAAATGGGACTTTATGGTATGCTCTCAGACATGCACAATCTGTAGAGATCATTCAAGCATATCTCATCAGTTCCCTACTAATGTAGGGCTTTGGGTAGTGGCCTTTCCTCTCTGCCTGTGGTGCACAGGCTAGTCTCATGAGGACTGAAATGCTTTGGCTTAATTCAAGTCCTTGTTCTTAATGTGGAAGTACTGGTGCGGGCAATAAGGGTCTGTGATATATAAGAGTTTGGGATGTTAGATAACTGAATAGTCCTTCCTGATCTAAAGTGCTATGAAATATGGCAGAGCCCAGTACTTCATTTGCAGTTTTGAATGCTTAGGGCAAATCTGCAGTGTGTTACAGGGCTCAGCATAAAATTAGATGTGAAATGTCTTGGACAGTCGTCTCTACTGGAAGCCTGGTGTCTGATTATGTTAGGAGCCCCCCTGGGAAACACCAAGCAGTAGCTTACTTATGTTATAAGAGATTGAAGATATGAGAATTTCCCTATGACTGTAGAAGCCATTTTAAAATTACTCTGAAATATCAGGTAATTGAAACAAACATTAGCAGACACCTATTTCCACTGGTATCTTCAAAAAACCAGAGAAATTGGTAAGAAATATTCAAGATACATGCTAAAGTATTTGTCTGTGGAAATTCATATTGAAGTCAATTCTCTTTGGTGAGATCCTAGTTTGTTTAAAAATTTATTAAAAATGGTGTAATCCTGTGGCTGAAAATATGTCAAAATCTTTATTGAAGCTCCTCTTGATGATAACTGCTAATATTTTTATTCAATCTTGGTTCAAAATAGTAGCAAAGACTGAAAATTGCAGTGTCCAGTAATGGTCTTTCTTAGTGTTTCGTACTCTGACTATAGTAAAATAAGGGGGGTTTGATTGATCATTTGGGATTTTTAAATTTTTTTTTCCAAAAAGAGTATGATACAAATCATTAATTTTAAAGGCACTTTGTATTACAAGAAAAAAGCAATAACTGAGGAGTCTACTGTTTTTTGTAGATAGAGAGTAGTCTATTTCGTACAACAACATGTGCGAAAGCCCTAAGAATGGGACAATCCAGAACAGCATTTTAGAATAACATCCTGAAAGTGGTATGATACCGTACAAAATTACCCACAAATAATGAACAATTTATTAATTGCACAGGTAATAGTTCCTTTTCATAGCCATTGCAATCTTCTCTGCAAATGACTGAAACTGAAAACTGAAACTACTATTAAACTGAAATTTCTTTTGGTTGAGGAATTTGGAACACTTTTTAAATTTTATTTATTTTAGCAAAGAAAAGGGTAATATTGTCATTGTATCACAGTAGGACACAATCATCTTAGAATATCTTGGTATGATGCTTTGCTGTTGAATTCTGTTTCATTCATTTCCAAGTCACTTCAAGCTAGGTGATAACAGAAAATCCTGATACTGTGGGCATTTTGCTTGGGGACTGGCAGGATAACTCCAATGTATGTTTAGGGGCATAGGAAATAGGGTAGTATAGTTTTCCACGTATTTTAGCGCTTGCCATCTACTTTGTGTTGTGCTAATAAAGACAGGACACCATTTTTTAATTTGTTCACAAGGTAAGCTGTACTTTGGCAGGGAGTGCTATTTAGTGTATTTATATAATTCTTAGCATGATGGAGCTGGAAAGAGCAGCTAAGATACAGTAGGTACTTAGCTGTTATCATTTTATTTGCGAATAATGAGTGTACTTGACAGAGACATTGTTTGCTAACTGGTGGGAGGAAAAACGGAGTCTGTAAGCCTAAATGGAAAGAAGGTGATTTATGAGTCTCTCTGAATATGGTGTTAACTTCATGAGTGGCTTCTAGAATAGCTGCTAGTCACCAGTTGCTTCCTACTCATGGAGTTAGCGGAGTGGTAGAGAGTTAATTCACAAGAGCCGAAGACAACTAGGGAGTGAGCAGAAGTGATGTGCACTGAGAAATCTATGTAACTCTGTGTCGCCACTCAGTTTAACTGTGAGAGTCAAAGAGCTGGCACATCAGGGCTGCAGCCAGGTGAAGTAGAAGGTGCACTTCCCTTCTAGTTCATGTATTCAGTCTGTTCCCATGGTAGAGGCCAAGGGGGAGAAAGGCTGACGTACACCTGATGCCTTGCCACCAAATGGGACCCAGAAGTGTGTTCACATGTGTGTTGCCACTCTGCAGTCTGAATGGCTGTCTAGTTGAAACACAGAACCGTTCAGGAAGGATGGGGCCTTAGAAGTTCTTTAGTCCCCTGTTGCTCAAAGCCAGGTCAACACTGAAATCAGATCAGGTTGCTCAGGGCAACCTTGTAATATTATAATTTTGTTCTACTAGTTTAAATTTTGTCTTCCTTAGAGCACTACTATAGCATTTCATCCCATTGACAATCTATGCTCATCATCTTCTACCTATTATCTCATCAACCTCCTCTTTCACTAACAGGCACTTAGGACTGGCTTTCACAGTCAGCTGTGTCTAATTCTGCTCTTCCTTAACATATAAAGGATGGCAATTTTGACTAAGCCAAGGTCTTTATAGAGCAAAGAAGATGGTAAACATTAATATTTTCCATACCATCATGTAATTTTTCATTGATAATAGAGTTATGTTTATAGTGTGTGGTTGTAAATTATATTTAATACGTTTCCTCTATAGCAACACAAAACGTGCATCAATGGCTGCACTTCACAGGAACATAAGAATAGAAGCAACATCCTTAGTCATCATCTGTGGTCCAGGTGTTTGCAATTGGAGGATAAAGATGAAACTGATTAGCCCCATAGTAGAAGGATTCAGGTTTCTCTGCACCTATCCCTCCAGTTAGAAAAAGCTGGTGGTTAGAAATTGGCTTCCAGCAATTTGTGCCCACTTGTCCTGAATTGATACAGTTGATGAGCTTAAAGGTGTTCTTGCTGTACTTTTTCTCCTTGTTATGTTGCCTCACCTTGCATATTCCTGCATGCAGTCATGTACAGAGGTTCTTGTTCATATGGAGCTCGCAGCCATCTCCCTCTCCTCTACCTCCTGTCTGATCACTGTTTGTTTGGGGCTTCTTGCCCTTTGGCCCAGAAGGTTGCCTGCAGCATCTTCTCCTCGCTCAAGCAGACCCCTGATTTCTGCTTTCTCTGCTGGTCTCCTCCCTCGTTTCTTGCAGCTTTCAGCTTATTCTATCTTTTTTTAAAGTGCTTACTCTTTCAGCTGGGGCTGGAGATCCTCACTACAAATTATTTTCCCTCTTTTGAGATACCCTTTTTGTTACTCTGACTTGAAGGAGCTCTAGGCTACTTCATTATTTATAAAAAATAAATACTTGATAATGATAAATCATGCATATACATGTACTGCACTAAACATAAATAAATATATATAGTTGGTAGTGCTGCATTGCATTTGTGTCCATGTAAGCATGAAATGGAGTGTGCTTCATCATTATCCATTTTCAAGACAACAGATTACATTATCTCTACAGCTGGTTTAATCCACTGGATAACAAATGTTTTTTTTCTGTCCTTTTGGACCTGTTCTCAAAGACTGCAGATGGCATGTAGGGATTTAGTCAATAGTACTGCACACAGAAAAAGGAACATCTTCCCTTTTAGTGCTGCAAATTGTGCTCTGTGGTTTAAATACAGATGTCTTTAAAATGACGATAAATAGCTTTATGGCTCTCATCTATATTAATTCCCCTACTAAATTCTCTTTTTCTTTTAGTGCTAGTTGTTGTCATTACTGTCATGTTTTCATCAGTGCAGTGGGATCAAAATACAGGCTCTTATAATTTATTTTCAAAGAGTGTCTTTTTTTTTTTTTTTTTCAGTTTAAATTCCCAGACTGGCATGCATTCTCACAGTATGCTTTACATCTCCCTTCATTTACAAGGCAAGAGTGGTGAGTCAGAACCCAGACTCTCAGGACTGCATCTGGATTTTAATGCTGCTCAAGTTGTCTATTGCTCAGCTTTGTTGTCCCTGTCCTACTGTATCTCAGAGAGTCCATTTCACAAATCACCATTTGTCTAGGGATGATAAATATGATCAGTATGACTTTCTGCCCTTTAGATGACAGCTGCCCTCCCTGCTTAGTTTCCCAGTCCACAGGATGTCAGAGCAAAATGAGGGCTGAACTGGAAGTTGGATTCCTTCTTTCTGCAGAGAGGTGGCAGCTCCATGCATCCAAAATCAGAATTTAAGAAGTAGAATTAAGATTTGGCATTTTCTGTGCTGTTTACCGTTTTTTGATGTACATTGGTGGTTTTTGAATGTGTTATAAAGCCCCATGAAAAAGTAGGTCCAAGTTTTCAACAGGGTTAAGTATCCACATAATTCGTTTCTGGTTTGAGTGATTACAGTGCAGATTTTTTTAATGCTGAAAGTTAAAGATTAGATTTGTGTTCTGATTGACTGAAGAAAGCTGCCTCTAACCTCCATTAATGTAATTCCAAGAAACTATTAATCTTTCTAATCTGCTGAAAGGGGAAATTCAATCAGTATGCCTCAGTCATGGCTCTTGTTATAAAAATGTAATAGGTGCAGTTCTTATAGGTTATTAGAATTGCATATGTGAATGAAAGCCCAGGGAAACTTAGTGAAGCTATCTCAGAAAACTGAGATTATGGAAGCATGATTTTTCATCAAGACAACAGAGAACAGTTTTTGGAGCCTGCATTTTACATTAATGAAGTAGTAAGGATGCTATTTTCTTTGGTCTCACGTGCAATGTAGTAATTTATACTATAGTTGAGTCTGTCTTCTTGTTGCAAGGATGATGTGCAGCAATAAAGCCATAATCTCATTTCATTTCCTGGTGTTCTGATATCAAACTCCCAGAGACTACCCTCAACCTTAGCTTTTTTTTAAATTATTTTATTTTGGGGCCAAATGGTCTTTGACAGTGAATTTAAACCTTCTACTTTAACAGGGTTTATCCAGCAAAAGAGGCAAGGTGATGGGTGCAGCTGTGTGGGGAGAATTCTAGTAATATGCCTAGTCTTTGTTACAAGAAACTTCACGTCTCCAGTTTGGTCAACTTTCAGAAACATTAAATTAATTCAGGTTTTGGAAACATTCTTTGAACTTTATACTGCACTTTATAGCAGCTGTTAGACAAAGTCCTTTGTGCACACTAAATAATGGGCAAGAATTTCTTTTCATAGCACAACCAGAGAATTTATTCATTTTCTTGATCAATATAGCATTTCAAGTTCAGTGACTCTTTTCCCTCTCTGTACTGCCAGCACCGGTGCTGAAACTGATTATTTTCCGTCTTCCTTTACAGTATGCCTGGGATGCCAATGAAGAGTACCTCTTCAAAGCAATGATGGCTTTTGCAATGAGAAAATATTCCAGGAAGAGGACAACTCAGTAAGCATCTACTCTGATTTGCCTTATACATATTAACAATGCTGCATGTAGTGGCCCATTCTCTGCTGTGCTGAATTGTAGAAATCATTATACACAGCTTCTGAAAACAGACCATTCCAGTATATTTGTTAAACATCAGATATATGTTAAACATCACACCCTCTCTGTCTTAAGCAATATTCAATCTTTGGACCAGTGTCCCTGTTGATGTGAAGCGACACAGCTGTGGATCTCAGTGGGATTGTGCCAATTCACTCTAGCAGAATCTGGCAGTAAGACATGATACCTTCTGGAGGCAAAGGCAAGGCACATTAGCAAGGTCAAGAAATGCAGTGCGGATCCTTGAATAAGCAGCTTTGCTGCACGTTTTCTTAGAGCACAGCTTCAGCAGTATGCTGAAGATGAGCTGACTCCGAGAACTGGAAGGTGGATAGCAATGCTTAGTGCTGTGTTCTGCTGGCTGTATCTATGCCTAGTATCGCAGTGGTTGAGTTTACCTAGCATCAAGAAGCTTCAGATGTTGCGGTTCAGACGTAAATCAGCCTTTAATTGGTTTTGGGATTAAGTCTACCCTGAGGTATTGAATATTCTTCTCAGGCTTCTGATCCTTGCTACTAAAGAAATTAGATACCAGATTAGACAGACCATTTAAGCAAGCTGTATTGTCAGTATATTCTTATCTTTCTTAAATGAGAAACCTTGTAAGTGTATTTCTATAGGCCTATTATTTTTTCATTGTTTTGCAATCTTAAAGGGAAGATTTATGGTTCTGGTAGGCTAATGAGGATAAGGTTCTCAATTTACTTTTAAAAAAACTGCTTCAGGCTGTCATTGCATCAGGTGAAGCATATTCCATATTTGCAAAGACATTAGTTAACTTTAGTCACATGATGATTATTGTGGCTGCTGCACTTTCTCTTAAATAGAAAATGATTTCCCTCTCCATGTAACCAGACTGTTTTGTTCCTTGCTGTTTCAATTTTGTCCCTCAGAAGTTGTCTCCTTTGAGCAAGAGAGCCATTACCCCAAGCTTAACAAAACCAGCCAAGTATGCTACTGCACGCAATTAAAATGACACTTATAAAATATGAGTTCAAGATACAAGCTAATTAAAGGTGATTATGCCGGGCTTTCTCTCAGGTTTTCAAATTAGCAGAATTTTCATCTAGTATGTGATCCATAAAGCTTCGCTGTTATATACTTACTGTAGTTCCAAGTCCTTTTTTTAAATTATTCCCTTCCTTCAAAGTCATGGTGCTTTCACACGGCAAAAAACCTGCATCAGAAGCCAGCGATCTTTTTCCTCTTCAAGCACCATGGCTCTCTGCAGACTCAACTAAAATTAGAAAGCTTGGTACAGAAATGGTAAAAAAATCAAGCCAGTATGAGGAGTTTTAATGGAAGTTATTTCTATCTACTCTGGGAAATCACAGAATTTATGCTCACTTAATTCAGTTTCCTACCAAGATAATTTTTCCTATGGACAAATATGACAATGTCAGTGTTACTCTGGTTTAGAGGTGGGGTTGCACATATCAATACTTTCTTGCTACTATGTTTGTCAGAGCAGAAGTCAGTAGAATATTTGGTAACATCTAAGTGTGGGCAGCTTTACCTCTTTTTAAGATGGTATAGGACTTCCTTACAGGGTATAACTGGTTGGGGTGTACCTTGGAGATATAACTGATCTAGGACTTCTAGATACCTGTGTAGACAGCATGTCAGCCAAAGTACAACTCTGAGATCTGGTACAACTTACTAGGCAACAGGCTGAGGAGTTTCCTACCCGCAGATCTCTCCCAAATCCCAAGGGACCTTGGAGTCCCCGTTCAGTGATGGAGAGCTAGGTGAACCTCCCCATACACCCCAAATAACCTGCCTGTTACATGGGAGCAGGAAAGCTATGAAAGCCTCCATCCTGTTAGAAGTTCTGGAAATAATGCGCTCCTTTCCCCACCCTTGTGGCTGGCAGCTGGAAGGAACTGGGTGCAGAGGTAGGAGTGCCACCCATCTCCGTCTTCTCTGCAATGGGTGTGGAGGTGTGGGAGCGCTCAGCATCCCAGAGGGTACAGCAGCATTTGGTGCACACAGGAGTGGCACTGTCACACAGCTGATAAGGATAGTGGCAGCGGCTCGCAGTGAGGTAAATAGGAAGGCAGAAGCAAGAGCTTGTGGCAAATAAATTACATTATGCTACAGGAGCTTTTATAGATCATAGAATCATAGAATGGTTTGGGTTGGAAGGGACCTTAAAGATCATCTAGTTCCAACCCCCCTGCCATGGGCAGGGACACCTCCCACTAGACCAGGTTGCCCAAAGCCCCATCCAGCCTGGCCTTGAACACTTCCAGGGATGGGGCATCCATGACATCCCTGGGCAACCTGTTCCAGTGTCTCACCACCCTCACTGTAAAGAATTTCTTTCTAGTATGTAATCTAAATCTCCTCTCCCAGTTTAAAACCATTACCCCTTGTCCTATCACTACGCTTCCTGACAGAGTCACTCTCCGGCTCTCCTGTATTGAAAGGCCGCTATAAGGTCTCCCCAGAGCCTTCTCTTCTCCAGGCTGAACAAGCCCAGCTGTCTCAGCCTGTCCTCATAGGAGAGGTGCTCCATCCCTCTGATCATCTTCGTGGCCCTCTGCTGGACCCATTCCAGCAGATCCATGTCATTCCTGTGTTGAGGACTCCAAAGCTGGACACACAGATAAATACCTAGAGATTTTCTTTGGAAGCAGTAAAAGATGATCAATTACTCTGTTATTAAAGAACAAACAAATTGCTTGGGACTGCATTCTGGTAGCATCTAAAGTTACCCAAATTTTGCATCTGGTTAATTAAAGATTTTTGTCAAAATGAAGACTTATGAAACATTCACCAGTATTTTATGTAACCAAATACTGGTTCTGCCAGGGTATAAAGTCTGCACAGGGCCATAACCAGGATGTGACAAACCTCCCCTTTAACTTCCCATTAATTTCTAACACACCCACAGTCCTGCAGTAATTCACAGCCACTACTAACTCCCACATAAGACCAAATGCCATTAGCTTCAGCAAGGTGGATCAGGCCCCAGATAATTTGTCTGGTGGATCAGCATAACCATTGTTGCAGCCTGTCCCATCATTTTTGAGAGTCAAAGTCACCTTTTGTTAGGCTTCTGAAGCTAGATAAAAAAACAGCCTGTAATGACAAGCATTTGCATGTGCTGCAGTTGATGTTGTTGTTGCACTTGTGTAACCACTGAGTGACCCAACACAGAACAGACAGGATCACACGTTACATTTCAAGTTCTCTAAAGTTAATTTCTAAACTAAAATTTAATAAACCATGGAGCTGTGTTTAATGTTTGAAAGGCTTGTCAAATTTTCAAGTTTGTGTGAAACAGAAGAAAGACAATCCATCAATTACTCAGTAGTTATGAACACAGGTAAAATAAATACTTCTTTTCCAGTGGAGAAATAAAAATCCTTTATTTTCTGCTCTATATATGGCCTTTCAATTCCGTCTCAGTACATACATTCATGAACTACGTAAGTCAACCTTTGATCTCTCAGTGTTAAAAAATTATTGTCTGTAGCCTGTGTTAGTAACCCTGGTTTCTCTGATCTGTGACTCATTTGAAATAATATGCATCTCTTTTAGGCCTGAGACTAGTTAATCTTTAGAGCAGAAAGAATGTCATTGCATTTATTTTCACTCAAGTAACAGAATCTACTTTTGGTACATCTTCTCCCCATTTGTAAATAAAAAAAAGCTGCAGTTTTCCTCATGAAGTCACCAGAAATAATTCATCAACATTACCCATCTTTCTAATAGATACTATTTTGATATTAAAAATATTATGACCACTTGGGACAACAAAATAAGCTTCTGGAGTTAAAGCTGTTACACCAAGGTGATCCCATGGCTGGTGCTCACAAAAAGGAAGAAAGTAGCATTCCTTTTCTGGAGCAGCTGTGCAGCACTAGGTTGGAAGAGGCCTGATGCTTTCAGGAGAGCTGGAGATAGGTGCTTGGGACGTGGCGCCGTGGTTCTCCCACGAGCTAATGGCCACTATAGGCACCCTGCTCCCTTTGAGCCTCTGGGAGCTCTTTCTTACCCCTAAACAACCCCTTAGAGGGATTAGAGGGCCTGCCCATAAGGAACAATGATGGTGTTTCAGGCCAAGGAACCAACAGGGTTTCCTGCTCTCTGCTGACTGACCTTCATGTACAATTTTGGACTTTTGCCATGGTGCCATAAGGTCAGGACCAGGACTTTGTCATTCTGACAGTAACAGCCTTCTTATCCCCATGACAAAAGTCTATCACTTTCTAAGGAAATAAAAAGATGTCCACATATTTGTTTACAAATATGCTTAATTAGCATAGTGCATGAAGAAGTCAGGTTTCTGGAATCTAAAAAGTGTAAAGGTATAGTTTTTAAATGCTTCTGCATATTGTGAATCAAACCTATGTACAAATAGCACAGGAAAAAAAAAAGAGGTGTATCTGCTGCAAAGAAATTGTATTGATGCTTGTTGAATCAGTTTGGTTTGGTGTTTACTCAATCCTTTTGAACTTCTTATAAGCAGTATTATTCTCTTTGGAGCCTGGAAGGATTTACAGCATTCAGATTCCACTGATGAAAAAGCGGCAGTGAAGGCAGGTTTTGGGTGCTAATAATCGAGCAAGGATTTTAGACACAACAGGAAACAGAAAGGAGGCAAAATTTACATATCCTAGTGCAACTCTTGCTGCTCAATTCAATATTGTTTGTTCTAGAGAAAAAGAAATGCTGCCCAAAATGATGACTGGCTGCTGTATCTCAAGCTGAAAGCCCTTGACACTGTAGAGAAGACCCCGGTTTGAAGAGCCTCTCTGAGCCTCTGAATGAGAACGAGAGGCTCTTCTGCCAGTTTTTGTCTACCAAATTTGTCTTTCTCTTTGGGGATCGAACTTCCTGCACTCACTCCATTTTGAGAATATCTGTAGGACATTTTCTACCTGGACCAGTTTTTGATTGCGCCACAGAAATTCCAACTTTAAGAACTGCAGTAGCATGAAGATTTAGGTCCTACTGCTATAAGTTCTCCTGGTGGAAAACTTTCACTGCAGATACAATTTTAGATATTCTGTGAAGTCAGCAAGAGTTTGTCAACCACCAGCCAAAAGTAGATTCTTCCTTCCTGACCCCTCTAAATTTTGTGCTTTGCTTTTGTTTTGGGAGGAATAAATCTGCTTTTATGTGTTGACTGTTGCAAGCAAACTCATGTGAACATCTTTTCAAATTCCAGGAGATGGCTTTCCTCGTTCATCCATAAAAAATCTCTGTATTTGCAAAATTGACATTGTTCCAGAGAGGTAAAAGGGCGTGTTTCAGCTCTGCAAAATCATTGCTTTCCATTTTACTGCATAACTCTATGGAATATATACCTTCTCTGTAAAACAAAAGGTTACACCACCCAAAAAAAAAGCATTAAGCAGTAAGTAAGGTATTTCTGCAAAATATTCATAATGAACTGCTGTGATCAAGCCAATTCCTGTCCCACCTTAAAAGTGGGATGGAGACTACACATTCATCAGCAGCTTTGGTTCCCTCACATTCCTTCCTACCTCATGCTTCCTGCTCCTCAGGCCACTGTAGAGGTTATTTAATTATGTTTATAATGAGCCAGCAGATGGCACTACAAAGCAGAGCTCTGTGGCAGGAGAGGTGGCTTGCAGCCGGGGATCTGTCACCCTGAGAAAGAGGAGAAAGAGGAGCTGGAAAACAAATGTTAAAACTTGCATTTTGATGACGGGCAGGCCAAAGTTTAAAACCAATTATACTAGTTAGTAATGAGCATTTCAGACATCACTGTAGTTAATTAAAAGAGGAGCTGCATTCTTCTTTGCTGGCTCACAGCAGGATTTCCTTCTCCAGAACAGCAGGTAGTATCTGAAGAGTGATCATCCCAAGTGGAATCTGTCAAGACAGGGCAGCTGTGGTTTGCTTGTGGCCAGCTAGATGTCATGCAAAGGTGAACCAAGTCCAGGCTGCTCTCTGGAAATAAAAGTGATCCTAATTCTTGGCCCTGGACTATCAGAGTATCTGCTGGCTTCTTGGACATGGCCAATAAATTTGAAGCCTGAGCAAAATTCTTTGGGTAATTTATTAATGATATACAACTAATTTATTTCTTTTTCCCATTTTTCTCTCTCTAGCCATCTGTCATTGATTTCGTAAAGGTTTGGGCTGTCCTTTTGTGGCACATACTATGTTTCTTGCCATGTGGTAATAAATGCCACTTTATATAATTCTTGTGTATTACACAAGTTTGGCTGGTTTGTTTCTTAGTTGTGTGAATAAACTAGGAACAGATAGAAGAACACAGGGGCACCATCTACCCTCAGTCACTGTTGATACTAATGTATTAGCCTTCGTTTCTTTAATTTAAGTACTCATGATGATGTCTTTCTTTTTCTAATGATAGTTCCACCATTTACCAGTATTAGTGGTAGAAAACAAATTTGTAAGAAACTGAAAAAAGGCATTTAAAAAACATTTCACGCACTTTTTACATAGTATGCCATCAGAAGCTGTGTACCTGTGCCCTTTCACTATTAACTTCATATAAAGCTGAGCAATCTTCTTCTAAAACAGAGAAGTATTTGTCATAGCATAAGCTAAAGGGCATAGGCCAGTGCCAGTAAAATGTCTAAATTTAGCCTGTTGCCTCCACTCTGTGCCTGACTCTGTGAACAAAGATGTCAAAAAGAATAACATCAATTTCATTGCTCTTCCCTCCAACAAATGTGTCCTGCAGAAGGGCTGCACTCCACTTTAAAATCATGTGGGGAATCTCCCATGACTGGTTCCTGTGGTATTAGCTGTCAAAAAATTCTTAGTTCACCAGTGTGTTTGCCCTATTATATGGCCTTTTTCACAGCCCTGATTATTAAGATACAAATATGTATTTGTCCATTTGATTACACTAAATGTATGTCCAAGACCATGCAAGTTTGGTCTCAATAAGCTTAATTTTTTTTTAATCATATTGGGAAATGGGAAATGCTGTGAGTGATATTTCTTCTTTGAGTATTAACTGTCAACTTTTTTAAAAGTAAGAATTTTTCCTTCTTTAGCTGAAAGTAATACTTTAAGAAAATCTGAAATATGTCAATAATCCCTTCCATGCCTCTTTGATGATGATTTTTGTTTTAACCATCTGCAGAATTTCCAATGTGCTGCTCTGCAATGTGACGGATCGGGTGTCATTTTGGTTTGTGGTCACAGATTCTTCCAAAAATGTGTCAACTGTTCCTGGAAGTGAGGTAGAGGCAGCGATCAGGTACAGTCACTGCTTCTGCAACCTTTTCTCCCTTGCTGACTGAGGATATTTCTCTCTCTGGGCCTTGTATAAATGAGAACTCTGCCTCTTTAAGGGTAAACTAATCCAAGTGGTTAAAACACCAAGGGGTCAGTACTCTTTCACTCATGTGAGGTTAGAAGGATTTTTAACAGGCCCACAGAATGCAAAGCATGTGAGCCTTGGGGTTATAACTTCAGAAGGAGTCTCTCTTAAAGCTGGAGGCTCAGAAGAAATCGAGTCCCTTTTCAGACTCCTACTTGTAATTTGTTGTCCAATGTGTGGCACATACAGTGCTCTCATCCAGCTGCTACATTTCCCAGCGAGAGACCCTTCTCTCTCAGATGACAGAATTGCACACTTTCTGGGTGGGATTTATATCATTTAACTTTCATTGCATGCCACATGCACATCTACACCTGGACTAATGACCATAGGCTCCCTTTCGGTGCTTCTCAAGTACAGTTCATCTGACTTAATTTAAAAGTCAGCCTTCACATGAGAATTGCTCAAATGAACTCTTCATGAGAAGAGCTGGCCATGTCCCAGCTTGGCTTAAACAATTTTATACTCACATTCTTTTCATACCAGCTCTGTCTAGAATGCCAGTCAATATCGTAGCTAAGCATTGCTTGTACAAAGTACCAAGTGGTACAAATCAGTTTGCTTTCTACTAAATATTGCATTCTGTAGCCACTAAAAGCAAGAGTGTGGAGCTGAAGAGGGGAAAAAGAAAAAATGTGTAATCTGACTTCAGTGGTTCACGAAACCTACAGAAAGGGTTTATAGGGATGACTCCCACAAGCAGCATAAGTCATGTACATTTCTCAAGCATGGAGTGGAAAACAGACCTCTTTGTTTTTAGGCATTCTGTACTTTGTCTTGAAAATTCATGTTATCTTTATGGAGGTGTAATACCTAATTCCTGATGAATGAGTATGCGTTCTTTTGGAAAGATTAACTTTTAAGCTCATGAGCAGATTAAACTATTTCCTACAGAGACACCAAACAATAGCTTCATAGCATTAGTGAAGGAAGCAGATTATTTATTCACTGAAGCTCTCTGTAAGAGTGCTGGAATGCAGGGTTTTTGCATTTCTGTTATTCTTTGATACATTCAGTAGCATAAGCTGATTTATTTAAGTCTTTTATGTGCCCTGTTTGCCACAGAAATTGGATGCTATTATAGTGTGTTTGTTTTTTAACCATTGTCTGTCACCTGATGAAGAATATGCTATTTATGAAAAGTTTTAATTCCTGCCTGACTTAGGAAATAAAATGGTCTATAAAGCTACAATACTTTTTATTCAACCGTTTCTGATTGCAGGCTAAACCATTATTCTAATTCTTCATACTACAGTAGCACATAAGAACGCTACCCATGGACTGGAATTTTATTGTATGAGATTCTCTACAAAGTAGGAATAAAGAGGAAGGTAAAACTTCTCAGAGCTCTGTATGAGACCCAACATCTTGCATAAATATAAACAAGATATATTTATGCATATACAAACATGAAATGCACCTGTAGTTGCCTGCATGGGGTTCAGCACATAATTCTGTAACTCTAGCCTTTAGATGAGGGTGAACAATGCTTGTTTCAGCTGTTCACAATGATCCTTTCACCATCATAAGGATGAAAATCTTTCCTAAATCAAAGACGGCTTACTGTATTAAGAGTCTTATAATATGCAATGGCTTTCAGTCCTCTCCAGGAATGCTAGATTTCCATTAAGGCTAAGAACTTCCTGTTTAAGGAACAGTCAAACATGACTTCCAAGAAAAGAAATTTGCAAAATCTCACTTGTATTTCCCATGTATCTGTTCTTAGGAAATACTTGCTCTATGGTAAATAAATTGAATTGTATACAAGAAAGAGCTGCTGTAAATCATACAACTGTAATCAAAAAGAATGTCTCAAGACTGATATATGTAATACAATTTCTCATAAAATTTTAACATTCTGGAAAAGCTCATGAAAGCTACTGCTAAAACCTCATAAGGCTGCATAGATTCAGATCCAGAAATACCTGCAAATGCTTAGAAGCAGTGAATGTGAGTGAAGATGACCATTAAAGGGTAGCAGTTGTAGTTCTCATATGAAAAAGCTTATTTGTCAGACTTGCAGTTTCTTATAATGGAAAAAAATGTGCAAAGTACAAATCCCTTTAGCTGCAGGGAAGAAAGGCATGGTGGCAATAGGGGTGACTTCTTCTGAACCAACTATTATCCTGTGTCTATAGACCTAGGAAAATTGGTAACAGCAAGAGCAGATGTACCAGCCCATAACATGCAGGATGGTTCAGTTTGAGGAACCAAGGGGCACTGATGAGTAAATCCTCTGAGCATTGCAGGGTAGATCTGCCACTCCCATGCTAACCTTGAATGCTGCATGAGCAAGACAACAGAGCCACCCTTACAGATTACAACCTGCTATATCTTCAGCACATGGTCCAAAACAGAAATAAACAGTAATACTGTACTTCAGGTCTCATCTGTATTTCCAGTTTTTCAGATAAATGCATACAAAAGTCTGGTGTTCAAGACTCTGTAAGTGCGTGGGTATCTATGGATTACTGGAAAGGTCTATGTTAAAAGTGAAGGCCTCTGTAATCATGCCAACATCATGCTGGATCAAATTCAGCCCTGCCAGACTTGCAGAACATACATGAAAATTCTTTTTTTTTTTTTTAATATCTTTTTAACTTACAAAATACTTTTATAAAGAGTTTTGATATTCTTTATGTTTTTATGAAGGATGAACCGGCACAGAATCAACAACGCCTTTCTACTGAGTGACAAAACACTCCAGTTCCTGAAGATAACCTCAACCTTATCACCGCCTGTTGAACCCTCCACACCTGTCTGGCTTATCGTATTCGGTGTTGTTCTTTGTCTCATTGTGGCTGGAATTGTTTTACTCGTTGTTACAGGGATTCGGCAACACAAGAAGTAAGCAGCTTAGCTTTATTTTTGTTTTAACTGAATACTGACTGGCAAGTTAAGTCACCTGGGCTGGCTTTGCTTTTCAGATCAGCCTCAGAGAAATTATAGCTGTGCCCCACCCCTCCTCCATAGGTAAAGATAACCCATGTGTCCTTTTCTGAGGAAAGGGGTTAAAATTTTCAGCAGTGAAGTATAGCTGACTTCGTAATGCTGGGCCGTAATGAGGAAATAGGAATTACAAGACTACGGTCCTGGAGGCCACCTGACTAGAGATGATAGCTTTACAAAGACATTGCTGTCATTCTTCTGAAGGTTTAACGTGTCACAGGTGAGTCTCCTCTCACAGATTACTCAAATAGCTACCAAGGGGAGAAGGCTGGGAGTGATTGTGCCCCTTCCAGGGAAATAGTCTCAAAAGCTGACAGGGCTGAAAAAAAATTTGCTGCTGCAGCTTGGGAAACCTCAGTGGAGGACACAATAATGATTAATGTATGGCTGAAGGGGGCCTGCTCAATGGAACTGCTGTGCCTGATCTCATCTACCATTGACCTGATGAGGCCAAAGTACCCAGCCCTTCACAGGTTCATGACCATTTCTCCCCATGTTCATGACTAGTTCTCCCACAGGTTCACGACCAGTTCTCTCTCTCTGTCTCATGATCTTGTTGTCCTCTTAGTTGTTATGCTCCTTTTCACTTCTCCCTCTGTCTACTCTGCCCTTACATGTAACATTTCCTCAGAGCAGATTCATCTGTGACTGAAGTCTGACCCTCCTTTTGCATCAATGGCGTCTGCAGGCAGGGGCGGGGGAGTGAGAGAGAGGATAAACCAAGCGTATATATCTTCCAACTGCTGTTGCAAAGACTGGAGAGGTAAAAGGGATGGCCTGGGCTATTTGGCTTCTGGAAAGAAGAGCCAGACATCCGAGAAGAGAATTTCGAGTATGCTCATCTCTATTTTTAGGCAACGAAGTATGTGATCAGGTTGTCAAAGACTTCAGCATGTCCAGTAATGAGTTTTCTTGGAAACTTGTCCAGAGCTGACATAATGGTAGCTCTGTTGCCTAGTAAGCTGTGTTGGAAATCTGGCCCCAAGGGAAGGTGTTGACTTCTCATAAATCTGGCATATTGTCTTTATAGGCCTTTAAAGTACCAGTTAAATACTTTGGTTCAGATAAGCCCAGAAGCACGTGCTTGAGGCCATTCGTACTCAGGGTGGCAGGGAAGCACATGATTGGCCTATAATGGAGTTCCAGTAATGAGTTAGACTCATGCGTCATTTCTTGATCTGAAAGATTTTCTTAATGAGATCTTCAGTGTGCATCACTGCCAGCATATAAAATTCCAAGCCACAGCTGCCTGCAGCTTGAAGAGCTCCATGTGATTGTCGCCCTTGACTCTACAGCGAGCTGTATCAGACACACTGTCTCCCAGCCTTATGTTTGTGCTGCTGTCATTGCAGCAATAGGACACCTCCCTCTCCAGTAATAGATTTGACACATTCCCGTGGCAGGACCATCCTCCGCTGGCGGTCCTGAATGGGACTGAAGTCTACCCCTCCCCTTCAGAGTCCCATCTACAGCAGAGGCCATAAACATTTGGCTTGGGAAGACTGAAAACATGGTAAACACACGGAGTGTTTCCTTCTATTACTCTCCCAGCACCTAATTTACAGCTGGGGGCCTTCCTACTGGGTTTGGTCTTCGTGTATTGGGTAACCCACAATGTTTTCTCTTCCCTTAAATTGCTGGCTCTCCCCTTGGACTCACAGAGATTTTTAGCTTCTCTGAATTCCTGTGGCAATGAATTCCACACGTCTCCTATTCTTGTTATTTCTTTTGAACCTGCTTCTTAGTATCTTCTCTGCTCCCATAGTTTTTGTATTAAAGAACACTTCTTTTATCACTGTAAGAGCAGATACAGGAGACAGAGGTCAGAGGTTTCCCCTACTGTCCTCCCCCCTCCCCCCCCATTTACTTATAGCAAGTGCATAATGCCAAGGATCTCCCAAAAGCCCATAAAATTTTATTATTGTTAATATTGCTGTTATTAGCAGTTACACCGAGTCAGGTTGTTACAATTGTCCTGAGTCAGATTGTTACAGTACATGCTGTGGGATAGGGAGAAGCAATGGAGCTGACCTTTGAGTTTCTTATCCTCTGAAACCGCTGATGCTGCAGGCTATAAAGCACAGCAGGTTTTTCAACTATGAACTAGTAGATCTTAAGGTCAGAATAAATCTGGAGTTAAAGGAACGTCATGACATGTTGACTGATAATTCTTTATTACATCTTCTCATGGTTGTATTTTTTTATAATTGTATTCAGCAATTATTTTAATATTTTTCTGGTGAGAACTGGAGCCTGGAATAGTGAAAGTCATGCAATTGTTTGATCTAGAAAACGGAGGTACAAAATACTCGATAGGAAGCTGGCTGTTAATGAAGTTTGAGATAAAAATGCAGATTTGCGGCATTAGGAGTACCTAACTTCTGGAGAAGATCATCAAGGAGTGTGAGGGCACTCAAGTGTCCACATTTGGAGTGTATGGTCTAAAGCTGATCTGTTTCTAAAAAGTATGTTTCACTTTGTCCATGTCATGGGGTGAAATCTATGACATGCATAACAGGGTCTCACTAGATCTTCAGTGCTGTCATTTCTGATGTAAATCAAAAGCAAATTTAGAGATTTTTTCCATTTTTGTTTTACACCAGCCTCTCCTTCTGCACCCACCAGTCATTTTACAGAATAAGGAGGTTAAGTAATATTTATAACATAGTTACAACGTGATTACTTTAGGTTTTTTGATTTGCAATCCTGATCTCAGACCACTAATCCAGGGCTTCCAATTTGTGGGCCTCCCACATTCCATGGTATATTTACAACAGCAAAGAGGTGCACTGGATTATGCCTTTCAGAACATAACCTATGATAAATTGATGAATCAATGTGCAGTTTTCTGTCTGTGGAACCATGGTGGAGTGCTGCAGGTCAGCAGAATAAGATGATTTTCTGTTTCTTCTTTTTAGAAAGAACAAAGAGTCAACAGAGAGAGAAAATTTAGAAGAGAAGGGTGAAGTGACAGTAACAGTAGAAAATGGCATTCCTTGCGAAACACTGGATTTCAAAGCAGGCCATGTTAATGGAGTCTTTGCAGCAGATGATGAACGGTTCACGTCCTTATGAAGTGCTGCCATTGCTATCTGGCAGTTCTTTGAAAGACTCCTGTGCCTAGCTTATCTCGTCACTGCTCCTGAATGTCAAACATGAAGACAAGAAAAATGTCCTTTCACTTAATTTCCCTCGAGAGAACCTTTTGCTGATAACACATGCACTCGAACCTCCATTACAAAGCTTTTGTTCATGAGCAAAGCAAATGAGAAGACCTCAAATTATATCCATTAAAGATTTCCAGAAGATGTACAGCAGAACAGCGTCAAAACCTGCCTTGTGTCAGGCATTTGATTTTAATTATTATTTAAATATGTCCATTGCTTGTTTTTCCCTGATGTAAATGTGAAAATGCATTATTCCTACTTGTCACTGGGGAGATCACCTATCATTGTCAATTCTTGCTGGCCTTTATTTCAAGCCATACACAAAAGTTTCTCTGTAAAATGACTTCTGTTTCCTGATAAGAAGTATACCTTTGGATGGAATAGTGATCAGTGCATGAAAGTTTTCATTTATCGAGGAAAAAAACCCAAGCTTTCACATCCTCCGTAAGAGCAGGTTAAAAAGCATCTGGGTCATCTATAGCTTTAGGGCTAGTAAAAGTCTGGTACTAAAAGTGTTTTTCACTTAGCAGTCGAAGTCACAGATTACATGACCTGGAAATTAAAAGTTGCAAAAGTTTGAAATTTGTTGAAAATATAAGTTGCAGCAAAGGGCAGAATTTCCAAAGGTGCAGTCCGTGGTTAGTGGCCCAGCTCTCATTAAGTCTATGAGGGCATTTCACAGCTCTTTGAAAAAATCTTCCTTACATTTTTTAATAATAAAACTTGAGTAGATTTCCAACATATAGCTAACTCTGGGTCAAATGAATCTTCATGTGACAGCAGGATAGCTTCTGAAAGATTCAGTGCTTGAAACACCATGGGCTCCCCTTGGTGTGCCTGACCCAGAGGAGAACATGTAGGTGGTGGTAAGTCAGCAGAGACCATTCACTCCTGTGTTTCCAATTTGCGTGGCCGGGAGTTGAGGGCATCAAATGGTGCCAGACCCTGAACTGTTGGATTACTTTCAAGTCTGTCATATATACAGACTGTGCTCTCTGTACCCTAATCCCATTCCCATTTTAATCAGTGATAAAATTCTGACTGATTTCAGAAGGACTGGGCCCCAGTAAAGGGCAGTTGTACATGTGGGTAACTGCATACAGAGAATGGAAGTGTGCTGAAGCAAATTGCAGTACCTTCAGTCACCAAATAGCTGCCCATGTTACTGTGACCATTAGCCTTCCAGTTTCCAGTGTCGTGTTTGGAGGCAATATTAGAAAAGCAACCCCCATTTACTTGTTAGGATTATTCCACCAGACTCCTCACCAACAGGAATGGGATAAAACAGGGTAAATTAAAGTGTTCAAGAGCTTCAGTGTTCTGAAGGCTATAAAGGTTTCTTGTCTCCCAGGATACAAATCCTTCAGCATTTTGGCTATATTGAGAACCTTTGGCTTTCCATTTGACTCAGCGCTGGCTCTTGGGAACAGGGTGAGCAGAAGGGGAGGAATGGGAGAAGGGGAAGCAGCGGGACAAAGGGAGGGTGCTGAGCAGGGGAAGCCCGAGGCTAGGGGAGGTGGGGAGAGAAGGGCTAAATGCAAAATAAAACTATGGAATGCACTGATCATTTGCCTCACGTGGTCTCATCTGTCAACGGTTGTCTTTGACGTCCTGCTGGTGGGTCCCTCTGGACAAGGACTGCGTCTTCGCTGCGTCCCCCAGGGTGTGCTGCTCCATTCTGGAAAAGGATTAATAAAGTCAGTTATTAGTGATAATTTCTCAGTGCTTCAGAATTACCATCCACAACATGGAGACGTATTTCTGACAGGAATGTCAAAGATTAAGCTTACCAGTGTTTAAGATCATTTATAGAGTACAATGTTATTATTGCCTCCTCAGTCATTGCTCCAAGGTCTTTCACTCAGGCAGAGTTTTATTGAGGTAATGCAGATCCCATCATTTCTAAACCTTCACACTTTTTGCACTTTCTATGACAGATAGCTACACTGCACAACGGATTGCTGTAACTGCAGCACCTCTGCAAGAACCCATGAAAGATTTTGGTGAGAATATCTTGGCGGTGCAAGAGCAACCTCGAGCTATCAATCAAGATTTACTGTTATCCTGTATTGTACTATATGATGCTGAAATAAAATTCACTTGATATGAAAAAGGGCCAAGCATATCTGAGCATACTTCTCAGGGCCTAAGCAAAGGTTCAATTCAGCCCACAGCACTGGCCAGTGATTTGAAAAGAGATTGAAAGCCTCTGAACAAAGCATTATGTGATGTGGGCTGACTCTGGTGGTAAGTATTTAATCACTGACTTCCTCCCAGCTCACCTTTTAGCTGCATAATTACTTTACAGCAGTTTGGCATAATTTTCTGCTAATGATGATATGGGATTCACCCAGAGCATACATCCTCTCTGCTGACAGAAAATGGCTTGAGAGGAGAAAATGATAGATGAACAGGCAGGTATGGCGCTTAGCAACGCTTTCAGGTCTGTGGCGGCACTGGCTCTTTCACTGAAATAGGTGCCACAAACTAGGTTAATCAAGGGTACAGAGCTACAGAAGAAACAGATCTCTCTTTTACTGTCTTTGTGCAGCAGAATTGTATTAGAAAACAAAGAGCACTTTGATTTGGTAAAGCCTGTCCTCCAGAGCCTGCAAATGTTACAGTGACAGTTCATATCCCTTGAGGATCTGGCCCAGATGCTTTATGTAACTTTAACCATTTATTTTCCCTAAATCATCTGCCATCCAATGACCTGGTAATAAACAGGAAAGTGAGTAAGAAGCAACATAGACTATACTGTAAACTATTTCCTAAAACAATGAGTTGATTCTGCTTTCAGTTACATCTGTGCCATGCTAATGAATTTCGACAAAAGAACACGGTGTGGCCGAGACTGAACTGTTTCATTTTCAAGAACTGCATTTGAGAAAAGAGAGGAGAAAAGAAAATTCAATTAAATGAAGCTATAAAGCTGGAGAAGTTCTGTTTGTAGAAAATCCGCAATGTTTATTGCTAGCTCCACATCCCCAGCGAGTCGACATTTCAGGGAGGACATTACGGTTCTGTTGAGCTTACTTGAGAGAGGGTATTGATGTCTAGGCTAGAATGAGCACAAATCATGCGGGAGTAAGTTGTTTATGCTGTCTGTGATTAGCTATGCATTTGGAGTGCTGGAAAATGTCGGGAAGTCTGCAGTGCCCTCTTTAAATTAGGGACCGCATTGGTTGTGACACAACCACGTGCTGTACACAACCTTCAGCATTGTATCAACCACAGACTGGTTGTGTAAATGACATTAGTAGTCTGTGTTTATCAATATTCATTTAGGAAAGATTGCAAACTGTGGGTAGATGCTGAAGTCTTACTTGAGCCATTCTGCTGCTTGCTTTAAGGAAAGCTGACCACTCTGTCCTGCAAGCCGGTGCTTACTCTGTGTTGGAGAAAACTAGACTGAAGCTTGTTCTGTCACATCAGCATTTGCCTCTTCTCTTCCAGGACAGTGTACAAAGTCTCAAGAGAGTCTGTCTGTGTCCCTAAACATCTCTCTATTACACCTCCTTGAAGTCTGGCACACGCAACTGGACCCAGTATTCCCCTGGTGCTCTGCCTGTGCTGAAGAGCCTGGAGGGCTGATCTCATGGGCTGCTTGTGGACTATATGCTCCTATTTGTCTGTCCAGGTATGACATTTGCTTCTGTTGTGTTGACCTTCATGGAGAACCCTTTCCTGGCTATGCCGTTGTACAGGGATACCTTTGTTCTGCATTTTGAGGGAATACATGACTGAAGCCATTTCACTGTTTCTGCCGTTGTTCATAAAAGAGAAGGGTGAAGTGGGAGCAAGGAGACTCAGGGCAGGATTGAAGTCTTGTTCCGTCATCACCGTGAGAATGAAATAATTCCAAAATGAATACAAACCATAGCATTAGCACAAGAGCTTCTGGTTTGATAATTTGGTTCCAAGAACTGGGTGTCAGTTTTGACCAAGCAAGGAGCTGTATCATATCTTGACAGAAAGAGTTTTTCATATGTGGGAAAAGGAAAGAAATTACTTTAAAGTTTAGGGCAGAAGTGCAACAAAGACTTAAAATAACTCCCAGTGAAGAATGGGAATCTATGTTTCTAGATACTTTTAAAATCATGGCTTAGATGCCCTCAAAAATTTGGTTGATTCATCAGTGCAGTAACCTGTGATTCCTGAAATGAGCTGTTATAAATGTGCCAAGTTTTTATAGAAACTGCATTGACCAACTGTCCACAATCCATTAGCAATGAGCAATCTGTGCTTGGTTTTCTATAAGTAGTTCCTTTGGGCCTCTCGTGGTTTTTGTTTCCTTTTAATGTGGCATGCGAGAAGGGATGTGTGCAATGGAGTGACACCGCAGCTTCCTATGCTACTGGTCAATTGCTAATGAAAAATTTTCACTGTTAGATAATTTGACGGACTTGCTAGTTTTCAAATCACATAAAGCTGAAGTATGTTGACAGTGATGAGTGATAACACACTTGCCAGCACAAATGTGTCAGTATATTGGGTTTTTTGAAGACATTAAGCATTGTGGATGCACTTAGCATAATGCATTTGTGTTTTAACTGCATATTCTGTGGCTGGATTGATGTTTGCATCAATCCAGGGGAACTCCCCCTCTATAACACAGATTCAACTTTGTTCTCAGTAAAGTCAGCAGGTTTGGTAGGAACTGAATTTGGCTTAAGATCAAAAAGAAAAGTTTGATTTTGCTAGTCTTTGCTGTTCCTTCCTACTGGATTTCCCTTTCCCTTAGAGGTGACATTTTGAAGCTCTCAAAGCATACTAGCTACAGCATTGGCTAAATAGAAAGCACTGAATTTGGAGAAATGGCAAGTGTTGCGGCATTCTCTCTCTATCGGCTTCTGCCTCACTCCTATCGTTTAGATTCTAATTGCTACCAGTTACAGTGTGTAGCTTTTATCAGTTCTGGACCAACAGGAATTTTAGACTTTGGACTAATGTTCTCTACGATATTGTATCTAAACAACGTGGTAGATGCTGGTGGTCATGGACACATGGTCACTGTATGGGACCACTCACTCCCACCTTAGTAAAACTGAAATGAGAAACACAGGTTGCCTAGATGAAAAGCTGTGTTTCCCAGGATTAATACCTTTCCCTTCATTGGTGGGGTAAGGTGGCAGCTTCACAGCTTTCTCCTAAACCTTGCAAAACCACTTTGGTTTCCTGATGCTTTGGGCAACCGACAGCATCTCTACACAACTCCTGATGTCTTCAGACATGGGACTTGCCCCTGCCCTCGCAGCACTTTCCCCCTTGGTGATGCTGAGCATGCTTTGACTTGGGGAACAGCCACCAGCCTGTGTCTCCCTTGGAGCCCAAAGGAGCCGTGCAGAGACAACACCTCCTCCTTAGGTCTGGCATACAGGGGGTCAAACAGCCTGTCTTGGGGCAGGAGATTATGGAAGGACATGGAAGGACACCTTGACCCCCGTTCCCACTGGGCAATGAGGAATTAATCCTACCAGCCGATGATCTGCCCTGTCTCTTTTCTGCAGAGGAAGAGCCAGCTAAGCCCAAACTGCTGATGCTTAAGCCAAGGTGGGCTGCTGGCATGTGCCTTTTGCACGGGAGCTGGTCTCAGCTGTCAAGCGGGACAGGCTGCACCTGCCTGCAGAGGAGCAAAGATGTCCGTCCTTGCCACCACACAGCTCTGCTCCCCAGCTAGAGAGTGGACAGCTCACAAAAGCTTTTTTAGGGGGAAAATCCCAGTGTGTGGGAAAACCCCCGTCTCATGGACTGAGGGCAGCTGGTGATCCAGCGCCTTGGACCCAGGGCTGGCAGGAGGGCTTTTGTCTGAGAAAAGGCAGATGTCACGCATGCAGAAGAGTTAGTCATGTGGGAAAAAGGCTGCTCAGGGGATTAAAACGACTATTTGGCCAGCCCCCAGTTTGAAGCGCGAGGAAGAGGGAGGGGATCTGGGATTGCCCCCCAGCGATGCCCAGGTGCAGCCGCGGCAGCGTGGTCCCTCTCCAAGCACTACTGGCGTGTCAGGGTGATGCACAGAGGGGCTGAAGCCACCCCCCGGGCCGTCCACTGCCTCCACAAAGCCACCTTGCGGGGAGTCCTCAGAGCAAGGATTTGCCAGGTATTTAACTGATGTGAGCTGCTCTTTGGCAAACGGCAGAGGAGCTGCGGCTGCAGCCCTGCGCAGGTGGTGGGGTGGCTGTCCCTTGGCAGCTTGTCCTCCCTGGGGCTGCTCCAGGCCAGGCAGCCCCCAGCATGGTGCAGCCACAGCCCTTCAGAGCCCTTCTGCAGACTGGTCCCCGAGTAATGCTTATGTCCATCTTCTATGCACTAGGCAGAATGCAAAAATATAGCAGAGGGCTTAAGCAGTGCTCCTGCCTGCAAAAAAAAGGCCTGATAATGGTATTATAAGCAGTTTTAAGGGTGTGTGGTGCCCAGTACGCAACACAGTGGTTTCTTATTGAGGCATGCCCTAAACGCATTTCTCTGTTATTCCAGTCCTAGTTGCATAGCACAGCTCAGCCAACAACATGAGTGATGAGGCAGAAAACTGCTCGAACAGAGCCAGGGCACAGCTGAACGTTGGTGGGCAGCTATTTAAGCAGATGTCAGACAACTCGGACCCTGGGGGCTACCGAACTGGGAGTACCAGGTAGGAGCTGGGAGATGCAGCTCACGCTGCAGACCCGAGGGGTGGAGGGGAGGACTGGCACACCAGAGGAGAAGGAGCCTGTGTGATCATGTCGGGGTACCCACAGCCTTTGCACAGTAATGGTGGCAAACTGACATAGTCATCTTTTCCCCGAGCCAAGCAGGCTGGCTGCCATCACGTACAACGGCATATTTGATCAAGACCCGATTTTAACTCCCACTTGCCCTTCTCCCATCACCCAAACCCAACAGCTGCTGCCTTGCTGCCCTTGCTGGAGGTTTTGATTCCCTGACAAGGCTCGAGGTACTTCCCTTTTCTCAGTTGTTTGCTGTTTCCTTT
The DNA here is from genome assembly GCA_013399435.1 of Arenaria interpres. Lineage (NCBI taxonomy): Eukaryota > Metazoa > Chordata > Aves > Charadriiformes > Scolopacidae > Arenaria > Arenaria interpres. Next base: position 54,232 of record VXAK01008459.1, read on the forward strand.
TTGCTGTGGTGCAGACTGTCTCCGTGCTCCTGCCAGCTTTCTTGCCAGCCTGAAGGTCCACCCCGAGAGATGCTCCCAGCTCATCTGAAAATGGGCACATCCTCTCCCCGTAGACCTGATGTCACTGTGTCAGGCTACACAAATCACTCCTAGTTTGGAGCCCAGCCATCCTGCAAAAAGCCTGCCGTGGTAGTGAGGCTGACACAAACAAGTCTCTGTCCAGTGGTCTCCCATGTGCCTGCTCCATGGGAGCAAATCCATCTGTGAAAGTGTGATGTGTGTGGAGCTTAGTGGCTCCCCACTGCTGTAATGCTGTTTTTGAAAACAAAAGTTTATGCTAATTCATCTCACAGCTTAACGGTTTTTTCTTTTGTGTTAAGGTGATGGCAAGAAAGATGCGGTGTAATTCTTGAATTATTCCTCAGATACGATACCAAGTATTGCATTTAGGTATGCAATAGAAAAAACCTTAGAAATAAGGCTGAAAATTTGCATCATAATTCAGTGTGACTCTCCCTGCTACATTTTCAGCTCACCACAATGCTTGCACGCACATTTAAATACAGGCGCAGACACACTCCTTATAAAAAATAAGGTGACACCTTCTCTCCCTTCCAGGTATCCCCCAAGTATCCCACTGCCTGGGGACCCCTTGAGGTTTCGGGGCTGTGCATGGGCAGGAGCCAGCCCCAGGATGGAGCAAGGTGCACAGGTGACTTCTGCACCGTGGCAGGGAGATGACAGCTATCAGGTCTGCCCCCGAGGAAGGCACCCAAGCACTGTAAAGGGGGAAATAAATAATACCTGCATGTAAAAAGGGAATTTTGGATCAGCCAGCTGTGTTTTAGGACCCTAAAAAGTACTGAGTGCAGTGATTGTGCAGTTAATGTAACAGCATAGAAGAGAAAATAAAAATGTTAAGGCAAATAGTCAACACAGTCACTGTTCTCTACTGGAGGAGAAAAAATCATATAAAGGTAATAACAGACATAATTCTCTGCTCTGACAGACAACAGATGAAACACCAACACAAAAACCTTTCAATATTTCACCATGTGACAGTCTCACTGGCAAATTAAGGAATGATAAGCCAGACGAGAATCACAAAAGGCACATAATTACTTAAAAACCATGCTGCGTGGTTCTCAGTCAAAGAGAGGGACCATTTTAAGTGACAACTCTCCTGGGCCTTGCTGTATCCCATGTGATCTGTACGTGGGAAGAGAAAACCTATTAACAAGTTTGCAGGCATTGCCAAGCTGGGAGCCTTTTGCTGGCTTACAATTCCAAATGGTCATAAAAAATTGGAACAATGGTCTGAAATCAGTGTGATGGACTTCAGCCCCAAAAAATTTGAAGTGCACTAATTAATGCCACCCTAGAACCAGAAGTACAGAGACAAAAAAGGGACTGGTTGAGCAGGTAGCAGTGCTACCATAAAGGTCACAACTGGAAAATGAGTCGATGTTGGCTAATGTCACCAGAAAGGTGATGTATGTCAGCAAGGTGCAGCATGTAAGACGCAGTACTGATCATTGGTAAGGTTTCAGTCATGATTATATGGAGTACTGTGTCCAGTTCTGGGCTCCCCAGAGCCAGGGTCAGGGAACTCCTGGAGACGGTACAGCAGAGGGTTACAAAGATGATTAGGGGCCTAGAATATCTCTCTTATAAGGAAAGGCTGAGGGACTTGGGTCTTTTTAGTCTGGAGAAAACTGAGGGGGGAATCTCATCAATGCCTATAAAGACTTAAAAGGTGGGTGTCAGGAGGATGGGGCTGGTCTTTTCTCGGTGGTGCCCAGTGACAGGACAAGAGGAAATGGGCGCAAACTTAAACGTAGGAAGTTCCATCTAGACATGGGGAGGAGTGCCACTGTAAACTTTGAGAGTGGCAGAGCAGTGGAATACCTCTGGGAAGGGGTGAGTGAATGATGTTGGCTTTCCCTTAAAAAAAAAGATTGCTAGAGGATTGCACATGGGTGAAAGAGATCACTTGTCCCTCATCCACAGGACATGGGTATCAGAAGATACTGAAGCAACGTGCTTCCTCAAGGTCCCTGGTTTCTGGCTCTGCTTGCTAGGGACGCCTGTTGCTGGTGGCCCTGCTGCGCCATGCTGTGTTCAGCCTGTTGCAGACGAGAGGGCTGGAGCTGCTTTCTTGGGGTTTGGCAGTGAAGGGGCTGATTGCTGCTGCTCCCATGTAGACAGGCTCATAGTGGTTTTGGAGAAGCTCTGCCAGGAACTAGAAACCAACCCCATGGATGTGGCTGCAGAGTTGCCTCTCAAAAAGCCGCCCCCCACAAGAAACAAACAAACAAACAAACCCAAAACAAAACCAACCAAGTGATTCTGAGCAGAAATAGGCTAATTTAAAAAGGACTAAGGTATTGTCTGATCGATAACACTCAACCCAAGCTGCATTTCTAGAACTAATTCATGCATTGATTTTCCCATTGATTTGCAGTAAGTGCTAGGTTCCGAGCTGGATTAGCAAAGGTATTTAGATATTAAACTGGAGTCATTTTAGTAGTCTTAGTCACCTTAGTACTTAAATCCAGTTGATTTATAGTTCAGATTAAGTCTCTGCGCAAGATGCTGTGGTCCCATGAAGTCCTCTTGCTACTTCTTGATAGTTCAGTGAATATGTTTAAAAATCTGGTTTTGGATGCCCCAATTGCTTTCAAAATGTGGTATATTCTTCAAATCACTTGGGCTTTGCAAATCCTTTTAAAATATGGGCCTATACATCCAACCAAGTACCCTGTGTTAGGCTAACTGGGGTTTCTTCCTGCCTGGGAGTTAAGGTTCATGGTTTGGTGTTCCAGTGAAGTTTCTAAATATTTTTACAGCTTATCACCAACCTGTTAAAGGATTCACAGATTCTGAGCTACCAGAGACACGAGCAGGCTATAGATAAAGTGACCAGCTGTATCATTGACAGCACATTTGGGAAACATTAACCAAAAGTAAAAGCCTTTTATAAGAAGGCCATAAAATGGCAGGAGTAATTATGTTTTTCCAAAGTTAATCATTGACTTTTGTTTATTTGGCTTTTTATAAAAAACTTTTTCCTTTCTCTCCTACAATGGATAAAACCTATAAAAGGCCTGGCAAATTGGATTCAGCCTCTTTTCTTCACGCTAGCCATGCTTGAAGGCTGATGAGACAGAGCCTGACAGAGAAGCTTACCTGAGGAAACGTACTTCGTTGTGAGGTTCTCAGCCTGGACATGAATATGTTGGTCCATTTGTTGCTTTTCTGTGGACTGAGTGCTGTTGTGACCCCTCAGGATGTCACACAACAAGCCAAAATGTTTCTAGAAGAGTTTAACAGGACGGCAGTAGATATCAGCTATGAGAGCTCCCTTGCCTCATGGAACTACAACACCAACATCACTGATGAGACTGCCAAGAAAATGGTAAGTGATCTGTCCTGTGGGGTTTGCTGTTGTTTTAGGAATCTGACAGCTGCTTTCTACTTTATTTAGCTTCCACAAAGGCTGGCTGAAAGTGGAGTGCTACTTCTTTGGTAGCTGTGGTTTAGTTTCAGGAGGGTAGAGGGGCTTGCTTTAATGTACCAATGCCTCATTGGAGGTGCCTGGGTCACTACCAGTGTCTGCTGCCTGGGGTTGGTGCCTGGGCTGACCTTGCACTGCATGAGGATGGTCAGAGGCTGGATTTGTCCCTGGCCATGACCCTGAGTCACCATGGTGAGCAGAGGGAAAGGGCGAGGGAGTGCTGCATGTTTGGCCCCAAAATCAGAACTGGATGAAGGGAGATGCCTTATTCTGCTTGGGATCCAACACCACCAGTGCCTCCTGGAGTGGTGTTTCCATGCAGGGCACCTTTCCTCTTGGAGAGGGCACAGCCTGGGGGGGATGGTCTTCTCCCAGAGGCTGGGTGAGGTGCTGCTCTGTGGCACAAGGGAATGGGATTCAAATCTTGTGCCTACATGAGCTCAGGTCTCCCACTTTTCATAAGACTGAACTGATGCTGGGCTTTTTACTGATACAGACAACACTCTCCTCTGTTGCTGAAATGCTTTTGTTTCTCATTGAATAGGCAAACATTTTCTGAATTTAGGCATTCTATCAAATGTTTGCAGATGGTTTTATATAGTGATCCCCACACCTTACACAGTGGGGGACCTTCCCCCTCACCTCCCATCACCGTTCTCATAGTCAGGGCTGTTGGTAGGCTGCCTGGAGTTATTAAACTGGGAAAAATGAAGTGAGATTATGGATTTCCAAATCCCAGCAGTGGAGTTTGTAGCTCAGTGGTCTAGTACGTTGCTTTGAAAGTCAATTTCCATCTGCAGGAAGGACCACAGCATTTGTACTTATGCTGTCTTGCAACACAGTTTGCCCGGCTTCTCAACACCAACCTCTAGCTGTCCCAGCCAACGGGGTCTCTAGGCAAGTGTCATGTTTATCAAGAGCAGTCAGCCATGATCTGGCTGGTTACAGATACTGCCATGCCTCAGCCTAGCATCTCGTAACCTTGGAGCCTTTCAAAATGAACAAAAGCACCTTGAATTTTGTAGCTGTGTGTATTTTGAAGTTAACTCAAGTTCTAGAGAAAAACAACTCGGAGCATAAAATGAAGCTGAACATCCTACATCTACTTCTGTGTAATGGTTTAAGTCTTCCACTTTGTGGTTTTATAGCTTAATTAAAACACGGTTTAATTATCATATTTCCTAATTAAAGCAAGGAGACTGGTTGCTGGAAGAAATCCTAATGACTAATCATTGTCAATCTGGAATGTTTTCTGAGGCACCAGGCACTTAAACTGTAACGTTTCCAAACACGTAAAATGAAAGCCCCATATAGTACTTTCAGCATTAATGAGATGATAATAAAATACATGAGGAGATACCAGCAATAAGAACCAATTAGTCCAGTGCTCAGAGAAGATATTTTCTCACACCCTTTCTCTTCAGTAGTGCTGGTAATAAACCCACTGCTTCTCCTCCCCCTTTTGGCTGGAGGAGCAGAGTTAATGAATACTGTCCCTTCTGGCTCCTACCCATCCATTTTCTTTGTAAATTGGGCCACAAAGGCAGTAGCTGTTTTTCTGACTTATCAACCAGATCCTCTAATTGGGGGTAAAATCAGACAGTAAGCTAACTTCTTTCCCCTGGCTCTTGTAGCCAAAGATCCCTCCTCTTCTGCCCCACCATTCCTAACACATCTCTCCATCCCTGCTCAGAACAAGGAGTTTGGAAACAGATTGACACAGTCATGCTCTTCCTCTGGGTGCTTCTGAAGCTCATGACCACCAAGCTTTGTAAGCCGCTGAGTAGTGGCAGGGCTGTTTGCTCTGCTCCCATGGAGGGGTAGAGTTGGGAGAGCCTCCTGGGGATGGCTGCCCTCCTGCAGAGGGGCTGAATGGGCAGGGGGAGATGCAGAAATGGGACTGTCAAGGGCTCACACCTGCTACTGCCTCTCTCCACCAGAGCCTAAAGTAGGTAGGGTACATCATGTACGGGGCTGGACAAGCTGGGCACAGCACTGGTGAAAGCATTGGCACAGAGGTGAAGTGTTCCTGAAAGAGCTCATCAAGCACAATATGATATTTGTGTTTCCTGATGCCTCAGCAGAGAGGGATGGGCATTAGAGGTGCCCTCTCCACAACCCAGGAAACTCTGGCATGAGCACAATTAATGAAACTGTCCCAAGGACCAAGGTTAGTTAGTACTGTTCTTATTGCCGTTTTGGATGGGTGCTGATGTGCTAAACTATGTACAAACACGTTTTCAGAAGGTGAATAAGACAGTCCCAAATCCAAATTATGTTCTTATGGTGCTACTTTATGCACTGAAATTTGGGAGTTTCACATGAACTCATGGTGTGTAATTGGAGCAGTGGTAAAAGCAACCTCACACAAAAACATTCAGGTTTCTTATGTCTAATATAAGCATCTATTCAGAGCCTCCTATGCCCAAGTATCATCTTTTATTTACCAAAACTTCAGGAGAAAGCAGTATTTGCGTAATGAAAAACTCAATATCAACATCTCAGCTGCTGTCTGTCACTGCTACTAAAGCAGAAACAGGGAATGTCAGCTGGGTCACAAAGCTCTTGTGCCCTGACTTGCAGGCGGTTTCTGTAAGGCACAGATGGGTGAAGAAACACAGTAAGGGAAGAATAGGCGGTGATTTAGAGTAGCAGGGAACACAGCTAGGTGATGCTGGATCAATGGTAACAAGCACAGTGTGAGGGGCCCAGTCTTGCTTTTTGCTATTTCCAAAGAAAAATAGTTATCTGGATGTGTGAATACAACAAAGCCAAAAAGTGTTTCAGTCATTTCACTGCACACTGCAAGCGCTCAACCCGCAATCCACAGGTGGTCTCCACAAATGAGGTTCTCCCCAGAAGTAATACTTTTGCCCACTGCTGCAGCCTTGGTGGAGTAATTCAGGGTTTGTATGAATCCTTTTCAGGCCGAGGCAGATGCCAAGTGGTCCGCATTTTACGACGAGGCCTCCAGGAACGCCAGCCGCTTCCCCTTAGGCAGCATCCAGGATGATCTCACCAGGCTGCAGATCCAGACTCTCCAGGACAGAGGATCATCTGTGCTGTCACCAGAAAAATATAGCAGAGTAAGTTGCTGAATGTAGCTCATTTTTGTTGGGTGACTTAAGCTGCCCCTTGCACCACCCCCGAGCAAGGACATGGTGCTGTGGCCACCCTGCTTGTCTCAGGGTGATGCTGTCTCCCAGCATCAGTTTGGAGAGTGTTCATAGGTGCTGCTCATAGCAGTACAGGGCTGGAGGGGGGGGTCTGTTTTAGGCAGCCAGTTCCCATTCATGTTAGCATTTTTGCTGTGTAAGCCGTGTAATGAATTCCAAACACACACACGCCTCAGACTTGCCCTTGCACAAATGGACGGATTACTCATAAGAGGAAAAGAAGACTTGTGGTATGTGCTTGTCTAAGTCCAGACCTAGGGCAATGAGCAGAAAGAGATGGGTGAGAGGACATTCAGTGAGTCAAAAAGGGGAGGTGGAGGAAGTGTTTTATTCTCTGCACGTGTTGCATTATCAAACTGTGGAAAAGAGGGGATGTTTCTGTGCAGCAGGCACCCTGGGATGCCTGAAACTGGGGAGGGTTGGTGACATCTTTCCACAGCAAGCTTACTTAAACCAGTAAGATTTAGCAAGATTCATAACAATATTTGACATTTCCACTGACAAGTTGATGTAAAAGGCATGTATATGGATAATGACTATATGTGGAATTGGAGTGAGTGAGGGTTAAATTAGTTTCATTTTGCTGGAGATCAAATTAAAACATAGCATTGGGTTAGGAGATCCTACAGTCCTGGTTATATAAAGTATCCTGAGAATTTTCTGCTAAGATCAGCAGTGTTAACCACTGTGCAAGAAGAGCAGCGGAACGGATGGATCTCCTGTCTGATCTAAATGAGATGTGTTTCTGGAAAGACAGATTACCTTGCTGGGAATACTGACAGTTCATACAAACATATTTATTTTGGAGCACAGCAGTGCACTGATGGTAATGCTGTCTCAGTTAAGGAGGCCCTTGCTTTGGTATCCTCCCTGCTTAGCCACTTGCAGTTTCCTATACAAATGGCCTTTGGGGCTGAAATTGTTGATTCTTGATTGAAAAGTGACTTTATGTACAGTCTGGCGGGATTCCACAGGAAGATTTAGATATTCCTCACTGATACAAAAATTTCCCTGGGCACCCACTTATTTTAATACTGACAGAGATAAAGTTAGAGCTAGTCATTAACAACCACTCCCACTGATAGCTCTACATAGTTCTGATTTAAAGCTTTAAATGAGAAATAACATAGTCCTAAAGGAAAAGCTAAAAGTGGTGCATATTTTTCTTGAGGTATGAAAACTTGAAAACAAAAAAAATCAAAACAGAGCTATGTAGCATGGCTTCTGAGGTAGCACTGAATGATTTCAGATGCATTTGGCGTTCAGCTGACCCAAGACATGAGCTGTAACTTCTCTGCAATGAAGTGTGTATATATGTATATATCTACGCAATCAGTGTGATGCGATGTTAAGAACCATAAGCAACAGACATCCTGGCAGCATCTGCAGAAAGGGACCTTTTTTTGCTGCCATTCAAAACCGTGATCTACCTGGAAAGTTTAGGTGGGTCCATGCTTACAGAAGCACATTGCTAAACTTTATTGTTTTATTGCTGCTGTATATTGATAGCTCTCTCGTGACAGTCTGTGCTCATTAAATCCAGAGCTCTGTCTGACTGGATCTTAAGGACCTGTAGGTTACGTCATATATTTGGGAGATTATCTGTCTTTTTCCAGCCACATCCTCGTTCAGTAATGCATTTAGGCAAATTCTTTCATTAATCTCTACTGAGCTTAAACATATGCTTAGATGTTAAGCTGGTGGGTGAAGTGTTGAATCAGGCTCTTAAGGAATTAGCATAATTGGCTGTTATTTTGCACAGAGTGGGTTTCTAACGGGCTATCTCGCATCTAACTTGCAGCTGAGCACTGTGCTAAGCAGAATGAGTACCATCTACAGCACTGGGACCGTCTGTAAAACCAACAACCCGTCTGAGTGTTTGGTGCTGGAGCCAGGTACGACACTAACCACTGCCTCTACTGTGTCCACTGAGAGTTCAAAGATGAAAAAGCCCAAGGTTGGCTCCTGACTGCAAGAGAACAGGCTGAAGTTTCCATAGATATACCCTGCCATCTAAAGCTTAGTCATAATTTAATCGCACCTTGCAGTTCAGGGACCTCCAGCGGGCCTGCTGCCCATGAGACATACTGTCTCCTACTTGTAGTAGACAAAATTTGGTGAGGGCCGCTCAGCTTGTGTGACAGCCTGCCTGTCACCTGGGGTTTGCCTACATCACAGAAAGTCCATTTTCTGCCCCTGTCATCAAAGTCTTGTTGGACTCAATTGTTGCGTTGAGGCCAGTCCCAAGAACACTACCAACTAATGCAGAGAGAGCATTTAAAGGACTCCTGATTTGCTCCATGTCTCTTAAAGAGAAGAAGAGGAAAACCTTAAATCAGAAAAGGATGCAATAAAATACTGGGATTTCAGTATATCAAACACAAAGTGTTTTCTTCTCAGTTAATGAAGTTTCTCTCAGTTTGGCTCGTTTGCCTGCTGTGAAAGAAAAATAAAGAGATTCTGCTTTTTCAAGGACTAGTACTGATATTTTTGTTCTGACAGGTCTGGATGTTATTATGGCTAACAGCAAGGATTACGATGAGAGACTGTGGGCCTGGGAAGGCTGGAGAGCTGGCGTTGGCAGGATGATGAGACCATTATATGAAGAGTATGTTGAACTCAAAAATGAGGTTGCAAAGCTTAATGGTAAGTCACAATCTTTTTTCTTTTTCTTTTTCTTTTTTTTTTTTTCCTGGCTTCCAGAAATTATCAAACATACCACAGTCTTCATGCATTTTCACAGGAATTCAAAACACGTGCTTTTTTTCACGTTGGCGAGCAGTGCTTTGCACATAATTTGCTCTTGGAGTGCACATCGCAAAGTGAGGGGCAATGCAGGCAGCTGCCATTGACCAGCCTGGAACAAAAAGGGGGATGTCTTCTCTGGCAGCTTTCCCAAACACCATAATGAAACAGTGCCCTTCGTTACATACTGCCTTATCCAGAAGTGCATTGTTTGTGACTTATGGGCAAGCACGCTCAATTTAAACAGCTTCTGAGCACTGCTGAGTCTTGGTGACGTCTCCTCTTTTCTATCAGCCTTGACCTTCTGGCACCAGCCAAAAGCAGTGGTGCACTTATAAGGATTACGCCCTAACTGGAATGATCAGATTCAGTAGGCCTGGACCAGCAGATGCAGCCAGGTGCTTAAAAAGGATTTTGCACTGAGGGAAGCGTGCTTCCAGTCAGAGATCTCCACACAAATCACAGGGATCTGTCTTTTCAAGGAATAATGGCAGATGGCTGCTAATTTTCTTTGGGGGTCTTCTAAAGTAGCTTCTGAAGTAGCTACATCATCTGGTTCTTGGCCAAACTGCAGCTGTATCACTTGCTTTCTTATACTCCTTGTTTTCTGAAAATTGTCAAGCTGGAGCTAGACAGCAGGAATAAGAAATTATGGTCCAAATAGTTAGACAGGAAAAAAACAAACACTAAGAAATGGTAATTATGATCTTCCTCCATACCACTAAGGAAGAAACCTCAGCTATGAGCCACTTTGGCTCCAGCCTTGATGGAGCTCAAGGACTGAAAGGTTTAGTGGAACTGGGAGCTGAATTTCAGTCCTACTGTCTACACCTGCCTTAGAGGTTTTGTTCCTGGAGGAGGGGGCCCATAGTTGATGTCCACCAGCTTATACCTTCTGCAAGAACCCTTTAGTATCCAGCTTGAGCAGAGGTTGCCCTCCCTCATAGCCACAGGAGCTCCAGTCAGGATTGATGATTTCCTTTGACCTCCACCTCCAGCTGAAATAACCCTATTAACAGATAATTGTGACTGCAATTTCTGCATTTCTTGTAAATCTCCAGTACCTGCATGTTCATGGCACAGAGCCTTGGGGGAGCACTCTCCTCCCCCCTAGACCCACATCATCTCACACTTTGTTGCTTCGCTTTGGGGGAAAGGCTGCAGGTCTGCATGCAATCAGCAGGGAGCTGTATGGCTCCTGCAGATCTAAGCAGTGTCATGTGTGGTTTCCTGATGTGATGCATCCATGCTTTACAGGTTATTCTGACTATGGAGATTACTGGAGAGCAAATTATGAAGCAGACTTTCCAGAGGCATACAAATACAGCCGTGACCAGCTGATTGAAGATGTGGAGAAGACATTTGAGCAGGTAGAGGCAGGAAAAAACTGTCACCTGGTCCACAGGGTTGTGTTTTGTGGTGGTGGGTTCATGTGTCAATGTTGTGAAGGAAGATGAGACCTGCTCTAAAATTGCTAATCTCAGTCTGCATGGGATTAACAGGTGTTGGGAGACATACGTAACATTTTTACCTCTGCAGCCATCCTAGGACCAGCTTGGTCCCCTCAGGCTGCACAGAGCCAAAGGCTGGGAAAGAGGGAACTCTGCAGATCCTCTCTCTCCTCCAGGTAGGGTCCATGGGGGGAGGTATGTCTCCCATAGGTAGATGGCATCCCTGATACTCCACATCTAAAGTTAGCAATGCTCCCCCCCTCCCACCTGAGCAGGACTTCAGGGGCTAGGATCTGGACTCAGCATTTGAGCACCAAGGCAGGGGGCAAAGCTCAGCTGCAGGTTTGATGTGCACCTTTGAGGCTCTCTGTTCAGGAGGGATGAGTGTCATAGAGCAAAGAGAAAATAATTTGTTTCCTTCTCCTCCTCCACCTCCAGATAAAACCTTTGTACGAGCAGCTGCATGCCTACGTGAGGCACCAGCTGGAGAAGGTCTATGGCCCCAAGTTCATCAGCTCTACAGGATGCCTCCCTGCTCACTTGTTGGGTATGTCAACGTGGCTGTGTCGCGCAAGCCTGACTTTGTACACAGGACAGTCACCTTCAAGGCACATGGGAACAGAGTCATCTGCCTGTTTAATCAGGATATTAACAAATAGGTTACAGATAAGGGGAGAGGAGAAATGGAGAAGTCATCCTTCAAAGAGACGATATAGGTGCTTAGCAGCAGAGGCAGGCAGGAAGGCGGGTGTCCTTATCCTTGCTGGAGCTGGCAGCACCCACCTCAAAAATTCAGCACTGGGCTGGGGCATTTCCCTCCTCTCTGGAGCACCTGTCTTCCTTAGAAATGAGAATTTCAGAGAGACTTGTTTTTCCTTTTAAATCTTATCCTAAGCTCCCGCATTTAATGACTTTTCTTTCAAAGCATGCAACATCAAGCTGCTGTAACTGTCATGTGCATGAACATGACAGCAACAATCACATGGACTTACCAACATGTGTTCAGTTGTGAATAGGCCTTTAAGAAGGTGATCAGTCCTGAAACTGTATTGCACAAGAATAGCTGATTTTGGGGAATAAAAGGATCTTTGATCTAGTTTGACCTATGCGTGACTTCCCAGAACTACTCCCCTCCACATCTGGATCAGACCTGTTTAGATGTATAGGAGTCCCTATCTATGACACTGCACAATTTATAGAACTGTCTGGCACTTTTGAACCATACGTAATCAATCATTTAAAGTATTTCTATGTTTCTCTTTTTTGAAGGTGATATGTGGGGTAGATTTTGGACGAATCTGTATGACTTGACCGTTCCCTATCCTGCCAAACCAAATATTGATGTAACTTCTGCAATGTCTCAAAAGGTAAGACATGCTTTTATGCAATATGCATTATGTAACAAATATAGATGGTATAAAAATCATACATCACATGTCAGCTGCTCTCTAGAAAACCATAGCTGCCCTAAGGCAGACACACCGCCAGCAAACCATTGCTTTCCACATCCTTTTTTGCTCTTCCCCTTAATGTGCTCATGCATTTTCCACTGTACCTTTTCCCTTAGCTCTTCTCCTCCTTTTCTTCTCCACCCAGTTTGCCTGGCTTAATATTTGCTGCAAGTCTGTTTTCCTCAGAGGCACCTATCCATTAAGAGATATATTTTGTATATATGAATACTTCAGGTCTCATGTAGCTGGCTGGTATCAAATATGACCTTTACCAGCTATTACCGTAATCAAATAGTTTGTGTATCGCAGGGTTTTTTTTTCTCCAGTCTTGTTTATTTGGACGCAGCTAGGAGACTGCAATGCTGCCTGATATCTTTTGATAACTGCATAGTACCGTGAGGTGTGTGCTTGAGATCTGTAGTGCCATGAAGTTAGCTGTGACAGCACCTTTACCATACTGAGAACGCGGGTGAAGATAAGTCTCTGTAGTCTTACCTAAGCTCCACGCTTTTTGTAAAATGAAAAGTGATCAGTGGAATTTGATTTCTGAAATGTGATAATTCACCTGAAATCTATCCTCTTCTCATAGGGAGCACTGCATACAAATGTTATACTGGCAAGAGAAGGAATAGCTAAGTTTGATTTATTAGCAGTTTGCACAACTCTGCATCTCACCTCTATTTTGCAGTACTGACCCCTGACACATAAATGTGTGCATACTGAAGTGCCACTGTGAGGAGGGAAGCATTACTTACAGAGCCTTGGAGCAAAAGCTGGACTCGTCCTTGTTGGTGGATGTGCACAATTTAGGATTCTCATCCAACTGAGCTGTCTGCTACCTAAATCTCTGCAAAAACTCAGTCCAGTTAATACGTAGGATAATGAAACTGGTGAATGACAAAAATATTCTGGACATGAATGTGCAGTTACAATCTTATAAGAAACTCCTCTAGATATATTTGCCAGGTTTTATGGTTCTAGCTGAGATTGCCTCCCATGCTCATCTGCTGGGAGTGTAGCTCCACTCCCTGAAACGAGTTATCCCCAGCTGAAGTGGCTGAAGGGTTGGATCCCAGATCCAACATGCTACTGGCCGGAAGGCCTTTTTTATCTTCACTACCTTACCTTTTATTGAGGGCTTCTCTGGTTTGGGTCAGGTGCTGTCCGCTGAACCTCTGAGTGCAGAAACTTATTTTGTTTGCAGGGAAGACACTTAATTCCACTTCCCAGCAGAATTTACAGAAGTGTCAATGGCAGACACTGCTGTCTTACTCTCAATAAGTCAGGTACTGGGAGATAAATATGAAGTTAGCTGCCCTGTGTTAAGCTGGCCATTGGGAACAGGCTCGGTGCGGAAGCAGTGGTTAATGGTGGCATTGTCTCTTTCAGAAATGGGATGCAATGAAAATATTCAAAACTGCTGAGGCTTTCTTCACCTCCATCGGCCTCTATGAAATGACTGATGGCTTCTGGAATAACTCCATGCTCACAGAGCCGAACGACAACAGGAAGGTTGTCTGCCATCCTACAGCATGGGATCTAGGGAAAAATGATTACAGGTACTGCAATTACTATGACAGCTTTTTATACCATCTACTAGAACATTCATATTTTTACTAAAGGTGCACCATGCTGGTTTAAGTTATGATTTTTCCTTATTTACTATTTTTTTCTGGCTGATAAGAGGAGAAAAGAAGACAAGAGATCAGGGATCCTGTGGAAGTATAAACCTTTCTGTGTAACTTTTTCTATGAAGACCTAAGGACTGCTCTCAAATTTAAGCAGACCAGTGACTTATATCTATATGAATTAGAGAAATAATGACTAGGGCTTAAGGAATAAGCAGAAATGCAAGTGCTTGTGGACACCAGTGGGATTTGTGGACACCCGCACATTCTGCAGCAATGGCACAGGGTACTTGGGGTAGCAAGTGAAAACCTCCTGGGTGCCCACCATCTATCTTTAGCAGATATATCCACTTTCATGGAAATCTATCAACCTCTTCCATATTTGAGGAAGGAGAGGGACAGCAAGTTTCCACACAATGAAGTCTCATGGGGAAAAGTCTGTCCCTTCTTGCAGTCCCCACAGCTACCTGGGGAAAGAGGCTGGTCCTCAGCAGATCCTTAGCGAAAGTTGCCAGCCTCACACCTCACACCTCAGCAGTCCAGGGAAGGTGAAAGTAAACCCTGTTTTGAAGAAATTCTTTTATTAAATAATACCTACACAAGGATGAAGTATCAAGACTCACTGACACACAGGTTTTTTATGCTACTATCTGCCTAAGTTTGATGGTGTGTTCTCACTCCAACACACACAGTCACCAAGTTTCAGAGAGTAGCAGCTTCTCACAAAACCAGCACATTTTCTCTTGCTCCCAGCACAATTTCAAGGTGGCTGAAAGTGCTTTGCCGAGTTTCCCTCCAAGCCTCGCTCTTGCTGGAGGAACTGCACCCCATGCTAGTGTGTGGCCACCCAGGTTTTGTGAGGGGTGAGGGGCATAGGCAAGCTGTGGAGGCTGCTTTGTCCCACAGTTGTAGCAGGCAGGGCTTGTGCAGCAGCTGGCTGGGCCACTGTCTCTCTAACCACAAACACTTCACTCTGGTGTGCAGGATCAAGATGTGCACCAAAGTGACCATGGACGACCTCCTGACTGCACACCACGAAATGGGCCACATCGAGTACGACATGGCGTACTCTGACCAGCCCTACCTGCTCAAAGGAGGCGCCAACGAGGGCTTCCATGAAGCAGTAGGTGAAATTATGTCACTTTCTGCAGCCACTCCTCAGCACTTGAAATCTCTTGAACTCCTAGAGCCAAATTTCCAAGAGGATGAAGGTAAATAAATGTATAAATATTATATATTTAAGTGAAAACACTTGCATGACTTATTTTGTAGCAGAAGATTGTGTCCTTGAACTAAGTCATCACCTGAGAGACTTCTGAAAATCTCACCCCACTAACTTACCAGAAACAGTATTTTTTCCCAAAATCACATCATGAAACAAGGATCACTACTTTATAATGCTGCTACATAATTTAGAAACAAATAATCAGCACTTTATTACCTTTAGTACTGAACAACTCATCCCAAAATCTTCATAGGTAATTTACAAAGCCTCTAATAGTGTTTTCAATTTCTGTTTCATGAATCCGTACATGTATCTACCAAGGTATGTATTTAGTAGTTCAAATGAAACTGAAACCTTGAGATTTACATCTCCCACTTAAGTGAATATTGAGTGGAAAAGGTGGGTAGGCCCTCGTTATAATGCAGTTTGTCTCATTTCTCTAAGTGTTACCTTAGAAGGATGGAGATGTACCAAAGTCTTCAGCTCAAAATTCCCCAGAACCTGGGCAGGTTTTCAGTGGAGGATAATGAAATGTAAATGCCAAAAGGCTAGGTTATTTAAGAGGTAGGGAGGAAAGAGAGAGAGAGAAAACTATATGCAATACCTAAGTGATCTTTCCTTGTGCTTTTTTTTTCAGTAGTATTCTTCCTTCCACTCCTTCCTTAGTGAAAATTTGTGATTCAAACCAGATGTAAGCATTAACTGTAAAAGAAAGCAACTTTAGTTGCCTAATCAGATACTAATTGCTACCATAACCATCACCTTAATTGCATCTCTCTTCAGAAACTGAAATCAACTTTCTGCTCAAACAAGCACTAACGATTGTTGGAACAATGCCTTTTACTTACATGCTGGAGAAATGGAGGTGGATGGTGTTCAGGGGTGAGATTACAAAGCAGGAATGGACGAAGCGGTGGTGGGAGATGAAGTAAGTTTGAGAAACAAAGATGATTTTTTGCAAATGAACATGCAAACCCAACTCTTTATAGTTACTAAACATATTGAGGTGCCTGTGCCCCCCATAAGGCAGGATCTTTCTCTCAGGGTGTTTCTACAAAGCCTGGTAGGGTGCCACCTAGAAACACCCACTGTGGTGTAGTCCATGTCTCACAAGCCATGTATCCCCATTAGCACTGAGTACAGCCCTGGGAAATTTACCCTGCTTCTCAGCAGACTTTCTCCTCATTCCTGATGTGAATTTCTCTGATAAAGACAGCCCATGGCCTTTGCACGGGATGTTCCAGGTCCCAGGGTCAACATCGCCGTCCCACTGATGCATGCTCCAAGGTATCTTCCCAGCTTAAGCACAGCCCTTTCCTAAGTCTCATCGGGCATATGCTCTGGTTTGCTCCACCTTCTAAAAGACAAGTGGAAGGTGCAGTTCATTGTACTTGCCAGCCTGAGGAGCATACAGATCTCAATCTACCAAATATCTGCACACACTTCTCTATGTTTCCTCCCCATTCTAAAGGGGTTTTGGAGGCAAGTTGTCTAAAAGACTCCAGACTGACTCTTTCCTTTCTTATGTATTAAGATACCACCTTTCTTGGACAAGAAAATACATTTCCCTTGGCAAGTAACATCTAGAGGTACCTTTTCAGATTATGCGCACCAGCCAATCTATTTTCAACACCTTGGAGCTCAAGATTAAAAAGCAGTTTGATTCAGACTGGAGTCTGTCATTTCCCGGGTTGGTTAACATGGGAACATAAAAATGCAAAAGACCCCAAACAAGCCCCACACTGAAAATGGAGTCTGTACTCTAAGAAGAACACAAACAGTGAACCTCCATCAGCAGGCAAAATCTATAATTAAACTTGATATAAGCAAGCCTCCTGACCCGCTGTAAAAATCAGTCAGCTTCGATTTATTCAAAAGTAGCAGAGATGTCAGAGAAATGGAGAATGACAAATTGTTTGGGGAAGCTTATCACATCTGTTGTAGCAGCACTGCAAAGCTCTCTGCTGGAACAAGACCTTGAAATAACAGATTTACAGAAAATATTTCCATGTAAGTTAATTACTATGTTTAGAATTTAGGGCATGGGTTTGTTTCCATAGTACTAGAAACATGCTCTCAGGAGAGGAAAATAAAGACAAACCAGGAAAATAAAGCCATCCCAGTTGCACCGCAGGTTATACACCTTTTGGGTCACCATGTACTCACCCAGCACAAAAACGCAAGTGTTAGTTGCTGAGCTCGGGATGGCCCAGGGCATGAGGGGCGTGTGTGAAGCTTATAGATGGTGTGTGTGTGAAGCTTGTAGATTATTTCATACCACTAATTACTCCCTGCATACCCTGCTATCATACAAATCCCTTCCTTGCAGTCTCAGTTTCAGAGCAACATCTTCTCTGTGGTCCCCAGCTGTGGAGCAGTACTCCTTTGGGGTTACTGGGAGCTGTATGGACTTCTTCTGTTTGGAAGTGAGAGAGGTGCTCATACATATCAGACAATACAGAGGAAGAGCAGAGCCAGATTATTTTTCCTTATCATTTATTAACTGAAATCCCGTGTTTTTCCTTCATCCCCAGGAGAGAAATAGTTGGCGTTGTTGAACCAGTCCCTCATGATGAAACCTATTGCGACCCTGCAACGCTGTTTCATGTGTGCAATGATTACTCATTCATAAGGTAACTCAGTGTTTAATTCATGACTTACATTTTGGGTATAGAACAAGCTCCAACTACCTAAAACATCTACTGGAGGGTCTCAGGACACAATCTTATTTTGTTTACAGTCCTGACTGAAGGTCACTGATTTCAGTAGAAGCTTTTCTGTGGACATCAGCGGCTGCTGATGCAATCTCTGAACAGTGAGGAGGTTGCTGAGTTTCTTGACAAGCAGAGAAGCTTCATGCTGCCACAAAACTAGCAGGAGCACATCTGTATGAGGTGCTTGCTTTTTGGGGAGACAGCATGTCCTATACCACTATCACCTGGGCCATGGACATGCAGCCCTGAAGTGACTAACTCTGGACGTCCCTCCATGTCCCAGCCGTCTGATTTTAGAGGGCTCAGCCAGAGCAGAGAGTTGGGCCTTAAAAGCCTTACTCGCTCCTGGTTTATGTGACAGGCAACAGATTTGGGGCTCTTCTGCTGCATTTGATCTTGGCATTTTGTTAAATCTGAGTTAGTGTAGCCGATAAACATCAGTTGGCCTCTCTCCCTGCAGTGCAGCCTCCCAAGCAGGAGCGCTGGCTGACAGAGCAGAACTTTCCAAAGGCCAAGGGCTTGTGGGTTTCCATGCCAAATGACTAACAGAGCCCATACCTTCCTTCTTGCTCTTCCTTTAGGTATTACACCCGGACCATCTATCAGTTCCAGTTTCAGGACGCACTTTGCAAGGCAGCAAACCATAGCGGCCCTCTTCACAAATGTGACATTACTAACTCCACAGCAGCTGGTCAGAAGTTGAGGTAACAAAGCAAATTTCTCACATGTAATAAATCAGAGTATAACAAAGCCTAATTCATCCTTGAAAGCATTTGGAGTCAATGAGGTTTCATCAAGAATGAACCTAGCTTGAAAATTTAGCATATATCTGCTGAGTTTATTTTGACAAGTTGACTAAATTTATATCCACTGAGGATCGAAACATCAAAGGTTTAATTGCCTGTTAATGGGAAAATAACATATTTTTATTAATCGGAATGATGGAAGGAGGGAATTCAGAAACAAAAAAGAAAACTTTTATACCAATCACAGATTGTTTTGCTAGATGTCTGGATGGAACACGGCAATAACATGTATTACCTCTCCTTCCACATACACAGAGAAGTGCTTAAATTAGGCAGATCCAAGCCCTGGACTCAAGCACTGGAAAGCGTAACAGGAGAGAAATACATGAATGCAGCGCCCTTGCTCCGCTACTTCGAACCTTTGTATAAGTGGCTGCAAAAAAACAATTCTGGCAGATACATTGGTTGGAAAACAAACTGGGCTCCATGTACGTATGGCTTGTGGGTGAATTAAGTACACATGGTAGTCCTCATAACCCTTGATCAGCAAAGTCTCTCTCTCTTGTAGCTGTTGAAGGCTTTTCTGCCTAAGGAAGCAGGGTTATGGGAAATATACATCAAGCAGTAAGTTTTACTCATGGGAAGGCAGACTGGTTTTCTCATGGCCAAAGCTGGAGAAGTCAGCACACATGGGGTTTGTCGCAACCTCACCCAGTTTTCAGAAATAGAGTTTACTTTTTTTTAATAGTGGCAGTGCTAAGAGTGCGGGATGGCTGTGCAGAGGGAAGAAAGACCAGAGGCTTGGACTTGCGTGGCACTTCCCCAAGAGCACTGTGCCTGTTCTACAGGCCTGGGAGCCACCAGTCCTGGGAGCCAGAGGACCCTGAGCTGGTGGTATAGGGCAAACCAGTACAGAAAAATTACTATTATTTTGTTTGCTGTCATGTGCTGGTCAAAGAAGGGAGCTCAAGGGGAGGAAGAGACCATGGAAAAATGTTCTAGAGGAGGGCCATGAAGATGATCAGAGGGCTGGAGCTCCTCTCCTATCAAGACAGGCTGAGAGAGTTGGGGTTGTTCAGCCCGCAGAAGACTCTGGGGAGGCCTTATAGCAACTTTCCAGTATCTGAAGGGTGCCTACAGGAAAGCTGGAGAGGGACTGTAGTGATAGGACAAAAGGCAATGGCTTCAAACTGGAAGAGGGTAGTTTAGATTAGGTATTAGGAAGAAATTTTTCACTATGAGGCTGGTGAGGCACTGGAACAAGTTGCCCAGGGAAATTGTTGAAGCCCCATCCTTGGACGTGTTCAAGGCCAGGTTGGATGGGAGTTTGAGTGACCTGGTCTAGTGGGAGGTGTCCCTTCCCATGGCAAGGGGATTGGAACTCGATGCTCTTTAAAGTCCTTTCCAACCTAAACCATTCTGTGATCCTATAAAAATGCATTTTTTGGCCTATTGTGGAAACATTGTGTGTTGAAACACACAGGTTATATATGTGTAATCACTGTCAGTACTGGAGTAACTCTTACAGTGCTGTGCCAGTCTCTAATGGTGGGATTCACCTAACCAAACACCAACGGCTGCATCTGAGCTACTCATTCCCAATGGTGGAAAAAAGGCATTTCCTTCGGGAGATGTCTAAAGAAGACCAGAGGACTGCACTCTGGTGATGTGCTTGCTTTTTTTGTCTACTACAAAGTCAGACTTGGGTGACTGACAGCTCAGATGCAGATGATTGAGTAGAGGTGGCCGAAGATCAATCTCAACATGCTGGCCCAGGGAAGCAGGGGAAACCTGTAAGGGAACTCTAGCCATCCCAGCATTTTCCAGGAATAAATTTTCTGTCGCTGCAGCTCTGACACAGCCCTTCTATCTTTTTAAACCAGATAATGAAAATGCCATCAAAGTGCGCATCAGCCTGAAGTCAGCACTGGGGGATGAGGCGGTAAGTGTGTTTGTGCTATGGAACTCTTCCCATTGCTCAGGCAATAGAGGTGTTGTGCTAATGGCTCTCAGAAAAGATGGCAGGGTATAGCTGATCTTTGTATCTGAAGAGTGGTATCAGCTCAGGTGAAGGGTTAAAAGACATAAAAGATGTCTCGCCTGAGTTTGTGGTCAAGACTCCCTCTACAATTAGTGGAGGAGCCACTCCAGGGAGTGATCCCACCCATTTTAAGAAAGACATCTCAGCTAGATGAGTTGAGTTATTCTGTGGAGGTACCAATCATTTTTTACCTGCTACAGGACATGCCTGAGGGCTAGCATAGGGGAACCCATCTACCTGAAAACACCTATATTTTCCCCAGCTATCCTCATGTTTTATCCAAATAAAACCTCTACCTAATTTCTTCTACTTTCCATTATCATAGCTATAGAGGCTGCCTTCAGAAGTTATTATTAGAGCAGCTACTTCACATTTAAATGAGGGCCTAAAGCAGAGGGGTTGAATCCCACTCTCTACTCTGAAATGTTCTTAATTTCACACAAACACTTCTGTGTTCCACATTCCAAACAGGAATTTTGTTTTCCTGTTTGCTGTAATCTTTCCAGGGCCTGGAATATATTTGGCTGGCTCCCTGCCCTCCAACCCTTATGCAGAGACAGCTTTGTTATTAAGATTGTGGGGGGCAGTGCAGCTGCTTCTGTTTCAGATGAGGAGAAGGGCTTTCATTCCCAAGAGCTTGTTTGCTTTCCCCAGTTATACCAGCTGGTCCAACAAAATGTGCTACAGCAACCAAAAAAACCCTCATCAAAGCTAAAGATGGCTTTTAAGGTTTTAAACAGAGCATTGGCTTAGCCCATCTGCTTAACCCTGGCTGAAAATTTGCTCCTTGTTCTAGCTATACGTCTTTATGCTAATCTCACAGAGGCAGCATAGAAGGCTTAAGTGCAGACACTTCATTCCTGTTAATAGCTATTTTCACCTTGCAGAACATTAGTAATTTTCCAAGAACGAGTATGTCATCAGGCAGGTCATTTAGACGGGCGCATTGGAGCCTATTGGACTAGCAAGGACACAATACCATGAGCTCATTTTTCATATGAATTGATGCTCGTGCTTCTATCACTCTCTCACATGCAAGCCCCACTGGAGTTTTATTGCTTCCTAGACCGCTGAGTCGAGTTAGATACAATTCAAAACTGATATCAACAGCATGAAAAGGTTCCATATTACAACACATTTATTAGTCATTATGGTTAATGTTTAGCTTAATACCATTTTTATGCCTTCCTTTTGCCATCATAGTCTTTTGTTGTGCAATTGAGGAGCTGTAAAACAATCTCATACAGATTACTTAATTTGAATTATTGTATGGACGGTAGGTTCCTAAGCTCTGAAGAGCAAGCCATGCATTTTCCTCTCAAAAACAGTCCGCATCACCAACTTGCAAGAAACCTTTTCCCATTGGGTAGCTTTCTGCCTCCCCACAAATTTCCCTTATGCGGAGCTCCCAGGGACGTGACTCTGAATGCTGGAATGCCGGCAGCGGGTAATGGTACACGCATGAACCGGCATAGAGAATAGGCAGGGGAAACCTCAGGCAGGAATCTCAGCCTGGCTGCACAGAGCAATACGTTTTGGCTGCTTTAGGCAGCTCACGGCGCATAGAAGCCGGGAAGTCAGTGCAACTGTTTGTTTAAGATGTATTTTGAGCTGCTCTGCACCATTAGGACAGCTGAAAGCATTCTGAGTGTGCAGTATTTCTGCTCCTTAGCACTGGATAGAGCAGAAAGAGAAATAACCCCCCTCTTCTGCATAGGGAGCTTTGCTGGGGGGGGCAGCGGGGGCAGCTGCCGTGCAGGCAGGCAGTCCTGCCCGTCTCAGCTACATGCCCTGGCTTTTACCAGCAGGGAGGATTCAAAAGCCCAAAGTTCTGGCAAATTAAGCATCCAGACTCACGGCTGGGCTTACACACCAGCTGTGTCAGAGCGTGTGCTGCTGCAATTACTCTACTAATTGTTTTCAGGCTGATAGATTAAAGCTGCAGCCTTGGCATCACTGGATCACCAGTGTAGCTGACGAGGATGAAACACCCACAGCTTGGCTTCAGCTGGGGCTTTATGAAAGTGCTCTTCCAAGGGAAACTGCTACAAGACCCCCACCGAATCACTCAGGGTCTGTCTTATTTAAAACAAAGGCTCCCAGGAGTGTCAATCCCCTGACCAGTGCTTGAAAACAGGAGCCCTCTTCAAACATGAATTCAAAATTCCCCACTGGGGTCAATGTCATACGTGTGATTACATTGTAAAAGGCTCGCACGCAAGACAGTGTTAGGAAATGGAGAGCTGTCAGCCTGCAGGCATTTTGATGTATTTTACAATGGAAAGTCCTTTTTTTGTTTTGGAATTAGAGGCCAGACTTACACTGTCTTTCAAGTCACATGTGGGATCTCGGAGGGAACACACTATAACAGAGCAGGGGCGCTTGGCAAAGTTCATTTCACTCTGAAAGGCAAAGCAGCCTCTAACGAACAGCGAGCGCCGAGGTAGGTTCCCGAGATGCCTGGGGAAGGCGTGTGGGTAGTCACGAGTCAAACACAGATCAGAAGCCAGCGAGGTACTTCCCATCCGCACAGCCCGTAACGGTATTTATAAAGGCACTTGAGAGGCACAGCGGCAATTAAAATACATTAGAGTTAAAGAGACAAAATATACTCCACAGAAACAAATAAATGATTAAAGATGCTAAGTACAGAAAGCAGCAGTAGAGGAATCAAGCTCAATTAGCTCCTGGCTAAAAAAAATAAAAAAAAATAAAAGCACGGCAGAGCCTGAAGATGCCGGGGATAAATAAAAAATGAACAAATGAACGCCCCCCCCTCCAATGGCATTGTTGGCTGTGACGGTGAACACTGCCAGCTGCCGGAGACAGCAGCGGTAACATGCTTTGGCAGAGGGTTTTTGCCTGCTGCCCAGCAAGCAGGAGAAAGCCAGGGGCATTTGGCCAGGGAAAGGTGACTCGCAGCTTCCACCTTTGCTAGTGGGAACCACCGGAGCTGGGATCGGGCCGGGGGCTGCTCTGCGTAGCGGGGAATTTGGGCCACCCGCATGTTTCTGGTGGGCCTGATCCTGCAGGGACTGATGGCAGCCGGCTCCTTCTGCTCTTCCCTCCCCTGTGTTTCTCCCTCTTCCTTTTATATCCGTGTCAAGAGGAGGACAGGGCTGAAAAATGCAGCTGGGTTTTATACAGCCCGCTACGACAGAGCTGCCTTCTACCATGCACATTCCCGAATGACACTCGAGAAAGCTGGGCGCTCTGTAAAACTGCGTCCCTGGCAGCAGTTACAGGCATTCCTGCCCAGGTGCCATAAACGCAATCAAATCTAGGCCTTTGGGGGATAAAAAAATGAAAAAAATGCCACAGAGTTCAAACAGGAATTTTTCCCTTCGTGTACACGCAGTGTTGCACAACAGACCAGGCTACATTATCAGGTGTTTTTTGCCCCCTGTATAGCTCCCAGTTTCTGCCCCAGAGAAGCTGGTTTTGACTTCCACTGCATATAACTTTGGACTCATGAGGCAGGCCGGGAGGAGCCTACACACAGGCAGTGCATTTTTATATCAGCTATCTATTCTGCAGTGAAAACTAACAAAAAAAACCCCAACCTATCTGAAAGGGGGCTGGAGAGAGGTGGGGGTCGGTCTCTTCTCCCAAGTCACAGGTGATAGGACAAGAGGAAATGGCCTCAAGTTGTGCCAGGGGAGGTTCAGGTTGGATATTAGGAAAAATTTCTTCACTGAAAGGGTTATCAAGCATTGGAATGGGCTGCCCAGGGAAGTGGTTGAGGCACCATCCCTGGAGATATTCAAAAGACAAATTGACATGGTGCTCAGGAATATGGTTTAGTGTTGGTGTGTGTGGTTTTTTTTGTTTGTCTGTTGTTTTTTTTTTAGTTTGTTTTTTTTTTTTATGGCTGGACTAAATGATCTTAAAGGTCCCTTCCAAACCTATGCGATTCTGTGATTCTGTGAAATATATGACTCCTGCAGAAATACTGATGCAAAGCATTTTTTCCTGAAACAAAACAAACCTCAAACAAAAAGCCACATTCACACAACAGCCCCACCTCAGAGTTTCTCCTCCTTAAAGAACAGATCTGCAAGTAAAATTATGTGATTAAAACAAGATCTAAATTATGAAATCTCTAGCCTTCAAACAGAATGCATGATATTTAGTGGGAATAATGTCACTCGTCTTGCCTTTGAACGCCATAAGGTGGGGAGTTGGGCTGAGACTGCAGCATCTTCAGCAGTCCCACAGAAAGGTCGCAGAAAATGCAGTGTCTGGCAGCAGGGATGCCTGCTTGGTTACTCTTCTGCAGAGCACCCAGATTAACACAGCTATAAGGTTTGAGTAGGTTACTGAAGTGCTATCACGGCAGACATAAATAATACTGAAGTACATGCCATGCACTACAGTGGCTATTTCTTTTTAGAATGATTTCCTAGTGTCAGATATCTTGCTGTGTAATTACCACCTCTGATGAATTTCTCTTGCACTGTTTTTGCAGTATACATGGGATGACAGTGAGCTCTTCTTCTTCGAGTCATCCATTGCCTATGCCATGAGAAAATATTTTGCAGAGAAGAAGAAACAGGAAGTTAATTTCCAGTGAGTGACTTGCTTAATTGTGCCAGCTGTGTCTATCTATATTGCTTCTGGTTTGCTAGTGGCATGAATTGGTGGAATGAATTGTGCCTTCTGTCAAATGTAAGGCGATAGCAAACAATGTCAAACATCAGCTGGTTGTAAAAGGCAAGATGCCAGCATGGTTACAGGCTGTCTTTTCTCTTCACTCAGGAGTCTGAAGTTTAGGAGTACTGTGCTAAAGTTAGGTAACTTGAGTGGATGCAGAAGGCTTTGTGTCCCACACTTTATCAGTGGTAGAAATGAGCCTTGAGAATTTGTGCCCAACACCTGCATGAGAATATCAGGGAAGATATATTGGTTAGAAATAAAAAATTCTGACAATGTGTGTATAAAATACTGACTATCCAAGAGGTTTTGGGCCAAGGAAAGATAAAATTATTGATTATATTCCATGCAGACTTACTAATTTTACCAAGGTTCACTTACAAACATAAAATCTATCATCCAAAACTGATTTTGGTAAGAAAAACAATCCTTTTTATTAGGTCTCTTCAAAAATTTTCAGAAGCTATCTGCTTCACCTATTTGATTTTACTTTCTAGAACATTAGTCATGTAATGTCTAGGATCTATTCCCAGCACAATATAAGGAAGAAAGATTTTTTTTTGCGCTTGGTACTTCATACATCATTTCATTCATGAGACCTACCCCAAACACTCTCTTCTGCAGCTGATTTTGTGCTTTGGAAAATTACACCAAGGATTGTCTTAGGTATGGGGTAGACTGTCTCCATCTCAAGTTGCGAATTAGCTCACAGAACAAGAAATTCTGTCAGGAAAATTGATTTCACTTCTCAGCTGAGGTCACTAGGAGGCATTCACTCAGCATAAACTAACCCCCTTGCATTGCTGATCAAACACAACTGTTCACAGGCATGAATTTAAAGTTAATGTCAACTCAACAATCAAAATAACCTTTCTCTTCTGTTTCTTGTCAAGGACTGCAGACATTCATGTTCAGGAACAGACACAAAGAATCTCCTTCTACCTTACTGTCAGCATGCCAGGTAATATCAGTGATATTGTGCCCAGAGCTGATGTGGAAAGTGCCATCAGGTGAGATTTTGCTCTCTGGTGAAAAAAAAACAGACAACCAGGTGAAAGGGTGGAATGGAAAGCAGTGCTTAAGTCAGCTGATGCAGAAGGGGGGATAAGAGAGTCTGTTCTGCGGTTAGCATGGAAATGGTGGGATGAGAAAAACTGTTATGACAAAAAGAAAACAGTCCATCTATCTGATGGTGTCTTGGACAACAGCCAGGATGTTGTCAGGGGGCTTGTAAAACTGCCATAACACACCTAATAGCATCATACCTTGCCAGGAAATATCATTGCCCAGATTTAACAGGAACCATCTAATATTCTGAAATCCAGGGCACGGTAATGGTGTGTGCATGCATGAGTGTTTTCTTCCTCTCATTAGTGAAGATTCAGTGCTAGAATTATTGTATAGCAAGGACTCCAGAATAACGATGTATTAGAAAGACAGCCAGATATATTTGATTATAGAGAAAAAGAAGAGGTCAGAGCAGGAGCTAGTTCCCACTTACAGGTCAATGAAGAGCTCTTTTATAGCACAGTATGACACCACTGTAAGTCAGTGCTGTAAAAATGATAAGTAGAACTGCAGCTCTACAGTCGGTCACAGATAATGTACAGTGGGAGATGAAGAGGGCACAAACTCTAAACACAACAGCAACATGAGATGGGGTTGAAAAAGCAGTTAGAGAAGCTGGTGAAGGGAGAAGCATATGGCTATGAAAGTCACTGTCTGGTTAGCACTCACTAGCAGAAGCAGAAGTTCAGGGAAAAACAAGGCACAGAAAACATACCAGGGAAAGGGTTTTTAGGGCAGTGGAAAACACAAGAATCAAAACTGTGGAAGACTGTAAAGGGGAAACAGGTAAGAAGAAGTCGAAGCTCTGGTTTTCTGTCACATATCCAAGAAAGTTACAGATAGCCAAGAAACTCAGGGTGAAGAGAATGAGGTGCAAAATGCAAATAGAGAGGGAGATCAGATGGCTGTTTGCCTCATTTTGATAAATGTTAAGTCTGAAAATGTCAGTTAAGATGCAACAGGTTAAGAGCCTAAGGTACTGTACTTGTCACTTACCATCCTGTGCCAGAAGAAATACAGGTTTATCAATACCTTCAGTGCAGCCTTTTCAACTGAGCAGTTCTGGGGAAGCTTGGCACACTGGAGATTTATAAAACAACTGAAAACTGTTCAGTTCCTTCCAATAAATGTGTGAAACTCTTTTAATTTGCTCTCAATGACAGGCACTCTCGGGGACGAATCAATGAGGCTTTCAGACTGGATGATAACACACTGGAGTTTGTTGGCATACCTCCGACCCTGGCCACACCTTATGAACCACCAGTCACCGTCTGGTTAATTATATTTGGGGTGGTCATTGGCCTGGTGGTCATTGGAGCTATTGCCTTGATCATCACTGGGCTGAGAGATCGAAGAAAGTGAGTAATATTTTTGATACTGTGATGATGACCATTGGGAGATATCCTGATGGCTGAATCATCAGATTGCTTACAAATGGGCAGCCAAACCTAACTAAATCAAGTTAAGGAATTAAAGCTTATTATCAACATCAACAGTGATGGCTAAAAGTTCAGCCCCCTGCCTTTCAGTTCAAGGCAGCTTTGGCGGTTTAATGCAATTTCCCCATCATCAGCAGTTTAACCAAGGCAGCTGGACACAGTGGCCACAGTGAGCTTCTGCCAAGCCTGCTGTGAGGTGGCTGCAGTGGCCTGCAGGGAGCACAGTGACTTCTCCAGCAGCAGGGTTTGCCCATATTCCTCAGCTCCTGCAGTTGTCAATAATCTTGTTGGACGCTGTCCAATAATGTCATTTTCCTTAAATACTACTGCATTAACAGCAAAATAACTGGGTTGGTTTCCTATGTCTCTCCATTAATGGGGTTTCTGAGAGCCTACTAGGTTTGCTACAGTTCCCCTTAAAACCAACACAATTCCTTTTGGTAGAAATATTCCCAGTTAAGCACAAAATTATTTTCAATATGTTCTTTTGGTGATTCAGAAGGACTGGAACAGAACAGAGGCTTCTAATACAAAATTAATTTTCATTACAGGAGAGCAAGAGCAAGTGGGACTGGCGCAGAATCAAACTGTGAGGAAGTGAACCCTTATGCTGAAGAGGGAAGAAGCAACATGGGGTTTGAGCCATCTGAAGAGACACAAACCTCATTCTAGAAGACACTAAGTGTTTCTGTTTTTTTTCATTTAACTTTTCACAACAGTGCCTAGCAAGAACCAAAACGCTATCAAACATACTGTATTCTGGTTGACTGTTAATCTACCAGTTCTTAGACAACAGCAACTAAGTCTGCTGGGTTTGTGGTAACTAGAAAACAAGAAAAAAAATATGAATTATGCGCATAATATTACACACTATTTGTGCTGCTTTTCCTAAGTGTGCTGCATCCGACTTCTCTTTGTTTCCTCCATAATGAGATGATACAAAACTTGGAAGTATAGAGTTGCATACAGACCAAGACAGACATAAGAATAACACATACTCCTAATGCCCATGGGGAACATCTTGATCTTTCCAGAGGGAGACCTCAGAAGCATATCTAATAGAAAGTGAGAAAAAACCTGACCACCAGAAGAACCTTTGTGATGAAGAACTCAAAATTATATGAAATAACTGCAATTTTTGCACCTTCAAGAAATGTCTATCAATGTAAAGCAGATACTGAAAGAAGACTAAGAAGCACTGGAACTTTGTTAGGAAGCTGTAACGTAAGTTATTTTTCTAACTGTTTGCTTGATAAGTATTGTTGAGACCAAATAGTCCATGCCCCCTCATACAAAAAAAAATTAAAATCTCTGTGTTTTATTGTCATCTAAAAATGGAATAAACTTCAACTTCCTTAATACTAAATGAACAAAGTTGTTGGTTTGGGGTTATTTTTGTTTGCTTGGGTTTTTTTGGTTTGGTTTTTTTTTTGCTATCTCAGCCCCTGCTTCCACTATTACAAATACTGCATTACAAATACAAATTGCACCATTACATACAGGGAGCAGTATATTGAGGTTTGGGAGGTTCAGGTTGCACCTGAAAAAGAAAAGCTGGGAGGGTAATGCAGCACTGGCACATGTGACCTATTCCATGTTGGGGGAGAGGCTGTGGGATCTCCACCTTTAGAATTGTTCAGGGCTCAGGTAGACAAAGGTATGGCTGACCAAACAGTGAGGATAGTCCACTCTAGGTGAGATGAACTTCTCACCTAGAGTGGACTAGCTAGATGACCTCCAGAGGTCCCTTCCAGCAAGTGTTTCTGTGGTTCTGTGACTTGTACGTCCCGTGCCATACCTGCCACTGTGCCAGTGCAGTTTTTCGTACACACCAGGGTGACTGACAGGCACGAGGTGTCTACTCAGTCCTATGTTCTGACAAAGAGCCAGTGGTAACCATGAGCCTGTCTGAAAACATGTTCAGCAGAAGCACAGACTCTTAAACTCATGGGCCCCTAAAATTACCAGAAACTGTAAAAAGCAGTCAAACATATATCTGAAAACATACAGCTGGAGCCTCTGGGATCAGAAAACACTTTTCTAGTGCTCCACACTCATTACCTAATTAAGAAACAAGACCCTTAAGTGAGATAGTTCAAAGTGGTAGGCAGATGATACCGATTAACTGCAAACTGGAACATAAAGGATTGAAAATATTTTTTCTTTAAGTTGCTTACCTAAACCACATATCCCATTGTCATAATATCCCCAAACCTTAGTACTTTTGCTGAACCTTTACGATAAATAATTCAACTCTATATGATCTTCCCACGTACGGTGCAGTAATGGAAAAAGGGAACGGTGAAGCCGGAAACAATCAAATAATATAATTAGTCATGCCAGCCATCTTCAGATCTATTGTTAAGAATAAAATTTCCATTAAGGCAAAGCTTTCATTTCAAAGCAATTCATCTTAAAAGCTGTGCTATGAATCAAAAAACACCATTCAGAATTGTCAACACATAAAACCCCTAAAAAAAATATAGCAGGATGTTGGAAGAACAGAAATAAAAAGACAATGTTTATATTAAAAAAAACTCAGCTGCATGCATTATCCCCAGCAATACATCACACCCTCTATGCTGAGATGCCCACCCTCCTCTCATATTTTATTTCTGACAGCTTTCCTCCCCGACCCTTTCCCTGGGTCAGCACTCCTTGCCCCAGCTTGATGCACAAGCAACGTCACACCATGCCCTACCTCTCCCTCCCGTGCAGCCTCCCGTGGCCCCCCAGGCCTGTGTAGATCCCTACAGTCATTTGCATGACCCCAAATGCCCTCAAACAGGCACACAGCTCTCCAGGTAGACAGGGATGCACTCTGCCACCCAGCTTGCAGTGATTGGACCAGGAAACGCCAGCAAGCATCAGTGCCAGAGCCTCTGGCTGGCCAGAGACCTTAATTTCTTTCTTCCTTCTCCCCACACATGCACACCCCACGTTTCTTGCTCCTTATGCTCAGGTAAGCTCAAACTGGAGCTGCGGAGGGGTCCCTGCTGGGGCTGGGCCAGCTCCACCAGGGAAAGGGCAAGCAGACGTCACTTGGACTTTCAGAGGCATCAGCCACTGAACTACCTCAAATATAAGGAGAGAGGAGAGGATTTTTTTTTCAGACCTTACTTTATTTTAAAACCCCTTTTTTTGATACATATCAGATCAGCATTTTACAAATGTCAGTGTCTAAGTTGAGACTCCTCTGTTATAGTTATGTAGCTTCAGATGTATTTGGTATCTCTAGACTTACTGAAGTTAGCATTAATTTGTGTAGTGCTATGCACATTTGAAAGTTGGGTGCTCTTATTTGAGAACTCAGTGATAACATCAGGAGGCAAATTTCAGCTCCTCAGCAGTAAAAAGTTTGGCTAAGCAATTATATTAATAGCATTTTCAGTTCTCTTAAAATCTTTGCTCTTCACGTTTTATAGAGATCAGCAAATTTACAATCTACTATTGCAATGACTATGGAATTCTGCATAAAACTTTATTTTCTCCATTTTTACCTGTAGTAGGAAGCAATAACACTCAAGTAAACACCTCACGTGTTGCTAAGTTGAAGATCTCTTAGATATGTAAATTAGGATAAATTCCACATCAAGCATACACCCTGAGGGCTCAAACTAAAATCAATAGTACTGGTATGCAAACTGATATAATATTTTACCAGCAGTAATTTCTTAATAATTGAAAGTGAGCCTATAACTATTTATGTTGCTGTCACTTGCAGTAATTCTAAATTTGACTTCAGGTGTCAGCTTCAAGTGATTACAAAGAAAAAATACATTCAGATGAGTTATGATAATCAGAAAACCGAACAAGCATATATTTTCCTGTCTACGTTTCCAGTTAAGGCCAAATAATGACAGCTTGGAAACACTGAAGGAGTGTATACAATTGGTATATATATCTCAATGTCTGAGAAGTCCTTTGAGACAACGGTAACAAAATGAATTATATTATTCCACAGCATCCTTCCAAATTCTGTCAGCTGCTGAGTCTCATGAAAGCTTTCTCTATAAACATCTTGGTTAACTCCCTGATTAAATGAGAAGAACGCTAATATACAGAATAATAGGGGTGGCTAATCTCAGGCAAATTTCAGATTTAGCTCTCGTACAGAAGACAGGTGATATGGAACCAGTATGCGTGGTCATCTGTTTATGAATCTTCTTTTTCAAGCTCTGTTGTCTTCTCTCAGTGCCTCAAAAAATGACAAGAGCTGATAAAAGGCAGGGCGCTTTTCAGGTAGCTAAATGAAGCAAAGATGATGGGTATGGTTATTTAATTTTGAAATAATTCAAGAACTGTAATTTGCATTAGTTTTTCTTGATTTTAGCATGCGGAAATTCGTAGAGGCAGTGATACTTATGAGGTAAAGGAAATTAAATTTCCTTTTTATGTCTTTCTTATGTTGTGATAGTTTAATCTTTTTCCTTTACATTAACATGTCCTCAAAGATAAGTTATTTTTCTCATTTTTTCTGACAATTATATCTAAAAAAACCCCACATCACTGTCATTCCATGGTATCACCGGTAATGTGCCAAACAGTTCTTTGTTGCTGGTGAGAAACAAATCATGGTCCACAGACAGCTGACTAAAATTTAGATGGTGAAGAACAATAAATCAGGGTAATTCCTGGCACAGCAGACACAGATCTCGCAGAATAAAATGAGCATGATCAGCATTTAACTTACAATTCCTAGGAGACACAGATGGGGTAACACATCCTTTCCATTCTAAAGGTGGGGTTATTTCAAGCAACATTAGATAACTAAAAAGGTAGAGGTCTCATCTAAATTAGTTGTTTAAAATCTCTGTGTATGAAAGCAGGTATCTTCTATTCTGTGGTGGCTAAGGCAGAAAGCACAAATGACCATGAAGAGGTACCAGTAATGGTCCTGTAGTTATGGAAAGAATTTAGACAATTCAGCAACTAAATTTTAAGCCACTAAAATTAGGTGAGAAGAATCTCACTCTATGTTATGTTGATGTTGAAGGGTATTTTACTGTTATTTGCTTAAATACATGGTTCTGAGAAGAAAGGAGGCAATCTTCCTTTATGCCGTGTTTCCTGTACTAACAATATGTCCTGAACTAGACTGCTATATAGAATGTACTACACATAAACAATGGCTTTTATAAGGGACATTTTCCACTATGAACATTAGTTGAGCTGTCAACAGTGACTTCTAGTGACTCCTATCATTTTGTTTTCTCCACATTGCATGTGCAGATATACATACCTCATGCCAGCAGTTGTACATTATCTGGTAGATTATGTCTGAAACTAGTTGTGGTCTATAAAGTCTGTATCCTTGTGACACTTTCTCAATCACCTGCATGTTATCATAAAGCTCATAGGGCTGCTTTCCCAAAGTGAACACCTCCCACATTAAGATACCTGCAAAAATATTCATGGCAATGGAAGACAAAAAGTGAAAGTCAAGAAATGCAAGAAAACCCCTTTTTCCTGGAACAAAAGACATGTGCAACATGTAAACCAATCAGACTCGTTACAGAGAACACTGTCCAGAGAAAAGTGTGGAGATGACTGACAAGCGTGATTCTGTACCCAAATGTAAAACAACTTCTACTCTAGTAGAAGGTGAAGTTAGATTTAACATTAGTTATAAAATGGATTTAATGTGGACAATAAGGGACAAAACCTAAGACATAGCAATCCACGGACTGTAGTTTTTACAAAATGCATACAAACATCCCCTTATATGTATGCACATGTGTGTAAACAGAGAGGGAAACAAAGGGAAGGAAAACCAAAATGACAGCTATAGGTATCTATATTTTTATAGTGTAAATCATAAGAAAATTTTTACTGATTTTGTGGAGTGAGCAAGACATATATTCCTTTGGTATCAGAAAGATTTCTGAATACTTTGTAGTGTTAGCTACACATGCCCATAAGAACTGGATTGTACTGAAGCAATAGAGACACTGGAAACTATCATAATAATTAATTCATAATGATAGCTTTGCAAGAAACAGTTTTTGTGTAACTGAACATATGTGATAATCGTGCCAACTGTAAAGTAAAAAAAAAAATTGTGAAAAATTTATTTCACAATGATATGTAATACAGGTGGTAAAGATTTTTTTTTAAAATAAATTTATTGGATCTTTGACTTCCCTCCAGCTTGAAGGCCGGAGCATTGCCTTGTCACATTGGGATCAGAATAAAATGGTACCTGAATCCCAGCTTTTCCTAATGAGAACATTAAAAAACCAAGATTATTTGTTCTTTGACAACTGGTTTTGGAATATGAATGCATCAATTCTGTTCTTTAGCCCTTTAAAGCTTCATTAATTTAAAAAAACCTAGCACGAACTGGTGGATCCCTCTCCCCTTACTTCCACTGCATCAATGGATAGTGGTAAAACGAGAAAAGACCTTCTAAGGAAAAATAATGTTTCTCACTGAAGTTAATGCCAATATTGGAGTTAATGAATGCCAATACTCAAGTTAATGACAATAAAGTCTGGAGCCAGGTTTTCATTGATAAGACAAAAAGAAAAGGTATCATCATAAAATCCAGCTTATGATTTAATTGTCTTTTTTAAAAACAACTTGTAAAGGGCATGAATGAGCAGTTTCTCTGCCAGAGTCTCTAATTCTGAGACTAGCTGAAGTTAAACATATGAAGCAGTCCAGCATTTGGAAACAGTTTCATCTGCTTTATTCATCATTGTTCAATGTCAAGAACAGTGGGTTGCCAATCTTTCATCAACCTGACAGCTGCCAAAATTTTCCTATTGGAGGAGCAAACCCATGTAAGTGGAATTTAAGCCCGTTCAAAAAAGGCTCTTTCCTTTGACATCTTTTGCAGACTTTTAGAAACGCTGAACAGACTCCAGAGATTTGAAAATCAGAGCTTGAAAACCACTGAAGTTGAAGTTCAGATGTTTGAAATTCCTGTGTAGAAAGTGATCTGCAAACGCATCTTATTTTTGGGGAGATACAGAGTCCCAGCTCACAGACTCTCTTCCACAGCTGGCTTATGCACAGAGTGCACTCTGACCTCTGCAACTAACAACAAAGCCTTTTTGACTTAGGCAGAACTGACTTATGGTCTAGATATGCTGAAGATATCATTTGATCTCCCCTGCCAACAGTTTAGTTTACCATATTAAACACATATACAGCAAATAGGGAGTGGGCAGAGTTTCTAAGGGCCTAAAAGAAAAACAGTAGGGCTGAAAAAACCCAAAGAGGGTAGGACTTGGATGCATAAAAATATATAAGAAGAACATGAACTGTAACTGCTTTTTACATTCCTTCAGTGTGTAAATGTCTAGCATTTCTGCTTACTAAGCTGTGGAAATCCAAATGTAATGGCATATATGCATTCATATTTATATGTCAAATTCCATACATACCAAAGGCCCACACATCTGACTTGCTGCTATATTTGGTGTAATGAAAAACTTCTGGTGCTGACCACTTCACTGGAAACTTGTTCCCTAGTGAACTTATATACAGGTCATCCAGAACATACCTGCAAGGCAAGAACCAAACTTGTTAGTCACCAAGTTACAGTGAAATACTATTTATTGCTTCTTTCTTGCACATCACAAGGTTGCAAAGAAAAGCCTGGGCAGAATCCCAAATTGCCAAAGGACATCTGATAGAGATATTAGCTATAACCTGTAGAGCAGATGACTGCCATCAATTTATTAGAGAAATAATGCAGAATGATAGAAATGCATGTTGTAAGGCCATCCAGCCCAGCCTCCTGCTCAAGCAAGATTATTCCCGACATCGGATCAGGTTAGCCATGGGTCTGTGTAGCCAAGTCTTTAAAGCCTCCAAAGACTGCAGTCTTGTAGCCTCCCTGCCTGGCATGTTTCACTTTCCACCACCCTCCCGGGGAGACAACTTTTCTTACTGTCCAGCTTGAACTTCCTGAGCTACTGTATGTGGCCAATATCGCCCTGGCACTGATAAGACTATTTGGCTCCATCAGCTTTGTAATTGTAAATAGCTATATGCAGCTTTTAGATCCCCTCTTAGCCTCCTCTTCACCAGACTAAGTAGCCTGCTCTTCTCAGAGGACATGTTCTCTAGGCTGCTCATCCTCTGCAACTTCTCTCCATTAAGACTGCTGATTAAGATGTTTGGCACCCAAATTAGGCATAAATCCTGCGCACAAAGTAAACTCTGAGAATTCTTTAACGAACATGTCTTGTGAAATCTCTTAGCTGCCACTTGCCTTTAAGCAAGTGCTTTTTTGAGACAGCAGAATGACTTTATTCTACCCCCATAACGGCTTATGGTCATTAATGGAAAGGAGACACAAAGAGCTGTATCATACCCTGTGGCTTAACTTTCCTAACAGCCGTTGCTAGCTGATCAATGCCAGTAAAATATGTAACATTAACATCGTAGCTTCACAAGGCTCCCGCTCCTTTACTTACCTAGTCATCCCAAAGTCAGATACTTTCACAGTAAGATTGCTGTCAACCAAACAGTTCCTAGCAGCCTTCAGTAAAGAAATGAGAGAAGAGGTGAGCAGAAAAAATACAAAGGGAAGCAAATAGAATCATGTCTTGGTAATTTGATAATAATAATTTATGTCCTCTAGCATTTCAATGAATAATGACATTCTTTGATTGAAGCAATTATGTTTGGAAATATAAGGGAACAGCAAATAGCTCTCATTTCACTTTCTGATTATCGATCGAAAAACATTCTTTACCATTTTCCCATCTTTACAAATAAGGGCAATGAGGAAACAGAGGTGAGAAACCCACATTCACCTAGAAAAAGAGCAACAGAGCCAGAAACTAAACCCTGTCTTTCGAATTGCGTCCTACTCTAGGGTCCTTTTCAGTAATCTCAGAATTTACCAAGACATCAAAAACTGAAAAACATTGATCAGATTATTTGCAATGCAGTATAAACAGAGTGGAGCAATGAAAGGTGATTTAAACAGCCTGATTTATGGAAAGTTCAATATAAGCCTAGTTCTGCAGGTGATCACTTGACAACATTTATCTAAGGCTGTATTCTCTGCCTGCATGGTTATTACTTTCTGTGATACAGTTTGCACCTACAGTCTTCAACCTGAAATCAAGCTCAAGTTTATTTCTGTTTTTCCATGGTGTACATCCGGGTTTTGGGAAAGTGACTTTATATTTTCTACTTGAATTGTGCTACCTAAGCTGTCTGATATTTGTGATTTCTGAATCTGGGTGTGAAAATTGGTGAGATAACAACTTTGTTTACACATAAAGACAATTCTTTGAAAGCATCAAGAAGACATTTAAAATGTTACCTTAGAAGACTGCACCTCTATTGGAAAATGAAGCAAAACTGTACAACAAAATGTTACAAATCTTCCGGCACATTTTTGTCTAGAGTTAGGAAGCAAAATACCGCTGCTGACTGTGAAGTGTAATACACCAGAAATTTGGAGAGGTTCACTTTTAATAAGATAATAAAATAACAGCTTATTTCCCCAAAGACTTATGCTGGCATTCTTGAAAGCTAAGTTTTGCATAAACTTTGGGTCTAAGTTCTTGGAAGGACTGATCGCTTTATCAAAATCAACTTGAAATACTCGCTTGAAAACTGTCAGATAAATGTATATAAAAGAGCTAGGCAGCTGCAGACTTTCAAGTTCTGCTCCTGCTTGCAATACACCAGAGTAAATTCCAGTTTATGCTAGTAATGTTCACACATTTTATAAAAGAAATAGTTTCCCAATTAGACAATCCCTAGCTCATTAAAAACAATATCTGAGTTACCCAAATCTTTAATGCTTTACTTCTTTCTCCTGGAGGATTGCAGCATCATCTGACAGAACCCTTTACTTCAGTGGATTAATTTTACAGTTGGAGGTCTGTGCTGCCAAGTGGGGCATCAATCCTTGATGCTGGAGCCCATGGATGCAGTGGGGCTGTAGGCCTGTCAGCTCAGCTCTGAAGCAGAGCGTACTAGCTGTTTACATTAATGCTCTGCTCATTCAGAGCTGCCTTGCATTGAGACATCTGCTTTTTGGGGTGAGTGCCACCAGAGCCAGTGCAGCTGTGGCTGAGCCTCGGGGGCAGAACTGCCTGGTGTTAGGCCATCCCCCTACCTTCCACTTCTCCCGTGGGGTAGCTTACCAAATCTCGATGTATGAACTGAGAGCTCTCCAGAAATGCCATAGCATCACAAACATCATAACATATTTCCAGGAGTTGAAGGGGCTGCAGTTCCTTCCCATGACTCCGTAGGTAGCTAAGCAAAGAGCCATTAGGCATGTATTCTGTCACTAGATAGATGGGATACGATTTTGAGCATACACCATACAGTCTAACAAGTTTGGGATGATTAAGTTTCCTGAAATAAAAAAAAAGATAAAATAATCAAAAAATAAATAGAGATTATTGTTCATTTCTGTAGGTTTTGTTCTTCAAATATTAATACAAGGTACTGAGAAATAAAAGAGTCTGGGCACAGTCCCATCTCAGACTTTAAAAAAGAAGAACTGAGTGAGACTTTTCAAGAAGAAGTGAGTGTCCTTCTGCCCATTACGTTGCAACTCAATATTGATGACAATCAAAAGAAGACTCAGTATTGATGAAATGACAACTTTATAGTCAAAACTTGAAATAGGATTTACCAGCACAGAAGTGCAGTCTTATTGGTGGGAGAAAATAGATCTGAATTGGTGGGTTAAATCTTAGGCCTTAAGGTTTCCTGCTAAAACCATGTTGCAAAATTTTCAGATTGAGAATCTTGATCATATCAGCTAGTTAACTGACAGGAATGTAGTGCATTCCCTCAGGATACCAGATATCCAAAATATTCTTGAATTCTTATGCTTCAATTAACATCTCATGGAATTTTACTGGAAATATCTTTTTGGAGTCAGAAACTAAAACTTTAAGTCTTGTTCATATCTCTAGCATTTCTCAGTTATTAAACTGTCTCTCATTCCTGCCTGCAGGATGGCAGGAACAGCTTTCTAACTGTTTCTGTATAAATGCTAATGAAACATAGTTTTAGTTGACGTAGATGGAACCTCTGAAGCTGTGGAAGAGATGTTAATTAAAAATTTTGTAGATGATCCTATCAGCCTTTGTGAAGTTCCTTTGGTAATAATTCAAATATTCTATGTGGCTACCTATTTAGCTTGTGCCTAATGTACTCAATGCTACTTAATGCTATTTTTAAGAGGAAATTCTCTTTCCTGTGTGTGCTATACATTACTGATTAATGTTTGGAGACATCATTATTTCCAAATAGCTGAGCGATGCCATAGCTTACATCATGGTCTGAGCTTCTTCTATGAATTCATCTTCTGACATTGCTTCCTTTTTAATCGTCTTTATGGCCACATCATATTGTCCCTTCCACTTTCCCAGATACACCACTCCAAACTGACCACTCCCTAGCTCTCTCAGCAGGACAATTTCTTCTCGTTTCAGCTCCCAGATTCCTAGTGGGACAAAAGAAATTCATTTAGAAAAAAAAAAAATGAAATGCAGGTGTGGTATCCCCCACGTGCATTAATGTTTTCTCTGGAGGGTTGCAGAACCACGCAGCACTGAAGCAACATACCTATCTCTTGGCTTTGTGTTTGAGTTACAGAAGGAGACTACACTTTCTACAAGTGTTGTTTGCTAATGCTTAAGTTTAAGCATTATAAACAGTTTTAAGAAAGATTTATGCATCAAACGATGATATATTTTCATGTAGGAGATTGAAGAACAGGTATTACTGTGCCAGATATGAGGCAAAGGGAAAGAATGGCCATGACTCAGACGTACTGGGGAAGGAAGCATGCGAGGTCTTGCACTGTTGATAAAACTTGACATAGAATGCCTTAAAAAGGGCACAACATAAAAGTTGGTATAAAATGCCTTTGCATTCACCTTGCGCTGGATGTGCACTAGAAGCACTAGATACCCTATTTGACAGAACTATGAAATCTCAATGCTATAGTGGACAAGAGGAAACTACAGAAGGAGCTATTTACTGACAGACCATCCTTCCCAAATTCTTACATTCCTGCATGTACAAATGGAAGTGACCACCAAACAATGAGCTCAAAGATCCTGTGTAACCTCCTGCAAGCCTGAAAGCAGTAAGAGTCATGATTTTCTGGTTATTCTTTTTTTGGTGGCTAAAATTGACATCAGTTTCAAAAAGGAAAGTTATCTTCGTACCATTTCCTAATGAAGCTGTGGTTGGGACTTTGTTTATCTGCGTAGACACTGTATGCCGGAGTCTTGTCACCATACCTACAAAGAAAACCTGTTAAAGGTCACAATATAGACACAAGCCTTCTGAAATCAAAGAAAATACAGGGGAACTAATACGTCCCCTTTCCCTGTCATATTACAAGCATCCAGATAATGACAGATACTCAATATTCAGCTGCTGCTGTATCCATGACACAAAATGCAAAATTTTCTCTGCTTAAGGGCTAGTCCAGCAAAGGTATCACAAGAAGGGGTAGTACAATACCAAAAAGCACTGTACAGCACAGGAAAGCCACTATATTGATTGTGAATGTGTTCAGTCAAGTTCCACCCAAATTCTCCCAAAAGATGTTTCAGTATGTAAAGCATTCAGTATCGGAAGAGATTCACCATAACTTTGAAAAGTCCTGAAGCCTAAGCCAAAGCCAATCAAGTAGAAAGAACATATAGGATTACCGGCCGAGTTGTGCTGATGGTAGTGTATAAGCTTGGGAATTGATTCAAAACAGCAGTTTTCAGCGATGTAATACTTGTTCTCAGTGGTTTTGTGCACATGGTAATGTTTGACTGTTCCTTTTTTACTTCTGAAAAACATCACAAAGTGCTGTACAATTCAAAGCCAAAGTTGGCAAAAGGCCTTCCAACCCATAGGCTAATAGAATAGTCAGGGGCTGAATTAACTGCAACACACCAGCTTGCCAAACTACAAAATATGTAGTAGATGCCACCAGGAAGACTATTGCATTTGCCTCAGTCCTGTCGTGTCCCATCTGTCCCATGTTGTCCGTCCCGTGTCGTGTGTGTCCCCCCCACACCTGCTGTCTGTGTAGTGCAGGCTTCTAGTACATTAGAGACTTCTGCTGCATACTCTAATGTAGTCTGATGGTTAGTACTTGTCTCCCAATAGTCACATGTAGAAAAAAAGACTTTCATGTACTGCCCTTGCAATGTTTCTACATCTAATTTTGAACGCCTTCTATTCCCATGCCCATGCCCATTCCCTTCCTTCTCTTTCACTCTTGAGATTCTGCTACTCCCCGTGCTGGTTTCAGCTAGGATAGAGTTAGTTTTCTTTCTAGTGGTTGCTGTGTTTCAGATTTGGTGTGAAAGGAATGTCAATAATGCATATTGTTCTAGTTGTTGCTAGGT
The DNA here is from genome assembly GCA_013399435.1 of Arenaria interpres. Taxonomy (NCBI): domain Eukaryota; kingdom Metazoa; phylum Chordata; class Aves; order Charadriiformes; family Scolopacidae; genus Arenaria; species Arenaria interpres. Next base: position 95,441 of record VXAK01008459.1, read on the forward strand.
GATGATTGTACTATTCAAGGACTTTTTTTTCAGCTTGCCACAGAAACTGAGAAGGAGCATAGACAGAACAATGGAATGTCCAGTAGACTATTCCATACTATAGACAGCATGCTCAGTATATACGTTGGGATTGCCTAGGGGCTGGGAATCCACAATCACTGTTTGGACAGGGCTGGGAAACCAATTCACTGGGTGGTGAGAGTGACTTGTGTGTATTACTCTATCTTGTATATTCTTTCTACCATTATTATTATTGTTATTTTCCCTTTTCTGTTATTGTTCTATTAAACTGTCTTTATCTCAACCCATGAGTTTTTTTCCTTTCCCCGTTCAGGGACCCAGGGACAAGTATGAGTTCAGGTAACTAATGTGACCTGAATATGCCCGAGGTTCACCTTTAACAGAAAGTAGAGAATTTTTTGTTGACCAGTCACACCAAACAGCATGCCCATAGCAGGCTCATAGAAATGATACGTATTCTTTGGATACTCACTCAGAAACCTTGCTGAATACAGACACAGTATACATTCCTGCTTGGCTAGATTTCCGAACCATAAAAGCACCTTCTTTCCCCTAATTTAAAAAAAAAAATAGTTACAAGGAACAATGATGCTGGGATTCATTTCAGTGAACTTTAGACTTTACATTGTAATGTCCATAAAGGAGACAACGAGACATGACTTATCTGACCTCCTTTAAGAACTACATTAGGAAAAGATGAATTATGCCTTAGAAATATTTCTTTCTCTCCACCAAAAAGGGGGTCTAGGTAGCTGATTGTGGTATCCCACTGTAAATTATGTGAGTTCTACCCTGGCCTAGACATGAAGCAAGTAGTCTGCAATTTTGTTTTGGTGCACAGATAAAGATGTGTAGCTGGGAAAATGGAGAGTTGTTAACCCTATCTCCTTGCTCATGTTGACCTCCCGAGGTGGTACATGTTATAAGACCCACACACTGCCACATATTTCCCATCTGAATAAGAGCTCTATCCACCACACTCAGTTCCCTTACATAATGCATTAGACTGATGTATTTTCTATTGCCAAAGTATTTCTGAATTACTGAATAAATAGAAAGATTTTCACTGCACTCTGTTATACTTGGACTATTTTTAGTCTTTATGTGGTATTCCAGTCCTAACTTTCACTACCCACTTTTCTTCTTAATGTTTTACTACACTGGGCTGGAAAGTCTGGTTTTCAGAGTTCATTTAGCAGCTACACCTCTAATGTGCTAGGAATGGCTATTGTGGGGAGCAAAGACAACATCTGGAACTTCATACAGAGGCCAAATGTCATTGCTATGAAGTTCAAAGGAAACTTCATGTCCCCTTAAAATTAACTGGAGTTTGGAGTATCCAGCACATTTTGGGATGGGACATAACTGTCTTTCTCCAGTCATTTCCCTCACTTGAATTTCGTTCGTGAACCCATGGTGGGGGTCTAAGGGAAAGAATCATAGAATCACACAATGGTTAGAGTTGGAAGGGACCTTAAAGATCATCGAGTTCCAACCCCCCTGCCATGGGCAGGGACACCTCCCACTAGAGCAGGTCGCTCAAAGCCCCATCCAGCCTGGCCTTGAACACTTCCAGGGATAGGGCATCCACAACCTCCCTGGGCAACCTGTTCCAGTGGCTCACCACCCTCATAGTAAAAAATTTCTTCCTGATATCTAATCTAAATCTCTTCTCTTCCAATTTAAAACCGTTGCCCCTTGTCCTGTCACTACACTTCCTGACAAAGAGTCCCTCTCCAGCTCTTCTGTAGGCTCCCTTCAGGTATTGATAGGCTGTTACAAGGTCTCCCCGGAGCCTTCTTTTCTCCAGGCTGAACAACCCCAGCTCTCTCAGCCTGGGTGTTCTCTCAGAACACTGAGCCAAGGCTCCTAAAGGGTCCGGTTATGTCAAAGTAGTTAGTGGCTAAGTGCCAATGAGTCAGGCTGTGAGAAAGCAGCAAACCACGAGGAGAGAACTTGTTTACACAGCACACCCATGCACAAAGCACGGCTGAGGCTGTGTTTCCTCCAGAGAGATACATGGACAAGCCCCGCTACAGTCCTATCCTGCAAAGACTTGTACACCTGACTAGTCCTACGGTGCTATCCATCCTTCCCTCTAGTCAGATGTGCCCAGCCAATACTCAGTGGCCATAGCACCGAGTTTGATTGGGGATGTCTGCTTTTCTGGGTGAATTTCTTTTACTCCACATTTGTATATTGTAAAGCCACTACAGACAATTCCTCCAGGCCGACCTGCAGAAAGAGCCACGCTGGAGCAAATAACACAGGCCTAGAGGTAAAATCAAAAAGCAGAGCTTTGAGGTGAACTGCACTCAGCGTGGCTTTGTTCCAAGCCTATTTTTAGATTTGTATCATTTATTCATTTATGCATAAAAGCCATAAGTGCATCCAGACATTTTTGGAGATCAGTTTATCGATACCAAGTTAGCACAAGAGTTTCTAGCTTTCTCTAATACAACAGCTATTGAAAGAGCATCAGCATCCTCTAGCTACACAGTATAGCAAAGACAGCAGACACGGAAACATTTCCATGATTGTTCATATACAATGATAAAGGATATGTAGGACCTTCTGACGGAGCAGCTGCTCACACTGGGCACGGGAGATATTACCAGCATACCAACTGGAAAGAGAAATATTGGGCTTATTATTGACAGTCTGATTTCTGAATAAGGCACACACATGAAAAATGCCAGAAGTAAATATTTTCAAAACTGATTTTAAAAAGCAGAGGGTAGGATTGGGACTTGTCCTGCATGTGTGATTTTAGGCCCTGAGGTAAAAGGGAAAACATTAGTTCCATCTGCTTCCTCTTGTCCAGTGGGTCTCTTCATCCTGAAATATCTGGGCCCACTCCGTGACTCTGACTTTTTACAGTATGTCCTTAGAGGAGGATCCTGCTGCCCTAAAGCTCTGCCAGGAGCTCTACCAGAAGTAGTTTGCTATGTCTCCTGCAGACCATGACACAGCTGTCTCTCTAAAAGCTGGGAGGTGCATAACTCGCCTCGAACCTTGAACTTTCTGGTTGTCATAATGTTGAAGTAAACTGAGAGATCCCAAATGGAGGAAACAAACCAAACAGGCTATTTCAGATCAGTTCAGGGAGCTCCAATGAAGTATTTTTTTAATAGCAGTTCACTTTTATGAAGCATCCCTTTATTACTGTACAAGACTGATCTGTCTAAATGACTTTTTTATCTGAAAGCAAATACATTCATGCATTTGGAAGTCTGTGAGCAGTGATGTTGCTGATGACAATACTTATAATTATTATCATTATTACAACAGTCATACGTAGGATACCATTGCTGTAGGTATAGTGGATGTGTGAAGTGGAAAGACAATCTGCCTGAGGAATCTTTTGTTTCTCATGAAGACATTCTATATACTCACTCATAATTAGCAATACTCTGCTCTTCTGCCAATGTCTGTTCACTGACACCTGAGTGTCCCCTGAAGAGATAAAAAAACACGATGAAAGTGTGAAGAACTAGTTATGAAAAAGACCTTTTGTTGGTTACAAGTCATACTATGTGCATTTTTTGAATAGTTACGCCATGGTCTAAGGTGAATATTTGAAAAAGTTGAGAATTATTTAATTGTCTGGATTTTTTTATGATTTGGTAAATACTTATACAGCCTTTCCCCTCCACTGTGCAATGTGTTGGAAAGCCAAATATTCTCTGTGCATGCCGTAACAGGCAATGAAACTACACATCCCTTTAGTGACCTTATGAAGAGATTGATTTACCTTTTCAAAATTTACATGGAAGATTTCCAAACCAGTGCAACCCTAGACTTCCCAAATAGTTGTTCTTGCCACGACAGACAACAGAAAGAGTTCATGTGGCAGAAAAAGAGGCTGCTTAAATAACCCCTTGTGCAGAAATAATAATGATTCTTACTTATGCTGCCTTTTACAGGATGCTATAAGAGTAGGTTTTTAAGGAAACCTCTGATTCTTGTACCGTATGGTTTACTATGAGACAGGCTGTTATGTTTCTGTGAGATTTTAATTCAAATACTTATGCGTATATTTAATGCTTACAATTTCATGACATCTCACTAAAAAGGAAAAGGTGGGTGCAATGTATCACTTTGACAGACTTGGACTTCCTTTGCCGTGTACTGGACTACTCACACACACACAAAAGCACAGGAGTACTAGTAAGGCTGATTTAATGCTGAAGTAAGAGCACAAAGTTTGAAATCCGAGCATTATTGAAGTCAGTGGCAAAACCTTATTGATTTAAATGAAACCCGGATTTTCAACTGATGTTTTTTCCATTAATGTATGAGTCAAGAAGACAAATTGTATCTGATTCTATACCTTTCAGGAAACTTTATGCTTGGTACTCAGAAAGTTATTTAAAAAGAAAAATATTCCAGAAATATTGCCTAATCTTTACTAGAGTGGTAACGAAAATGTTTAAGCAGTGGATGGCTGCATATTGATTCACCTTGGCTCATCATCACTCAGAGATAACTTTCTCAAGTAAGTGCTCGGTACAAAACCTTCATTCCTGCAAAATAAACAGTTCACAGTTTAGCTATTGTACATGACTACATCTTCAATCTGGTCACTTAAAATAGGAGAAGGGATTAATCAGAGAGTCACTTTTTAGAGAGCCATTTACAGAAATGCTCATGGTTAAAACATTTCTGCTTTTACTTACCATGTGGAAAAATACAGAAGTAATTTGGTTTACAAAAGTACATTTCAATGAAGTACTCTTTTTGCTAGTCATTGAAATGGCTTCTTCCTCCGTGATTGGTATCATCATATGGAATATTGGAGCAGCTGTTCAACAATATCATTACCTGCCATCTCAGCTGCTGTGATGAAGGATGCCAGTGACTAATGTGCTCCAGCGGAATATCCAAGATTGAATGTAGAAAGTCAATAGGTAGGCTCAGCACTCTTCCCAATACAATGCCCGGTGCAACTGAGAGGTTAAGCTAAGTGAATATGGACAGCTGAGCTACTGGCAGCATGGCACATTGGACCTAAGTTATGGGGGCCAATGGGCATCTGTAGTTGTAAGGGGATGGGCTGTACGCTGTGCTATCAGGAAAATAAAGGAAGGACAAAGGAAAGACAGGAAGGGTTTCTTTAAAAGATCTCAGTAGAGCAAGGAGAAAACTGAGAGTGCATAAAACCAGGTGAAACAGGTAACTGCTGATGTTTGTTCCTACTACATTCAAGAAAGTGAGATTTTATTTTTTTTAAGCAGAATTTAAAGGTTTTGCTATGATGCATATAGGACTTGTCCTTACAGAATCAGTAATGCAAAAGTCTCAGTTTCTCAAGCCAAAGGGAAAACCGTAGAAGTCCCCCCTTTCTCTTGATATCTCTCTGCTCCATTCATCTTAGAGCTCTCTACTCAGGCTCTAAACGGAGCTGCCTGTGTCATATGCTTTTACAGAGCTATAAACAGTCCACTGAAGGCATTTAAGAGCATATCTCAGCTTACTAATTTATTATTGTCTTCGAGTTGTGGGGATTGTGTGCTGCTTTCTTCATCCAGAATAGTATGAGAATCCTGTGAGTTATAAAGTGCTGACCCTTTACCTTAAGTTAAGGTTGCTTTATTCATTGGTTTCCTTGCAGTTGTAAACTTAATTAGTGAATTATGAGCGGATCAAGTAATTTCATTCTGTTCCAAACCTGTTTTGGCATCTCCTGGCTCAAAAATTCTTCCCTTCCTCAGTTCTATCAAGTACATAAAATCAAACTCAGCTAGTATCCATCATGAGACAGACAAGGAATCTTGTCTTTTCCAGGCAGCTCCTGTTTGTTGCACTGCCTTTGTCTCCAGTGTACTCCTAAAGCTGTTTCTTATTAAATAACTTGGGAAGAGACTCTCTCTTCTGCCCCAGCTGGATATTAATCAAAAATATCTTATTTTAGGTTGCTGAAGGGGATTCCTCCACTTGTGAACCTCAAAGAAAATAATTAAACTCTTCTGTACTGTACAGGATGGGGGTGTTCTGTCTCTGTGGAAGAACATTGCTAAAGCTGGGAAGACAGTGAAGTAAGAAATGGTTCATGCTTCAGCAGTTCTCACCGGTTTCCCTGCTGTCACTGCTATTGCAGTAGTAATGGTGATTGTCTAAAAACGGTTTAGTGCAAACAAGAGAGGCAGCATGTGTGAGGAGAAATCTCATCTCTTTATTCACTTACACTAAATAATTGGAAGAAATGGACAGCTTCTGTATACACAAGCCTTTCTTCAAGCACATATCAAAATTAAGGCCATCGGGTGCTATCTTATTACACTAGGCAGTGACTGTTGTAAATCTTACCCAACCTGGCAGCTAAAGATGATAATGAAAATGGAGTTGTACAGAAGAAACCTTTCTAAAGCAAGGTTTAAAATCTACTAAGGTAATCCTAACATATACGCTGAAAGATACCAGGACTGCCTGCAGTGTTGTCTACGAAGATGGGATACGTGAAAGACCACGGTCATGGAACAAAAATATTCTGCAGTGTATACTTACCCCTCCAAATCCCTTACTTTCCACCAGTCAGAATCTTCCTCTTGCAATACATAGTATTTGTTGTTTGTGACAAGCTGGAAAGCTGAGGTTCCATTGGGTTCATAGTTGCATTGGGCCACAGCCATTTTCAGGACCGACTTGTCTGGTGATAGCCCGTGAGGCAGGCTTCTACGCTTCTGCTTTTGAAGACAGAGGGAAAAAAATAATAAGGAGATGTAGCACAGGGTACAATAAGAAATAACATATGACATGTACACGATCACTTATATCTTCAACAAGTTTAATGATATTAGGCAAATTAATCAAAGCTAAGAAGATGGGCACAGACATGCAGCTTTTTCCTCATCCATTGAGAAGCACAACCCAGATACTGTTGTCCGCATTTGTGAGACAGGTGAGAAAAGAACCAAGATCTGTCATAATGACACCAGGAACAATTAACTCTAAGTGGAAGCTGACATTGCTGTAATAGGAAGGTCTCATTACCAGAACTATGTGATAGACTATGTGATAGCCTGTCACTTATCTGAAGATGATACTTCCTAATGAACTGTTGCAATTCATGTGCTTTGGACACCACAAGACCAAATTTTGCTTTACTATAACTAAGTGCCATGATGTCCTGTTGCATCAAAAGACCCCATCACAGTATTATAAAATAACTTCCTTTGTTTGTATGGTGTTTGATCAATAGTAATGTTACCATGAAGCACAACAAGCATTAGTCAATAGTTACTACTAATGACTGAAATCAAAAAGCTATGTTAATTCTAAAACATTCCCTTTTCTTACCATGTTTTATTGGTATTTGTCTGCTAAGCATGTTGGATATAAGTAATTCCACTCCTCGGTGCCTAACTTTCCCTGTGCAGAGTAAAACCAGTGTAGGTATGTAACTATGGGGTTCCTCTTACCTAGCTTTGACCCATGTCTTCATGTGAAATATGTCATTCTATGGAAGTGTCTACCTCTAATCAGTGTCTACTGATTATTGAGGACGTCTACACAAATGACTTAGATGAGAAGCCTGACATTAAAGTGAGGTGACATCAATCAAATCATGGGCAAAAGCATCTAAAATTAAGGCACTGAAATGCATTTAGAAATCGGGGAAATGTCATAACTGAGAAAATCCAGACATCACCATTCTTTAAGAGCAGAGAAAATTACACTTGAAACACCGAGATCAAAGCATGAGGGAAAATAAGAAAGACTTAGGAGAAAAGGCTTCAAATGCCACCTATTTATTATTAAAAAACAGTGTAATGCAGTGCCAGAGAAGAATGCCAAGCGTCCTGAAGCAGGCTGTGATTCCTTTAAATCAAGTCCAAGTGATCGTGGCATTGTGTGCTTGCTTGTTTTCTTTTTATTGGCATTTCTGTACTTAATTTAAACAAGGAGAAACCAAAAAGCCATGTGAATGCTTGATTCAGTCTACTGAGCCAGAAGACATACATGATCTCTTCCTGCAAACACACAAAATCTCAATCTGATCTCATCAAGCCCCAGTGGAGACACTCATTCTTTAAAGAGTTAGCACTCGCAGCAGACTCCTCAATTGACTGGAATTAGGTCTGTTACTATCAAGTACTACTACTTGAACCCAATATGGGTGGTTCCTGTTGATCGTATCTGACTTCAGTGAAAAGGAGCTTATAGCTTGAGAGCCTGTGTTAGGCAGGATTCAAGTCTTTGACTGCCTGTTCGCTTTGTGGAATAATGACAGAACTAGAGTTGCCTTCAGCTGTCAGAAAGATAGAGAAAATTGTAATACAGAGATGATTAACCTGTTTTGTCTTGAAAGCATCTAGAGACATTAGAGCAAGCTGATAGTCAGTAGAGGTTTTTATGGGCTGATGTGCACCTCTGAGCTTTAGCCTTGGTAATTTTTGGAGATCAAACTGTTTTTTCTTAATCTGCTGTATTTTGCATACAGAATTGTCAAGGTGTCATCCTCTGATAGAGCTTTCATCTTTTTGTGTGAACAAAAGAAAGTGCAAAGCACTGGCCAAAGTAAATGGCAGAAAGGATTATGACCACAGAAATGAATTTTGCTTTGTCCAGTCCGCCAGGGAAAAGAACCAGCCAAAGACGAGGGCATCAGATTTGCAGCCCTTTGGGTTTCACTGCTGGTTGTGTATTTGTCTGTTGCAACATTCTGGATGGACTTAATTTGTAACCTGCTACAGATGAATGTCTTGACTTGTGTCCATACATACAGCTTTCTATTTCCAACACTGGCTGAAAGCCCCTAAGCATTTTGTAATAGTCACTGAGTGGATCTTATAATTTCCTTTATGCTGGCAGTGATATTATTGTGGTTTTAATATTGATGGCTGTACGACTGTCATCTAGAGAGCCGTGGGTGACAGTCTGAGATTCAGCTGCGATGTGCAAATGGAGAATGGCTAATATCCATGGAACTGCACCCCTGCCGTACAGCTGGAAGCATGTGCTGGATCACTTCAGCTTCCGTAAACCTTGTCCGATATGTAAGCATGAGACGATATGAGGGTGCACTCAACAGACTTTTGTGATCTGCAGCATTGGTCTGACCTACACAAATTGTTTGTCATTGCAGACAGTGGCTGCCGGGCCCCAGCAGAGGTCCTGCTTTCTGAGGAAGCAAGCTCCTGTTTCCTGCTGTTATGAAAGCACAGGGGAAGTGCCCACTGGTTCCCATGAAGGGACCTTTGTGCCCATTATCCTTTGTAATGGCATCAGTCTTCAGACACCAGTTCCTCTGCAGGAGACTAGAGGCATAATGCTGAACTGATGCCAGGGACAGAGGCATCAAAGGTGCAGGATGTAAGCATGCAAAAGTAATGCCTCATGCAAAATTTAAAGCCTCTGGTCAGTTTTGCCTATATGCAAAAGTAATGCCTCTGGTCAGTTGGGAAGAAAGCAAAGGCACAAGACTTGCAGAGGCTGGAGAGGTGAGGGACATGAACTGAGACAGATGAAAGGAAGGCTGGGGGTACAGTGATACCTCGGGTGACCAAAATGGGTAGATGAAAGGTCAAAATCAAAATGTGCTGAGAGCTTATAGAAGTAGCTCTGTGGCCGAATATAGACTGTTCCTCACCATGAGAAGTCAGTATTAGCCTTCTTAACCTGATTATATAATATGGCTTGGGAAAATGAAGTCAAGTTGTTCTAACCATATGTGGTAGTTATTATATCTACATTTACTGAATCTGTTTTAGAAGTACTCATCTGAAAACTGTCATGTCCTTGCTTTTTAAATTTCCCTTTCAAAATATCTTCTCTGAACTCAAGCAGATAATAAAAATAAATCATAAAGGCCTAACAGAAGCCAGCATGTTCAGCAGCAGATTTGCATGACTGATGGTCTCTCCAGATAGACAAAGCATCTCCTGATGGAAGCCAGGCAAAACAGACCACGGTATTCAAAACAAGTTACGCTGCTGCGTGTTTACAGTGCTATTACTTTCAGATCTCGTTATGAGAAAAAGATGTCAAAAGGTTCTTTGTTCATAGCTTATTTCCAAGGCTTTATTATTATTTTTCTTAAAGCTCCATTTTACAGCTCTTGTGGTTTTACCTTCTGTCTCTTGATAATCTATGTGTTTCTTAAAACTGTAGCCGTTCATGTCAACTGTATACACAAAAATTCCAACTTTTTTCTTTTTTGTTAAGTTACTTTCTGATTAACAGAGAGAAGCTAGGAAATAGACCCAGACTTTATTCTAAAGATACAGAACAGAAGACAAATTAAAGTAAAGCAGGAAATACAGATTTAAAAATCCCATTATTTGAAACCCAGCCTGGTTTCATTTGGAAGCGGCTGGGGTAACGGTCTGTGAATACACAGACAGTCTTTTTTTTAAACATATCAAAACATCATAACTTAAACCACTTTGTTCTCTTCCATTCTCTTGTCGTTTACCTCCTTTCCACCTGCAAACCTCGATAATTAAGCTAGGCAGTAAAGCTAAGGTCAAAGATACCAATATTGCCCTTGTATTTGTACAGAAAGAGATAGACGAGGAAATAAGCATAGAAGCACAGCTTCCAGTCTTACTTTTATTTATAACCCTGCCAACTGCTGCCCTTCTTCATCAAGGAACTGCTGTAGCAGAGGACTCAGGCCAAATCAAGCACAAGCAGTATCTTTTGGCATCTTGTTTTTTCTCTTTGGGTCTGTGAAAGCCTAGCTTTCTCAGATGGACAGTAAGGCTCAGTGGGTGCTGGTGAGACAGCCCACTCTTTGGTTTCTGTCTGGTATAAAGTCAATATACAGGCAAGAGTACCTAAAGAGCTCGGATGCGCTTCCTGATTCATTAACTTAGAGGCTGCCTCTGCAGAGTTGGGCAAAAGAGACCTTCCTGACCCAAGCCTCTGGGGGCACAACTTGGGATTTAGCAAAGATATTTGCAGTTCATCCCCCATTTCTCACCACGTGAAGCAGGTATATTTGTTTACATCTTCAGTTATAATGTTTCCTCCAAGTTCTAGGAGCACCATTTTCACTGGGGAGGGTGGTGGAGGAGAGTTTTTGGCATGTCTAGGAATGGGGACCTCCTAGGTCTAGGAGCTAACTAGGACTAGGGAGCTAACTTCGATGGCATTCCCCGATCCCACGGAAAATAAGTGTATAAAGTAAAAGACACCACTACAAGGGCTGTAACCAGTACTGCCACAAGCACGTTAAAGTGAACTGAATGTGGCTGAGACTTTCCCAGTTTTTCATTTAGAGCACATGGAAGAGGGAGATGAATCCTTCTTTCTGACATGCTGGTGGGCAGAAGGAGGCTGAAGCTGCCCTGCTGGTAAGAGGTCTAAATCAGCTTCCAGTAAGTGGTGGTTTGCAGTTCTCCATTCCATCCCACAGCCCTCCCAGGTCTTCCCCCATAGCAGGATACTCAAATGTTTTCACCTACCAGTGTTTGAGGGACGGGGGGCAGTGGTTTCACAAACCCAGTTGTGCAACACAGAGTCACATCTAGAGGAGAGGGAAAATCAAAGAAAAAAAACTTTAATTTAAGAAAGACTTCATCTCTGGAGGCTTTGTCACTTGCAGGTCTATGCAGTGGCAGCAGCAGCATCATGCCAGCTGACATTTCACCTCCCTGAGGCATCGACTTGCTTTAGCTCTGTATTTTCCAACTTCCTCTTAATTCAAGCAGCACCTCAGTATCTTTAAAACCCCCATCAACCATTGTTTTCACCTACGCCAAAATACAAATTCAGGGAAATTTGTGGTTGTATTTAGCTCTATGGTTCTCTCAATTGTGCTAGCTTATTTGATTACATACAGAGAGAAGCATATATATGCTTTATTTTTATTCTGTTTGGGGTTTTGTTTTTTTTTTTAAATCATTACATTGACACTTCTAATCTGTGAAGTAGTAATTAAGAAATACTGCTTTCAATTACCCAGTGGTTACAAGACTGAGACTGTCTGGAGTCTTCCCCACACAGAGAGGCTCCCTGTGCTCCACACACCTCTGTTAGCAACCTCAGGAACTTATTTAGGAACAAGTTTAGAGTAGATACAGCACATATTATTACTTCAGACATAAACAAAACATTCATTATACAAAACCCTCTTTTTAATTTGCCTCTTAGTTAAGCCATCCATGACTAGTAATGAGGTATTTCCTTGTCCTTGCCACTGACTAGCGGTTCCATGGCCTTATTTGCTTTTGTAACAAGGGGTTTTGAAGCTATGTGAAACTATTCAAATTACTGGTATAAATCAGCTGACAAGTCTTTACATTATTTACTGTTCCATAGTGATGAAACCTGTAGTAATAATTAGATAAGCCAATATCATTAATTTCAAATTTCAAAAGTAAATGCTATACTGTTACAGGCAGCCTCACAGATATAAATCAGGTTCCTAACTGCTCACACCTACATCTTTGGATTTAACTTTTAATTTCAGGTTCATACTTTTTTGATTGTGACCGCAAATACTTAAGAGAAAGGTTCAATCATGACTGAAATCAGTGCATCTAACAGCAATCTATGATTCCAAATAATCAAACTTTAAAAGGCTAAAGGCCAAATACTCATGAACTGCTTTTCCCTCTCCCAAACACGGAGTTTCACTGTTAAGCATATACATAGACATGCAGGAATTTCCTTCTGAAAATGTGAAGCCTAGAAGGGTACCACTTCTTCACAAATTTTCCTCTCTGTCTTTCCAGATAAAAGCTAAACCCCTAAATAATAGCAACTAAGTTCTACCAAAAATACTTTAGAAAAGTATGTTAAAATAGAGAAAAAAAAATGCTGCAAGTTAAATCACAGTTTAGAAAAAAAAATCATATGAATATAATTATACATTAATATAAGAGTTTTACTTCTATTTAGCTATGAAACTATGTTGTGTTACATTCATTCATACCCACTCCTGTGCTGATTTTCTATTGTTACTACCCATTCAGCTTATGGGACCTCATCACTAGAAGGGTCTTGCAGCATAATGATACAATCTAGCTAGAGATCTTAAGAATAAGGAGAAAAATAATTCCATCTGGTTTATTTTGTAGGTAATAATGTCACTAACTTTTTTGATCAAACACTAATGTGTAGATATAAGATATAATTTAGTGTATTATTTCCCCCAGTTATACTATAAGATACAATGTATAGCAGCTATGATGTTAAATGGAGCTCAGCCAATACATGAAAAGGTGTAAGTAGATTAGCTTTTATACTGGTTACACTGCCTTAAATGTCTACGTGATTTGGCGATATTGTGAAAAACATCTGTGAGACTAATTAAACAAATAAAAGGACACATTACGTTTCTCCCAAATGGTACATCCAGGGGCTGCCTTACAGGTCTGGTTGCAACAGAGAAACTTCCCGTTGATGAAGAATTCTTTATGATACTTGTTTAGTAAATCAGAATTGTCTTTAATTTCTGGAAAGCACAGAGAAACCAAAGAGAGCATGACAGGCTGCAAAATGCAAATATTCCATATGATCAATAGAGTCTGCTGCACCAGACCCCAGAGTGCTTACTGATATCTCGCTCTAAACACATACCCTGGCTGCATTTTTATCTCTATACCATATTGCTCTATGCTTCATTGAAAACAATATAAATGTTCTTGAAAAAAAGAGGAATATAAAAAGGAAAAAGCACTAGCAGTATTGATTATCAAAAAAGGTATTCATGCAGGTAAGCACTATACTAGCCACATCAGGAATGTTTGTGCTCTATTAACCTGCATCAGTAAAGGCTGAACATATGATGAAAATTAAAAAATACCCAATAATAATAATAATAAAAAGCTTTATTTTGGCTTATTTCTCACTGAAGCTTTCAGCCTTTATAATTTCTAGTCCATTCTTGAAAATACCATGCATGTCAACCAGCTGGTGCTGAAAAACGAATGAGACTAAAAACAGGTGACAAAGTATTGCACAAAATGATGAGGCAGGAGCATTTTCCTACCTCTCTTCATGTTATTTGAATATTTTGGTACACAAAGGAATAGTGTTACCTCTATGCAAAGCTGCAAGCCACCGCTCCCTGCTCTCTTCGTTAGCTGCATAGACATAGAGAAGGCCACCCCTGTACACAATCTGGAAAAGGTGGGGAAAGCCAGCATGGTGAGAATGTACTGCCTGAAAGTGTGTCGCTATGCAGGAGGAGAAAGGAGAAGGGAGTGGGAACCAAAAAAATATAGGCTTTGTGGACCCACATCAAACTCCCACAACTTAGTAATGTTTCCCAGATGCCACTTGTATTATTGTCATTTCATATAAATACTTCATATTTCATTTCATATAAACATAAATATAATCATAGAATCATAGAATCATAGAATACCAGGTTAGAAGGGACCTCAAGAAACATCTGGTCCAACCTTTCTTGGCAAAAGCACCATCTAGACAAGATGGCCCAGCATCCTGTCCAGCTGAATCTTAAAAGTGCCCAGTGTTGGGGAATCCACCACTTCCCTGGGGACATTGTTCCAATGGCTGATTGTTCTCATTGTGAAAAGGGGAACATTCAAAGGGGAGAAAAGTAAAAGGGAGCATCTGTCATTCGTTTCAGT
>VXAK01008461.1:0-11838 GCA_013399435.1 Arenaria interpres
TCCAGCCCCTCAAGGTCTTTCCTTTCATGAGGGCCCCAAAACTGGACCCAGCCCTTGAGGTGGGGCCTCCCCAGTGCCCAATCCAGGGGTTTGGTCACTGTCCCAGTCCTACTGGCCACACTGTTCCTGACACAGGCCAGGATCTGGTGGCCTTCTTGGCCACCTGGGCACACTGCTGGCTCATGTTCAGCCAACAGTTGACCAACACCCCCAGGGCCTTTTCTGCCAGGCAGCTCCAGCCACTCTGCCCCCAGCCTGGACTGTCCACAGGGTTGGTGTGACCCAAGTGCAGGACCTGGCACTTGGCCTTGGTGAACCTCATCCCATTGGCCTTGACCCATCCATCCAGCCTGTCCAGATCCCTCTGTAGCCCTTTCCTACCCTCCATCAGGTCACTCTTCCCATCCAATGTGGTGTCATCTGCAAATTTACTGAGAGTGCACTTGATCCCCTAGTCCAGGTCGTTGATAAAGACATTAAAGAGAACTGGCCCCAGCACTGAGCCCTGGGGACACCACCTTGGCACAGCTACTCCTTCAGTTGAAGTACTGAGTTGGGGGGTGAGTCCAGATCCCAGGGAAGGGGTTTGTTGCATCCCAAGGGAATTGTTAGATCTTTGGCATGGTTTTGGTCTCCAACAACTGGCCCCAGCCCATCCCCTGGCAGGGTTTTGGGATTACCGGGGCCACAGGTTGTTCTTCAAAACTAGTTTAGATGCAACCACCTTGTTTGGGAAGGAAGAAGGCATTTAATAGTGTGGCTTTAGTGTGAGCAAGGACTATTGCCCAGAGAAGCTGTGGATGCCCCATCCCTGGAGGGGTTCAAGGCCAGGTTGGATGGGGCTTTGAGCAACCTGGGCTGGTGGGAGGAGTCCTTGCCCATGGCAGAGGATTAGAACTGGATGATCTTTAAGGTCCCTTCCAACCCAAACCATTCTATGATTCTGTTTAATTTGTTAGCAGCTACAGGCTCTGTCTGCAGAGCCACAAATTGCTGTGACACATACCACAAAGAGTGTGGCACTCCAGGAAAGGGTAGAAGGAGGTGGCCAAGGGTGGCCACACTGGGCACCTTGCTGCCACAGCCTGTGGGCTCTCAAAATCCCACCTGCTGCCTGTCTCCCTCTCCAGACACCTAAGTTGCTTCAAAATCTTGGCTCCCTGTGCTGAGTCTGAGAGGGGTATCTTCTTGGAAAGCCCACCATCACCCCTCTGAGGTGGCCTGGTGAGAGCAAGGTGGTGTGTAGCCTCGTGAGGTTGGGCTGTGGGTGTTCAGGGTATAAAATGTGAGGAGCAGGAGATGTAGAGCTTCTGTGCAGGCAGGAGGCCAGGCCATCTCACCGGTTCTTCTGCTTTCCTGGTTATTGTGTGTGCTGAATTGGGAAGGTGTCTTGTCTCTCTGCTTAAGTTGACCACGGACCCCTGTTTCAACGTCTGTTGCACCCAGGGTGACATCCCATCATCCTGGGAGAAGAGTTCACGTGGAAGGAAGAGGGGGATAAACCATCTCATTGCCCTGAAACCTCTCTTGGGGTGAGTTTGCTCTTTCCTATGTTTCCTGTGGGGGCTGAGGTTGGGGTGGTAGGACTCATAAGAGGAGCAGGAGAGGCTGTTTCTTCTGCCAGACCAGGGAAAAGGGACATGGGACAACCGGGACATTATAAGTCACCTGCCACAGATTTAACTGTTCTGTGGGAACAAAGGGAAGATGGGTATCATAGAGATTTAAGGATTTTTTTTTTTTTTCTTTTCCAGGAGATTCGTTCTCTCTTGGTTTTAGGTCACTGTGGCCACCAGATCTCTCTGGTATCTCTCCATCTTTCTGATACCTCCAACAGTTCCTCATCTCTGCCGTATAGAATCATAGAACGGTTTAAGTTGGAAGGGACCTGAGGGACCTATAGTTGGAGTTTATTTGTCTGCAGCTGAGCAGAGTGCTCAGGTTTTGGATCACGGGTAGCAGAGCCTCTGAGGACCTCTGCGTTGCTGAGGGATTGCTGGTGGGAGAGACACCTGCTCACGCAGAGGTGCTCAAAGGCTTCAGGAAGCCATCGTGGTGGGGCAGGGCAGGGGGTTTGGATGGCACATGCATGAGGTATCAATAGATGCCACCAAACCATCAGCTCAGGAGCGTGTTTTTGAGGCATCTGCTTGGGGAGGTATTTTTTCCCTTGCCAAGCTGTGCTGAGCAGAGCAGCTGGAGAAACCATGTCTTGGGTTTGCACATCCTGCTTTCAAATGCCTAATGCTCTTAACAACCACCAGCAAACGTTTTTAGGGGGATTTCACCTCAGTCCAGACAACCAGGGGTGTTGGACTGATTTATTTTTTGTTTTTAACCCAAAATCCCTACTGCTTCAGGGCTGTAGGTGCAGGGGAGGTCTTTGAGCTCAGAGGCACTCCCCTGGTGTGGTAATCCCTTTGTTAGGTGGGATGTTGGGAGGTGTTTTGTGTCCCAGTGTGGTGCGTGCTGTGGACGCCCTGTTGACCATCAGAAGGAAACCTCTGCTGCGTGGCAGCCTTCGGTCTGGGGGACACGTGGCCATCCTGATTGCTCCTACACTTCAGTCCAAGGCAGCTCTGCGTGTGTCATCGCTGACAGAACCACCCAGCCTCTTCTCCGAGATCTCCAGCAGTGGGGACCCCGAAGCCTTCCCAAGCGATCAGTCCCAATCTTTTGGTATCTCACTCTTTTACCGGAATTTTCTCATTGAAATTTAAGCCCGGGATTTGTCTAGTCTGGGATGTCCGTCCCTACCTGCCGTCCTGTCTGAACGAGTATTGGTTTCTGTGATAAGTTGAAGTCTCAAACGCCAGCACAACTCAGAAGATGAGTTTCTTCTCACAGGCTGCCCCAGACATGGCCCAGCTTTGGTGTCCCCCATCGCTGCCTCTCTGCTCTCTGTGCTCCTCAGAGCGCAGCAGCTTCCACGGGGACGCTGCTTCCTACCAGTTTCATCTTCAGGTGCCCAAGAACTTCTTTCTTAGCCCTCAGCTTGGCCAGGGTGACTTTGTGCTTGGGTTTTTTTTTCTTCTGGCAAGACCAAAGGTGTGTCGAGTCTGTGCGTGGCTTTATTTTGAAGTCAAACAGAGCTTTCACCTTTCTGTGTATTGCCTGAGATGCAATTAGGCAGTGTTTGGGCTGGATGTCACCACGGTGACAATTGTATTCAGAGCTCGGAGAGCGTGGCTTGGCTTTGCAGGTCTCTGCATTCAGGGGCTTGAATCACCTTGAAGAACTGATATTTTTTTGGATATTTTTAATCAAGCCTTAGGTTCGGCATCCCCCTGCAGAGGAGCTTGGTCCTTCCTTTGGTGAAAGAGCTGGTGCCAGGGATTTCTGTCCACCCGGCTCCACCACGTGCTCATTTCACTTCCTTTAAGGACGTCCCTTTCCAGTGGGGTCACACCAGCACCCCCGGATTTTCTGTGTGCGGGGAAGGTGAATCGGAGAAAATCCAAGGAGGCAGAGCCTCTGCACTGGTTGCTATGGAAATCCCTTGTGCTTCTCTTCTGCTTTTCATCTGTTTACTGGGGCACTAAACCAATCTGTCCTTTCACCATATTTTAGTGTCAGGTCCCTCCCTGATGATGGTTCTCAGCGACCCAATATCAGAGAAAATGGCAGCAGAGAAAATGTGGCTGCAGAGATGGAGGTGAAGCCCTACACCTTTGGGACTCTTTGGAAGACCTTCAGTTGGAGAGAGGAAGGGAAGATCCATGTCCAAGAAACAGCCTCTGAATGTGTGCCAGAAACTTGCTAAGGGCTTATCATTTAATTGCTTTCTCACCCACAGAATCAGAGAAAGATATGGGGTTGGAAGGGACCTCTGGAGATCATGCAGTCCAACCCCCTGCCAGAGCAGGTCCACCCAGAGCAGGTCCCACAGGAACGTGTCCAGGTGGGGTTGGAATGTCTCCAGAGAAGGAGACTCCACCACCTCTCTGGGCAGCCTCTTCCAGGGCTCTGCCACTCTCAAAAGAAAGAAGTTCCTCCTCATGGTGAGATGGAACTTCCTATGTCCAAGTTTGTGCCCATTTCCTCTTGTCCTGTCCCTGGGCACCACTGGAAAAAGACTGGCCCCATCCTCCTGATACCCACCCTTGAAGTATTTATAGGTGGTGTTCAGATTCCCCCTCAGTCTTCTCCAGACTTAAAACATCCAAGTCCCTCAGCCTTTCCTCATCAGAGAGATGCTCCAGGCCCCTCATCATCTTTGTAGCCTCTGCTGTCCCCTCTCCAGCAGTTCCCTGTCCTTCTGGAACTGGGGAGCCCAGAACTGGTCCCAGTGCTCCAGATGGGGCCTCCCCAGGGCAGAGCAGAGGGGCAGGGTGACCTCCCTCCACCTGCTGCTCACACTCTTCCTGATGCCCCCCAGGATGCCATTGGCCTTCTTGGCCACAAGGGCCCATTGCTGGCTCATGGGCATCCTAAAGACACTTCTGCCTTTAGTTGTCTCTACTTTAGCTGTTGAACGAGTAAAAGGATATCAGTGCATTGATCCTCGCTGTTGTGGGGATCCTCAAAATGCCAATCAGCAAAAAAGCTAATTTCCAGGAGACCAAAAAAAAAAAAGTGTGGTGACTTTGGTGACTTTATTATGACAAATAATGAGGCAAAGGAAGCAGTGGTTTGGTGTTGGGACTGGACTTAGTCCAGCAACTGGGCTGCCTGTCCTGTAGATGCTTCTGGGGCATGTTATTCCCACAGATGCCCTGGCCCCCACCAAAGCTGCCTCCTCCCTGGGATCAGCCTGGCCTGGGGAGCCTTTGGGGAGGACCAGGGAATATGGGAAGAGGAGACAGTTCCCCACCAAACCCACTCGTGGGAGGAGCCATTGTGCAGAGCTTTAGGTCTCTGTGGAGGTCCTAGCGACAGTAGATTTGGAAAGGGATCTCTGCCAGATATTCTGCCAAATGACTCCTGCACATCCAGCCCACCCTGGAGAGAACTTGGTTTCTCTGTCTCCATCTTATCTCCCAGCCCAAACCCCAGCAAGGGGCAATGGTTTTAAACTGAAAGAGGGTTGAGCTTGGACATAGAGAAGGAATGTTTTACAGTGAGGGTGGTAAGACACTGGAGTAGGTTGCCCAGAGAAGGCTGCCCCATCCCTGGAGGGGTTCAAGGCCAGGTTGGAGGGGGCTTGGAGCAACCTGGTCTGGTGGGAGGTGTCCCTCCTTATGGCAGGGAGTTGGAATTAGATTATCTTTAAGGTCCTTTCCACCCCAAACCATTCTATGATTCTGTGGTTCAGGCCGTGCGGAGCTCAGCGCTGGCCTGCAGAGGGTATCCTAAGCCCGTGCAAGGCTCCAGCTTCACATCCCGCCACCCCGAGCCAAAACCTCTGCCTTGCCCAGCCTGACGGGGAACATTTTTCTGCTTCTCACCTCTCCTGAGAAGCTGGTGGGATTTTGCGCCCCCCCCCACCCCGAGTTCTCTTGGTGGCCCTCCAGTGATGATGCTGGCCCTGGCCAGACACATGCCATGGGGTGCAGGTGGGGATGTGTCACAGCGGAGACAGGCGATATGGACAGACCCATGGCACTGTGCTCCCCCATTTTTTCCTCTGTGTCTTCCCCCCTTGCTTTGCCCAGGCTCTCATTACCCCTTTCTCTTACTTGGTTGCTGATCTCCATCCCTGGAGGAGAACCTCTTATGCTCTGTCCTCTCTGTATCGCTGGTTTGCCCTGATTATAGAGTATTTACTGTGTGTTGCTCTTGTGCTTGGTGACACACTCAGATGCTAAAAAAATGACCAGATTTCCCATTCCAGGTTGGACTATGTGTTTCCATTAGTAAATTATCTTTTTAAGCCTCGTCAGTCTGCCTTAAATCCCCAAAGGTGCAGCTTTAGAGCTCTTGAGTCAGGAGAAGCAGGGTGGTGTCCTCAGGAGAAGAAGGATGATGTCCTCTGTAGACTGTCTTTGTAGCTCAAGGTGTGGTATGAGATGTGGTAAAGCTCCTGAACGAGGCTGAATTTCATTCATGGTCCATTGGGCAGAGCAATCTCCGGGGCTGCTCTGCAGTGAACGCTCTGCTTGAAGGTCCCCCAGACACCGTTGCCTTCAAGAGACCTTCATAGGAGGAGCTCTTGCCAACGTTCATCACTCATCAGGACGGGAGCTGGAGATCAGACGCTGTGTTAAGTGACATCTGTATTAGAATTGCAGCCGGAGGCAGCTTCCCCGAGCTGCTGCGTCACACGAAGGTGCTGATTGCTTGCAGGCAAGGTGTCTCCTTGCAGCTCCAGGAGACATTCAGTGCTGACTTCTAGCTCGGAGGCACGTCTCCTGAACCGAAGCCAGGCCCTGGATCAAGGTGGCACAGGAGACCAGCTGTAAACGAGCCCACTGAGGAGTTCAAGGGTTAGACCCTCAGTCATGAGAAGGAGGTAGCTTCTCTCCTGTGGTTTCACTGCTGTGAATTACAGCATTGCTCCACCACTGGTTTAAAGCAGGAGAAGGAGCAGCATGAAAACAGGCCAAGGCTGAGCCTGAAGGATCCTTGCCAGCTCTCCTCTTCCCACCCTTATTGGAGCTGGTGAGAGGAGCTCCTGGGCCATCATGCAGGGAGGCAAGATTGACTCTGCAGCTTGGAGAGAGATATTTTCTTCCCCATCCAGATGTCCTTCTCTGCATGGTGCCCTGAGGGACCAACGGGAAATGGAGCCACCCAAGCCGTCAGCCCCAGTTACCCAAATGTTCCTCTCTACCTCCTGGTGGCTTCTGTGCCTACAGGGAGGAGGGCTTCAGCAGGATGGGCCTGGAGCAGGAGTCTTGCGCTCCTGCCCAACCCTTGTGTGGGCTCAAGGCTTTGAGAGGTGGAGGAGACCAACTTCTCTGGTGGCCACTCTTGGATATGGAGGACAATTCATAGCTGCTGCCTACTGAACGGGCCAAAAAGATAGACAAATAGGAAAAGGGCTGATAGGAAGTGTTTCCAGGGTATCCAGCTTGTGGTTAGTGCTCTCCAAGCAGGACAACATCCTTCTGCAGAGAGAGTACAATGGTGGTGCAACGTAGAAGTGACAAAAGTGACAAGGCCTCTCCTTGAGGAGGGCAGCAGGAGGGATAAAGCCCACAAAAAAAAAAGGTGGTGTGGGATAGCAGATGGAGGGGGTTAGTTGGGGCTGTGCCTCAACCCTGCTTGGGCTCTGCAGCAAGGTTCAGGCTGGCTGCCAGCGTTGGTGGCATGTCTTCTGCTCTTGGGGGGCTCTGAAGATACAACTCTTGCCCTCCTGGGAGGCTGGGATGGAGTTGAGGAGGTACCACGAGCTTGTGTCTCAAGCAGAAGTGCCATGAACCCCCTTTCAAATCCCCAGTCGGGGAGAGGGGAAACCCACGAGGAGAGGAAACCACCCTCAAGAAAATTGGGATTTTGCTCAATTCAGCTGTGCCCCGCGGCGTACAGTGGAGAGACGTCATCCCATTTCATGTCCACCTTGCTGGGATGGGAGGGCTCCATGTCCCCCTCCATCTCCCCTGACTCTGGCTTGGACCTCTTGTGTGACGATGTGAGGTGCATCGACGACTCCTCGAACGCGTGCCAAAAATAAAGGACGTGGTTGCTGGTCATCAATGGGGACGGAGGAAGAGTATGGAATTGCAGCAGGACTCTCTCCTCTGCTTTGGGCAACCCCAAACCCGTGTGCCAGCGCATCTGCCCGCCTTACCTGCTCTGGATGGACCTGCTTTGGCAGGGAGGTTGGACTAGATGATCTCCAGAGGTCCCTTCCATTCTGTGATTCTGATTCTGCCCTCCCACTGGCCACAGTTCCCACCAGGCTGTGATGGTTTTGCTCAGCGTCTCATGCCACAGTCTGTGTTTAAAAACGAAGGAAAAAAAAAAAAAAAGCAGAATCCACTCATGGGAGGTGATTTTTTTCCTGCTTGATGGGAAGAGGTTGGTACCGGCTGGGATTTTGTTGCTGCCTGAGGGTCGGTGGGGTGGGCTGGCTGTGGGGCTTGAAGGCATTTCACTGTGGGATTACGGTAATCGGGATTTACTCCTGCCTTTCCCAGGATGGGCAACCTTCACACCCGAGCAGAAGAAACCACATCAAACCACGGGGTTTTGGGGTTTTTTTTTGCAGCCCGATGTCAAGTGAAGCAGCAGCTCCTCCGTCCCCGGGGCAGGGCTCGTTCCTGCAGCCGGATTTCTTTAGCCCGGCTCTCAACGGGTCGTGGTCCTGCAGGTTTCCACCTTTCTGGGACTGGCAGCCCTGGCATGTGCCTTGGAGACGCGCGCTCCGGATCAAACACCGGGGATGCTGGGCTGCAGAACTTCCAGGGAGAGGTCCGGGGGGTGCGGAGCCAGCTCCTCCAGCCCGACGTCCGGCCAGCTCACGATCCTACCACGAGGCTTGCGTGGCGGGGGATGTTATTGGAGCCCACGCTGTTTATTCAGTAGTTTGTAGGAGAAGCTCGGTTTTCATTCGAAAAAAAAAAAAAAAAGAGGAATCGTCTCCTCTTCTTGAAAACATGAAGCGAGTTTGACCTAAAGGCTGAGGAACCAGAAGGCAAATAAAAAGGACCCAAGCTTTATTATTTGCAAGCCAATCCCATGGTTTTTGGAGCCTGATTCATGATCGCAGATGGATTGATGTTGGCAGTATCGAACTGTCAGCCGGATTCCTTCGCAGATGAAGATAAAGAGCCTCGTTTTTTTTTTTGCCAAAGGGTGAATGTATTCTTTATGAGACGCAACAGAGATGTAACCCAGCACCTTGCTCCTGACAAGGCTGGCCTTTATTTCCTGGGTCTGCGCTTAGGACATGGCTGAACTTTCCCATAGGTTTTAGCCCTGATGCGAGGCCAGGAATCTACAGTCCTGAATTCAGCAGTTGCTGTTGTGGCAGAGACGTAAAATAACTTCATTGACTTGGGCTTCGCGTCCCCATTTTTCTAAGCACTTTTCATAACTTTGCCCACAGACCCACGCTACAAATGGGCTTTTCAAGTCCTCCCTGGGCAAGGAAAGAGCTGGGAGAGGAGGTACCGGGAGCTGGAAGGAGCCTGCTGTTTACCCCAAGCCCTTTCAATATCTTTCCTGAGGCACAAGAAGAAAATAGAAGGACACTGCTGGGAGCTGGAAATGAGTGGAGGAGTGAAACGAGGGGAAGCTGGGTTGGATGGTGAGAAGCTGGGACCATTGGGTGAGTTGAACCTGGCCGACGTGAATCTGCACTGCATGAAGGTGTCAGTGCATAAATAACATAGCGGGGGCAGTAAGATGGGGAAATTTTCGCGGGTTTTCCAACCACAGTGTGGGACCTCCCTGTCTCAGACCTACCTGGAGGCTGCAGGGGCACTGACCCATCGCTCGGAGGAGAACTGGGCAGCGTGGACCATCCTGGGCTTTGGGTTGCTCTGGCACATCTTTGGGATGCTGTAATCCACAAGGCATGTTCATAGAATCATAGAATGGTTTGAGTTGGAAGGGACCTTAAATACCATCCAGTTCCAGCCCCCCTGCCCTGGGCAGGGACACCTCCCACCAGCCCAGGTTGCTCCAAGCCCCCTCCAACCTGGCCTTGATCCCCTCCAGGGATGGGGCAGCCACAGCTTCTCGGGGCAACCTGGGCCAGGCTCTCACCACCCTCACACCAAAGAATTTCTGCCTGAGATCTCACCTCAATCTTCTCTCTTTTAGTTTAAAGCCATTAGCCCTCATCCTATCACTACACGCCCTTCTAAAAAGTTTGTCCACCTCTTTCCTGGAGCCCCTTTAGGGACTGGAAGGGGCTCCAAGGTCTCCTGGAGCCTTCTCTTCTCCAGGCTGAACCCCCCCAACTCTCTTCAGCCTGTCCTCCCAGCAGAGGGGCTCCAGCCCTCCCAGCATCTCCGTGGCCTCTTCTGGCCCCACTCCAACAGGTCCATGTCTCTCCTGTGCTGCCTTCTTTAAAAACCAGCTTTGTAGTTTGCCTTGGAGGTGTGTGGTCATGTCAGGGTTGCTCTGGTTAGTCCTGAAATTCAACGACGATGGCACCGCTTGTGTTTGCTGTAGACGGTGGGTGCCAGACGATGTGCAGAGCAGTCCCAGGTTCTGGGCTTCTTCGTTCCCCTGTAGTGACTTGGTCCTTCAGCAGAACCATTTTGCGCAATTCGCAGGGGAGGGCACCCAACGAGAAAATTATTTTTAGAGCTTGTAAACAAGTCAACCTGTGACGATCCCCGCAGGCGCCCCAGCTCTGTCTCGTGCTCTGTGCACGGGGCTGTGCTCTTTGAGGGCCACAGATATCCCCGCACGGGAGAGTCAAGGTGGGCTGAGGACTTGTCCGCTCACCGTGGTCCAGTGATTGTCACCTTCTTCCCAGAAAATGCGTCTGGCCCATGCGGGTGCATCTTGACTTCTTGTGCTTAGCAGCCGAAAGAGAAAATAACAGAGATGATGATTTAAACTGTTATTAAAACTGGGTTCTTACTGCAAAAGAGATTTCCCTCTCTTGTATTCGTGTCCACGAGAAGGCACCTGGAGACATGTTTTGGTACGTGGGAAAGTGTCTGGCTCCGGGGGCAGGGCTAGAGCCAGATGGAAAGAAGAGATGGATGGAAAGAAGAGGTTTCCCCTTGACTGCTTCCCTCTCCAAGCCAAATGAGGCACGTGGCTGGTGTGACCAGGATTAGGGGTCTGGGGCCACCTTGGGACCTGATGGCAGACCGGTGGCTTGGTGCCGTTCTCAAGTGGTTTGACGTCACGCACAAAGATCTCACACTCTGGAAAGCTCGATTCCAAGCTTGAATTAATGGAGAAAAATAAATAATAATTAGGTGATAGAGGAGATCTCCGGTCACCTGGTGCCAAAAGGACCGCAGGTGATGACAGTCTCTCCCTGGCCAGTGGGGTGAGGAAGCTGAAGGAGATGCTGAAGGAGACCCTGTAGTGTAGAGACGAAGCAAAGGAGAAGTCCAGGACTCCTGCAAGGTCTGGGACCTCCATCCAAGCCTCCCCGATGGGGGAACATGGGTATGAAGGTGTTCAGCGCTGCTTTAAAGCCTGTATTTCTTGTGTTAATACAATGTCTTGCTCTAAGCACCCCTTGAAGTTGTGAAGGTGAAGCAGAAATGGGTCAAAAAACATGCAACGTCTGGCCTTGGGGGTCTAAGGAAGCTGCAGGAACCCATGATGGACTGGTGGCCCTGGGTTGTTTTAGCCGTGGGAAGCGGCGCTGCTGAGTGGACACGGCTGCTCAGGGAGGAGCCCGCGTTGCCCAACTTCTCCATGAAGGTCCTGGCGAGCAGAAAGCGCAGCCCCACGGCCGGGCAGAGCAGGGCTGGCAGCCGGAGCTGGACCACGTCGCGCAGAACTTGGGGAGCAGCAGGAACAGGAGCACCGTGTGCGGAGGCGAGGTGGCTTCTCCGGGGGCGGTGGCGTTGACCGGTGGCTTTCCAACCGACCGCGTTTCATGCCCAGCAGCTCCATCCTGCAGAGACCAAGGGCGGTGGAGGTACGACTGCTGTTGGGATGGTGGCTTGGGGCTGGGGTGGGGTGGGACATACATTCCTGAGGGCAGGGGCTACACGCTGGTCATTTAAGATGGCTTTTATCCAACTGGAGGAATGTGGGGAGAGCGAGCTCCACCACTTTGTCTTGCTGAAACCTCTGTCCCTACGTCCGGGGGGATACCTGCACCCCACTGTCCTGAGAAGGAAGGAGCCTATCCGTGGCACTGGGATTTACTGGGAAGGGAGTCAAGGCGCTGGGGGACCTCGGTGATGGAGCAGAGCCCTGGGAAGGGGAGGTTGCATCCCAGATTTCTCCGGTGGGATGCCCGGGGCTGTGCCAGGGCCGGCTTCGCCCTGGGATGGGGTAGATGCATCAGCGTGGGCTCAGACCCAG
>VXAK01008461.1:19142-59626 GCA_013399435.1 Arenaria interpres
GGATTCCGCCCCCTCCCCCCCGCCTCCCCCCTCCACCTTTCTCCTGGGTTTCTGCAGTTTCCAGCCAAGCGTTCCACGTTCTTGCGTGGTTTGTTGTGAGCGTGGCCAGGGCTTGCTGACTTGTCAAGAGGTTTGGAGCAAGCTGTGGGCACAGTGTAAAGACCAGAGTAGGCGAAAGGAAGGATGCCTGTCCCCGTGACAGCATCCACCCCAAAATCATCGCACATCTCCACCTCTGCAGATGCAACACTGGCCCCACACCACTGTGCTTGGACTAGGTAGCTGGTGGCCACCAGGTACAGCTTGGAGAATCATGTGCTTGAAGCCATCAACTCAATGAGGAGCTAAGGGCTGATGACAGATCTGTATGGCTTGCGTTGGAAGGGACCCACAGGGATCATCATAGACCCATAGGGCTGCCCTTCCTGGTGGCCACAGGGACCAGTCGTGGTAGAGGATCACTTGGGTTCGTCCTGAGGATGTTCAGAACCTGGAGGAGGGATGACACCCCACAATGGCATATTCATCTGAGTTTTGCCTGACTGGTGGGAGAAACACATTCAGCAGGTGGCATCTTCAGCTTTGGCAAGGTGGGACAGTGCTGGCTGGGCTCTCTAGACCACTGCTTTGCCCCAGGTGACAGAGTGGAGCATGCGATGGCTTTTAGCATCATTGGGGTGGTGAGCACCACCAAACTCATTCTGGGGACCCTCTGGGGTCTGCTGCTATTCATCAAGGAGTCCTTCCAGCCACATAGTGGGGTCAGCACACACTAACTTGCCTGACCACATGGTGGGCACCATGCCTCAAAAAACAGTCCTCTCCCCACATCCCCAGGGCACCACAAGCTTTTAAAAGACCCATAAATGCTGCAGGGAGTGTAAATGTCTCCGCTGCCTTCGTGCAACGTAATCGCCCAAACCACCTCAAATCCCCTCGATGACATAACCTTTTAAATCACCGTCAGTTTTTTGTGGGGCTGTAAGCACTGAAACCACTAATAACACACAAGGGCAGGCGTGTGCTTATTCGTGAAAGAACTTAAGCCCTGACGTGTTCCTCTGGCTGTTCAGGGCTTGGGGACACGCCATGGGAGAGCAGAAGCAGCCACTGGGCTGTGGTGGGAGTTATGGGATCCAGGTTCCTGCAGGTCCAACCAGGGTTGGAGCTCAGTCCTGCAGGACCAGGCGATGCTTTTTGATGTGAACATTAAGGATGACTGAACTGGGCTTTCTGGCCAAAGCCCTGTGGTTGTTGTTGGTGATTATGGCCATGGTTTGTCCCACAGGTCTTGCCGCAGGCTGGCCTTGTCCTGCCAAAGGGTTGGTGTGTAACCAAGGGCTTGGAGATGGAGGGGGTTGCTAGGGACCTGCTAAAATCCAGGGAAAGAGGAGATCTCCAAAGGGGATTTCCTTCACCAGTCATGCTGGGCGCCATCTCATCCATCTCCCTGTGCCACAGCAAGGTTAAACCTATGCTGATGTGATCATGGTTGGATCGTTTCTGGGACAGACACCTCCAGTTCAGGAGCACAGCTGGAAACTGGCTCTTCTCGGGATGATAGGATCAGGGAGGAGAAAAATACATGCTTTTGTGCATTTGTGTGCAAAAAAAAAGGATGAGGTGGACTTGCTGTCCGCATGGACAGCCCCATAAATGAAGAGCATGGTTCAACCCAACTCCAGACAGGACAATGCTGTGTCAAGCTCGGTAAAGCCAAGGGGCTGAGCCTGGTGAGACAGGGCAAGCCACCATGGTCCTGCTCCTCAGGATGCTCCCGATGCTCAGCTGCCTGTGTACTGATAGCTCTTGTCCAGGGGTCCTTGACAGAATGAGCTAAAGCTCTTAGGGGGAGTAAAAGGTTTTCTTTCAGAATGTGTTTCGACCCCAAAATGTCCTTTTTCTTCCTCTTTTTTTGGGTAACAGTGAAAGTGTCTCCTAAATTCAGGTTCTTCTACCCCCTCTACCACTCACAGCCCATGGCATCACCCTGAAATCACCTGTCCATCTTAAAGTGAGCATTTCTACTGACATATTTGAGAGAGAAAACTCTAATTTATGCCTCAAACCCACCCAGTCTGTTCCTTGCCGGCAAAGGGAGTCCAGCTTGCACAGAGGAGTTGCCAGTTGGTCAGATGGGTCCCAGGCTAAAAAAAATAACAAATCATGGCAAAAAAATGTGTTTGGGGGAACGTATTCAGTTGGGGTTTGGTGGATGGGATGCGGCTATTAGCTGCTCATGGGGGACAGCATGAAGATATCAAGCTGTCATAGAATCATAGAGTGGTTTGGGTTGGAAGGGACCTTGAAGATCATCTAGTTCTAACCCATGGGCAGGGCCACCTCCCACCAGACCAGGTTGCTCAAAGCCCTGTCCAACCTGTCCTTGCTCTTCTCATCACGGAGGGAGGAGAGCTCTCCCAAGGACCATCCGTTTCTCTCACGTAGCTTCTCCTGGTTGACTTTCAGGGCCGGATATGTTCTGCGACTTCAACGGGAAGAAGTATAGCCCGGGCGAGAGCTGGCACCCCTACCTGGAGCCACAGGGGCTGATGTACTGCATCCGCTGCAGCTGCTCTGAGGCACGTTCCCCAAGAGGTTCCACGGGAGGTGGTGGGGATGCTGCTACAGTGGGACATCACTTTGGCAGCTTTTAAGTTCTGGTGTCTAATTTGACCGGAGAAGCCCTTTCCAGTCCCATAGGAACACTGGATTAATCTCTTTCCTTTTGAAAAAGCCCCATGTCCCCCTGGAACAACCTGTTGGGTTAACCTTCTGAGGGAGATGTCTCAGCGGTATGGGTGGAGGTGACTGTGGGATCACAAATGGTCTTTGATGATGAGAGACGGACCATGAGCTGGATGGATTTTAGCTGGGGATGGAGATCATAGCATCATAGAATGGTTCGGGTTGGAAGGGACCTTAAGGAATCATCAAGTTCCAACCCCACTGCCATGGGCAGGGACACCTCCCACTAGACCAGGTTGCTCAATGAGATGTCCTTGGCAGGGTGAGCTACACCAGCACAATCTGTTGTGATAATGTGGCCCATCGTCCACCACCTTCTTCCTCATGCAGGGGTGAACACATAGCTGAATGAACCATCTTTCTCTCTGTATCTCCCCAGAACACCAACATCAGGTGCTATCGGATCCAGTGCCCAGCTCTGCAGTGTGCCAGCCCCATCACGGACCCCCAGCAGTGCTGCCCAAGGTGTCTTGGTAGGTGGACATCCCGTGGGGAGGAGATGATAAGGTGGCTGTGGTCCTGAAGGGCGTACCTCAGCTGCAGCCACTTGAACGCTCACGCTTGGAGCAACGTAGTGATGCTGGGTCTGGCCCTGCTCATGGTGTCATGGCAGCAGCGGGCTGCTCACGTTGCTTTTTCCCCCCAAAAATATCACTTTGATGGACAAGTGGTCTCTAAGAGACCACTGTCTCCAACATGCCCTTCATCCTCAGAACATCCTGTCCTTTGTAGGGACAGACAAAACGTCAGTTCTCAGTTCAAGGACAAAGCAGAAGCTGTTACTTTATTCAGATCATTTGCCAGAAAAATGTGTTGGGTAGAGGAAAAAGAATAATTTTGAAGAATTTAAACAAAATCCTTGATTTTTTCCCCCCTTTGGGTGTAATGACCTTCAACATCAGATGGAGTCAGGCAAAAAGGGCTTCTCCCATGGGTAATTGGCTAAAAATTAAAAATAGTGGGGTTTTTTCTAATTTTTTTTTCTCTAATTTCCCAAATTGTCAGTGGTTTTTGACTAGCTTTGCCACCACTCTGGCACGGCAGGGGACCAAGATCTTGGGAGATCAGACTTCCAGGTTTTCACAGAATCACAGAATGGTAGGGGTTGGAAAGGACCTTCAGAGATAATCCAGTCCAATCCCTTGCCAAAGCAGGGTCACCCAGAGCAGGTTGGACAGGAACATGTCCCAGGTGGGGTTTGAATGTCTCCAGAGAAGGAGACTCCACTACTCTGTACTGAGCTCAGCGCAGTCAGGGCAGCCCCATTCTCCAAAAGCTTTTGGCCACTCGGTGCCCCGGCCACTTCTTCCTGATAACCCCGGTGTTTAAAGTTCTCCTTGTCCTTTTGGGTTGGGCTGGTGGGGAATCTGCTGAGCATCCAGGGGTATGTCGGGGCCAGGCAAGGGCTGATTCTCAGCCCAGTTGCTTTCTCATCTTCTTTTCCAGAGCCACATTCCCCTTCTGGCCTCCGGGCACCCGTCAAGTCCTGCCAGTACAATGGGACGACCTACCAGCAAGGCGAGATGTTCACCACCACCGAGCTCTTTCCCAGCCGCCAGCCGAACCAGTGTGTGCAGTGCAGCTGCTCCGTAAGCTACCTGCGAGCCCACGGGAGGTGGGGAGGGCTTGGGATCTACTTCTGCACCCCAACAGTGTCTCACCAGGTCAAAAACCTCATGAGAACCATTGGGTGGTACCAGCCCATGGCGGGATGGCTTATCATCAGGATCAGGTTATCAGTGCAGGAGATTGAGCTTCCTCTGAAGAGGTTCTGGGTCCTCCTTGCCCAGTGACTAAGGACCACCACAGAGCTTGGTGCTCCCCCCTCAGCCCAGGTGCCTTATCTGGCCTTGACCCTGAGCAGGGTGGGCTGCAAATGTCCGCTGGGCCCTGGGGTTGGAGCACAAAGCACTTGCCTGCATCTCCTCCCTGGTGGGAACAGCACAAACAAGCTGTTCCAGGGGTGGGATATTCACTGGAGATCCCACAGGCCAGTTCTGGACCCTACTGGTACTTCTTGGGGTGGGCAGCGGGACAGCCCTGTCCTCATCGAGCATTTGCCTGCTGGAGGACAAGTGCTGTCCCCACAGCATCCAGCTGTCCCACCTGCCCTTCTGAGGCATCGTATGGCAGATGTTTGGCAAGAGAGGACAACCGGGAGCCTTTTTGCCCATGTGCTTGGGCAAAGCAGATGCCTGCAAGGCAACAAGGACATGAGGTGCCAGCTCATGGGCTTCAGAAGTTCCTGGGACATCAAACCTAGTGTTGAGCTGGTGAGATTGAGCTCCAGAAAGGATTTGGTGGCTCCCAAACACTGCTGGGTGCCTGGGTCTCTTGGTGCCTCCATGTTTATGCCAGCTCCTGCCTCTAATGGCTGGAGCTTACCCCCGATGCAGCCAGGACATGAGAGCAGAGAGACAGGAGCAGTGGAACCTTAGCAGTCAGAGATGGCAATGGGCAGGCATCTGGTGATCTTAGAATCATAGAATCACAGAATGGTTCAGGTTGGAAGGGATGTTAAAGACCATCCAGTTCCAACCCCCTGCCCTGGGCAGGGACCCCTCCCACCACACCAGGTTGCTCCAAGCCCCCTCCAACCTGGCCTTGACCCCCTCCAGGGATGGGGCAGCCACAGCTTCTTGGGGCAACCTGGGCCAGGCTCTCACCACCCTCACACCGAAGAAGTTCTTCCCCACATCTCATCTCCATCTCCCCTCTTTCAGTGTCAAACCCTTCCCTCTCCTCCTAGGGCTCCCCTCCCTCATCCAGAGTCCCTCCTCAGCTTTCCTGGAGCCCCTTTAGGGACTGGGAGGGGCCTCCTTTAGGTACTGGTATCTTCTTCCCCCTTGCTTGGATTTAAGTGGAAGCTGAACCCAGGGCTGAGATGTCCTTGAGCACCAGGAGATGGCCTCATCTGGAAGCTCCTGAAGTGTGTTCACCAGCCCCCTGGGCCACTGTGTGTAGAGCTGTGCCCTGGAGAAGGGCTGTGCATGTGCTCTCCAGGCTGTCTCCAAAAAGCGTTTGCAGTAAGCATCTGCCTTTCACGCTGTTGCAGTGACCTTTGCAGGATCGTTGCATGCCCATCTAGGGCTACAAAGATGATTAAGGGACTAGAACATCTCTCTTACGAGGAGAAGCTGAGGGACTTGGGTCTTTTTAGTCTGGAGAAGAGAAGGCTGAGGGGGGATCTGATCAACACCTATAAATCCTTAAAGGGTGGGTGTCAGGAGGATGGGGCCAGTCTTTTTTCAGTGGTGCCCAGGGACAGGACAAGAGGTAACAGGCACAAACTTGAACATAAGAAGCCTCATCTAAGCATGAGGAGGAACTTCTTCACTTTGAGGTTGGCAGAGTGCCCAGAGAAGATGTGGATTCTCCATCTCTGAAGACATTCAAACCCCAACTGGACACGTTCCTGTGCAACCTGCTCTGGGTGGACCTGCTTTGGCAGGGGTTTGGACTAGATGATCTCCAGAGGTCCCTTCCAAGCCCTATCATTTTGTGATTTTGTGACTCCTTGATGGTCTTGGCAGCCCTACCTGAGGTCTGCAGCAGCGGCCAGGATGCTGTGTGGTCCTCAACATGCATCCCCTTGATGGATTGCCCATCCACCCCCCGTTGCCAGCACTGGAGGGATGTTCCATCTCTGTGAGCCTCCAGTAATGCCCTGAGACAGAGCTTGGCTCCACTCTGCCCAGGTCTCTCCCACGGGCTGGGATCCTGCAAAAACCCATCAAAACCCAAGTCCTGCCGCTTCTCTTGGGAGACGTGAGGCAGCCGGGCCAGCGGTGATGGGGAAGGTGTGTGGAACGTGGAGCCGCGTGTGCCAGGAGCTGAGTGTTGGGAGATAAATGGAGCAGCTCCTCCTCCTTGAGAGGGAGCAAGAAAGGGGGATTGAAAGTACCGACCTTGGACTTTGATGTTGTGAGGAACTGCTCGTACCAGCAGCAGTCTTTGCCATAAAAAAGAAGGGGGTTGCAGACGTGGCTTTCACCTCCCATCATACGGAGACCTTGGATGGGACCAGGCTCTTCTGGTCTGTTCTTTTCTTGCAGCAAATGATTGGACTAAGCTTGGCCAGGAAATAAAAACGGGTGAGAGCCCAAACCACCTCCCTCTCTTGTGCCATGAGCACGTACACGGTGGTTACCATCAGCTGATGGTTGATGTGATCTGTGCATCGATCCTGGTATCTGTGATACCAGGATCGATGGTCTGAGCCTTCGGTGCTTGTGCATGTCTCGGAGCCAGGTGGCTTGGAGTTAGGTGGCAAGAGGAGTAGCTTAAATGTAGAGATTATACAGCTTTTGAGGCTGGTTCTTCTCTTACGGATCCCAACTGGATGCCAGCCCACCAGGATGGGGACAAACACCAGGAAGGAGCCCTCAAATCCAGCTGTACGTGTCCACCTGGCCTTGCTTTCCCACCCCGTCTGCCACCATCCCCAGGAGCCTGCGGAATCCTCGTGTCCCTCTTGGAGGCACTGGCTCTCGCTCAGGCTCTGTTTATTCGGTGGGATAATGCCCTTGGATACGAAGGGGAAAATAAAAGGATGGCTGTGGGGCTTTGCAGCGGCTGGGTCTCGCCGGGCTGTGTCTGATGTTGTCAGCTGCTAGAACAGCTGCGTGAACAGCTGGTCTGAACCTCTTTGAAAACTGCCCCGAGACCAGCGCCTCCGGGATAAATCCTGCTTTTTATGACATTTGCTCTTTCCTGCCTGAGGCAGGTCTTCGCCATGAGCTGCTGGTCAGAAGGAGAAAGAAGGAAGAGGCTGAGTGGCCAAACCCCGCTCCCTGCAGATCTGGACTCCATGGAGGTCATAGAATCATAGAGTGGTTAGAATTGGAAGGAACCTTAAAGATTATCGAGTTCTAATCCCCTGCCCTGGGCAGGGACACTTATCACCAGACCAGGTTGCTCCAAGCCCCCTCCAACCTGGCCTTGAACCCCTCCAGGGATGGGGCAGCCACAGCTTCTCGGGGCAACCTGGGCCAGGCTCTCACCACCCTCACACCAAAGAAGTTCTTTCCCACATCTCATCTCCATCTCCCCTCTTTCAGTGTCAAACCCTTCCCCCTCCTCCTAGGGCTCCCCTCCCTCATCAAGAGTCCCTCCCCAGCTTTCCTGGACCCCCTTGGACTGGAAGGCCACTATAAGGTCTCCCCAGAGCCTTCTCTTCTCCAGGCTGAACCCCCCCAACTCTCTCAGCCTGTCTTCATTGGAGAGGTGCTCCAGCCCTCTGAGCATCTTTGTGCCCCTCCTCTGGACCTCATGGACAGGTCCATGTCCTTCCTGTGCTGAGAACTCCAGAGCTGGATGCAGTACTTCAGGTGGGTTCTTCCCAGAGCGGAGCAGAGGGGCGGAACACCTCACTCAATCCTCAGGTCCCTGAAGCAGAGAGCAGGGTTTGGTTTTCAGCGGCCTCCTCCAGATCCTCTCATTTACAGAATCACAGAATCTTCCAGGTTGGAAGGGACCTTAAAGATCATCTTGTCCAACCGTCAACCTAACTGACAAAAATAGACGCCCACACAACATACAAGGAGCATCACCATCATCATTTACCAAACTTTCTTCCTCCTCTTCACGTTCCCTGCACTCACAGTGGTTTGGCTTCCTGATGGTAGAAGAAGCTGCTGCAGTTCAGTTTTCTAAAGACATCCTTGGTTAACCTCTTGGTTTCAGTTGGCTGAGAGCTTATGGGTACCCCAGAAGAAACTGCTGCATGGAGAAGAAGACCTTGCTGTTGAGGTCTGACTGCTACTGGGCTGCTGAACGTCCTTTTTACCCTTCTTCAAAGCAGCAAAAACTTAACCCTGCAGCAAATGGGTGCAAATCCATTGACTGATGTGGGACTGGGATGCACCAAGGTCAAGACTCGCCTTGGCCCATGGTTTTCAGCTCGAACGCTACAACAATGATATTTACCAAACTAACCACCAAGCCAGTGGAAGAAGGTCTACACTTGGACGTCCATCCACAGCTCTTGACCCAATGTCTTTGTGTGCCTGGTTCTGGTGTTATCGAATAACCTGAGACAGAGGGAGGGCAGAGCTGTGGTCTGGACCTGAGTCTGGGTTCAGCATCACACTTCCCCTTTCCACCTTTCCTCCAGGCCCTTGTGCTGGGAGATGTCAGAGAATAGGTTCTTGGTGGGTGTCATGAGGAGCTTACAGGTGTGCAGTGGCAATTTCAGATCTGGTAGCCCTAACGATGGCCGAGAGAATGTGGACTGGCAATTGGTGGACCAGCCATGCCAGGAGAGGACACCACCCACTGTGCAAGATGGAGAGTATGGCAAGGGCAGATTTTCAGCTTTCATCAGTGGTAAATGATTGGTGGTATCTGGGGATGGAGTACTGGGGGGCTTTTGATTGATGCTAGATCTGCAATTTGAAGCATTGGCACCCGGACGCGGGTGACATACACCCCTGTCCAGACCTTGATAACACTGAAAAGGCTTTTTTTGCTCCTGTCTCCTAGGAAGGCCAGATTTACTGTGGCTTGGTGACCTGCCCAGAGCTGTTGTGCTCCTCTCCCCTAACTGTGCCGGATTCCTGCTGCCAGGTCTGCAAAGGTAATGAGGGGCCCAGGAGCTGCTCCTGAGTGAGGGCTGGGAGACCCCAGCCGGTTGCCACCAGCTGGCAGGAGCCATCGCAAGACACTTCTGCAGGATTTTGGAAGCCTGTGCTGTAAATGAGGCCACTTGCTCTGTCTTGGTTGCACCAGGAAACAAAAGATGAGGGTTCCATTTCTTTCTGGGATGCTTCCCCTCCCACATTTAGCTGTGTCCTGCCTCCACGCAGCACATACGGTGGCCAAAGCTGAGCTCTTTGCCCAGGCACTGGTGCAATCGTGCAAGAGATGTGACCTGCGTGGAGGGTGGAGTCCTCCAGACCACTCAGCCACCAGGATGGAGGTGGTTGTATGGACCATGTAAAGATTGCACATGTTGCTATTGCTTCAGAGAAGTTTCCAGGACAGTCAGGGAACCCTTCTCCTTTCCACCCCAGTGAGACATGGCAGAGTCTCACTCCCACAGCTCTCCATGGGGGAGAAACTCTTGAATTTGCTGCTGTTTCCCCTGACTCACACCTGGGAGGGTGAGGAGAGAATCAAACTTTATGTCTCCAAATGAGACAGACCCAGGAGTGAACGGGCAGGTTCACACCTTGCTGACAATGAAGTCACAGCATAAAATGACTCTTTAATACGAGAAATATTTATGAAGATGGAAGGCCATGGTGGTCTCCTGGCCATGGACACAGAATGACCTCCTCTAGGTGCCTCCTCCAAACTCTCCCCTTCTGCACTTTGTGTTCCTCTCTCCTAGTTTTCTTTGGTGCAGATGGGGCATGTCATTAACTCAGTAGAGAAGTGTCTTTGGATTTCTTTTAATGCCAGATCATTCCCCTCACCTGATAATCTACCTCTGGGGTGTTTTCATGCCACCTAACTTCAGAAGCCACAAGGCCATGTCTTTCTTGGAGCTGAGCTCTCGTTAATAGTCAGTGGGGATAAAAGGGGTTTGGGGGTATTGCTCCAAAGAGCTCTTTTCTCTCCAGACCTCACAAGTGGACCAGCACCCTGAAGAGAGCTCCTTTTAGTCAGTTGGGCCCCAAAGAGAAAATCCTCATCCAGCTCTGCAGCATTTCACGGGACAATGTTTTTTCCCTTGCAGATGGCTCACTTGAGAAGTCCACGGAGGAGGAACCCCTGCAGTTAAACAGAGGTGTTGTACGTGACATTTGCATTTTAAAACTCAGAATATTGCTTCTAGCACAGCCCCATTAAGCAGCTCAAAGAAAGCCATTTGTCCTTCGTCATAGTCTTCTGCAAGGAAATGTCCCACAGCAGCTCTAGAAGGGTAGTTGGTTCCTTAGACAGGAGAACCACAGACACCTGGTTTGCAGATGAATCATGGCTTGGTGTTGATTCTAGGGGAGGGCCATCAGCACAGGCTGAGACCTCAGACCACCAGGGAAAGACTCCTGTCCTCTTCCTGTGAAGCATCTCTGATGTCTTTGGAAGAGCAAAAAGCATGCAGGAACTGGAAATCTTGGGTACTTCTTCTTCTTGGCCAATCTGGCTGAGGTTGGCCAATAGGTTAAACCAGCTGAGGAACAAGGTCAGAGCAGACTCAGAGGTGACCAACAGCCAGATATGACCCTTCCCCATAGAGTCAGATGGGCCAAATCTCTCTTTGGGGGCTTTTGCTTCAGGAGATGGTGTATCCTCTCCACCTTGGGCTCAGTGGTGTCCTGCCTCCCAGTCGTAGCTCCCACAGAGCAGTCGGTGGTGGAGCTGGCCACCAGCATGCTTTCCCAGGCTGTTTGTATCGGCAGCCCCAGCAAGGAAAAAGTGACTCCTTGGCTGCCGAGGGTGGATTCATGGTGACATTTCAGAGCTGGGCAGCCCATGCCAGGTCTGTGGGATTAAGTCACTTACAGCTCCTGGCCCTGCCCTTTTCCATACTGCTGGGTGAAACGCCAGCGTCACACCTCCACCACCTATAAAACCTCCAAAATAGACACAAGGAGACCCTTTGTGCTGTGTGTCATGTCCCAGCAGTTTGCTCTTGGAAGACTGGGATGTTCCTGGGATTTCAGTCCTGCTGGCTGGTGGCTCCACACCAACCCTCCTGGTGCCAGCCAGGTGAGAGGGTAGGACACGGCGCGTCCTTACCTCTCTGATCCTGGTTGGGTTGCACGCATGCCGGTCCTCAGTTTCCCAGCAGGCATCTAGAAAAGACTAGCCCATTTCCCTGCCTGTGTTGGGGATGTAGGATCTCACCTGAGGGCATTGGGTTGAGCGTGGGATGAGAAGGGTGATGCCCCAATGAGGGTGACTCACCAGCAGCAGAGGGAGGACACCAGTGTGGGGCATTGACACAAGCTGCTCAGCAACCCTTGCGTGGTTGCAGGCACCTGGGTCATTGCTCATCCCTGTGGACCTTCCGTTCCTGATGGAAGGTGTGCATGGCTGTTTCCAGCATGTTTTGGAGCAACCCAACTGCCAGGGTCTGAGTCCCTTTCTTTTCTCTGACTGCTTACAGAGGCACTCGCAAGACCAGTGTTTGGGGGAAGCAATGGGCAGGAAGCCACCTGGAGCCACCATGTCTACTGTTCTCAGTTCTTCCCTGGAGTTTATTCCCAGGAGCTTCAAGCCCAAAGGAGGAGGTGGCACCACTGTGAAGATCGTCTTGAAAGAGAAGCACAAGAAAGGTAAGGGATGGAAGGGCCAGTTTTCCACCACCAAGTCCCACCTCTCACTCCTCACCCATCTACCTCAGCCCTGGTGTCCCACAGCCTCTTGACTGCATGAATCTACTACTTTCCAAAAACAGTTGGAATTGTTCCTTGGGGTGTTTTGGAGATCTGGGGGTTGCGAAAGGAGGTGCTTAGCTGGAAGACTCCACATGGTCCTTCCAGGACTGTGCCGCAGAGGGACAGGGTGTTCCTCCTTGCACCTACCCACCACGTGTTGGGTCTGTCCCAGTGCTGTGGTCTTTCTCCCAGAGTGGAGAGTAGGAAATTGAGATGAGGAGGCAAGTCCGTGGAGCCAAAGGGGGAAAGACAGGTCCCTTCTCCTCTTGGGGGCTCTCTCACCACTGTGTCTCCAGAAGAGCTCTTTCCAGTCCTTGGAGATGAAGCCCTGGAGGAAATTTTGGGACCTCCAAAAATTTTCATGGAGGAGTCAGCAGGTGGCACTCTTCACTGTGCTTCATGCCTGTGACAGCCTCGGAGAGACCCTGGGTTTGCAGAGGCTTGGAGGCAGGTGAGGTCCTGCCCACACTTTCCACTTGCCCCCACCAGGGTGGTTGAGCCCAGTAGCCTCCATCTCCTGGAGCCTGGTCCCCTGCCTCATGTCACCTCCTGGATGGGGTGGCTGCAATATCCCAGTGTTCATTGGTGCTGGATGTGCTGCCAGAGGACCGTGCTCCTCAAGACAACAACGGCCACCCGTTTCTGAGGTGGTGAAATGTGTTGAGCTCCACCAAGCCTTGGGTGTACAAAGAGGAGGAGAAGGATTTATTTCCATCAGCAACTTTTTTTCTCTCTCTCCTCCAGCTTGTGTTTACAATGGGAAGACCTACTCCCACGGGGAAGTGTGGCACCCTGTCTTCCGGCTCTACGGCCTCCTGCCCTGCATACTCTGCACTTGCAGGGACGGTGTCCAGGACTGCCAGAAGATCACATGCCCCAAAGAGTATCCATGTGACTATCCAGAGAAAGTAGATGGAAAATGCTGTAAAATATGTCCAGGTAGGTGAGATCCCACCTGCTCCTGCAGCTGCCTTCCCGTTCCTTCCTTTAGCTTTGGTTTAAAGCCCAGAGCAGATGTCTAGGTGTTCACATCACTGGTGACAGGGCCACAAAGAAGATCAGAGGGCTGGAGCACCTCTCCTATGAAGACAGGCTGGGGAGGTTCAGCCTGGAGAAGAGAAGGCTCTGGGGAGACCTTAGAACAGCCTTGGAACAGCCTTCTAGTCCCTGAAGGTGCTCCAGGAAAGCTGGGACTCCTGATCAGGGAGGGGAGCCATAGGACGAAGGGGAAGGGTTTGACACTGAAAGAGGGGAGATGGAGATGAGATGTGGGGAAGAACTTCTTTGGTGTGAGGGTGGTGAGACCTGGTTGCCCAGGTTGCCCGGAGAAGCTGTGTCTGCCCCATCCCTGGAGGGGTTCAAGGCCAGGTTGGAGGGGGCTTGGAGCAACCTGGTCTGGTGGGAGGTGTCCCTGCCCAGGGCAGGGGGTTAGAACTCGATGATCTTTAAGGTTGCTTCCAACTGAAACCATTCTATGATTCTGTGACCTGAATTCACACCAAGTGACTTCAGCGGGGCAAGCACTGATGTAAGGGTTGGCCTGTCTTGGAGGGCCAAGGTGAGGAAGCTGCACCAATCCCAAAAGGTTGCATCCGTTGGGTGGGTGTAGTCTGGAGAAAGATGCCTGAGGAGGGACTTGCTAAGAGTCTTCAGAAAGATGGAAGATGCATTCTGGGGAGAGGGTACGGTCTGTTCTCCAAACCTCCAGCTGGGACAAGAAGCCATAGGGTTATGGCTGAATCGTAGGTTTGAGATTAGGAGGACACTTCCCAGGTGCAGGGTTATCTGTGGCATTCATGGTTTGTTTGAATTTGAGTTGAGGGACCCGTCCAAGGAAGAGGAGAGTTAGGGACACAGCTATTGGGGTGGGCCAGGTAGAACTGGGCTGGTGTTGGGACTGGGACGTGGTAGAGAGGATCCCTTTTTTTTTTCATGTTCAATGAGTTTTGGGTCTCCCAGCTGCTTCTTGGTCTTTGGAAAGTTGTTTACCTTAAACCAAGGACCTGGCAAAGATGTGACAGGGCACGAGATCTTCTCCTGTTCCCACTGGAGATTGTTTTCTCCCTGTGCTATCATTCAGCAGTAGATGTTTAGAGGATGGACCACCCACTGCTTCCCTCGAGAGGCTAAAGATACCTGAGTCTCTTTGAGCCTGACAAGAGATGCAGCAGTTTCTGGGTGATCTCCTCTGATGTGCATCTTGAAGGTGGCTTTGTGTGTGTGGGATGTCACCAGGGAGAAGAAGCAAGGGGCATTGCCACATTTAAGAATGGGGGTAAACAGGCTGCGAACTAATTTCAGCTGGGATTTTCAGGCTTTTCCAGCCTCTGAGTAGGGAGGTTCTGGGACGGCCTCCCCGGGGGAGCGAAGGGCAGAAGCTCAGCTTGTTTTAATAAGGTTTCTGATATGTTTATGAGCAGGATTTATGACGTGGTGCCTGGTGGGAATGGGATGTGATGACTGAGCAGAGCCCTTCCAGTCTTGCATTCTCATTATAGCGGGTCTTTCTGGTTTAAAGTCTACAACTCTCTCTGCTGGGATCTCTTGTCTGCTGCTCAGTCTTCATTTATTTCCAGTTAAACGCTCTGACCTAGCCAAAATGATTTTCTTCTTGCTTTCCAGTACTCACAAGATAGCGATCGCGCACACACACACGTTGCTCGGCCAAGCTACATGCTTGTCCTCTGTTTCACTGCGCGGAGGTTTCGCCCATCTTCTCTTTTCCAGGCACTTTCCATGACTGTCCTCCTCTTCCAGGAGGCTTGGAGAGAAACGCTGAGCCATTTCTATTTGCAAAAGGGACCCTGATTGAAGGGGAATCGCTGTGATGCATTGGTGGGATGGGGAAACCATCACAGCTGCTGGGGACAGAGCTGGTGGACGGGATTCTTGAGCCCCTGCTCCTCTTCCCCAACACTGCTGGCCATGGAGTGGCTCCAGTGTGAAGCTCCAAGGTTGTTAAATACCTGTTGTACCTGTGAGGATGTGTGGTTCCTTCCCTGTTGTGAAGGTGGGGCTGCCTCCATCGATGTGAAGAGCAGCCCTGGAGTAGGTGAAGTTTGATGGTCTGGGATGGAGGTTTTCCTGCACCTGGACCCCGCGGCGGCAGGGGTGTGGGTGGTTGGACTGGGATCGTCCCCCTTCGCATCACGCTGAGCCTGCAGAGCTGAACGTTTGTCTTCCTGTTACTGAAAAATCCCGGCTTTGCACGCCTTTAAATTGGGAGTCCCATCCCCTCTCCAAGAAGAGTAGCTCAGGACCACCCCGGAGAGCGGGGAGGAGAGCAGAATCAGGCCTAAAATAACTGTCCTACTAAAATAAACCCCGCGCGTCTATTTATAGCCAAACTTTCTTTCGAGTAGTGTAAAAAGCTTCAGCATCCAAAATGACGGGGAGAACAAGGCTAAATTCAGCAGAGCTGGGCTCCTCTGCGTTCCAAGGACCACAACCAAAGGCAATAAATCTCCTTCCAAAACCATGGGGGATTCTTAATTACTCCAGATACACTAAAAATTAAAAAAATTAGCAGCTCTCCCTCACCGGGGACGTTGAAAAAGTCACGTAGGGTCCCACCGATGTCCCTGGTGTGGGTCTCCCCGCCGGTGCACCCCATGTGGGGAGGGGTCTCGGGCTGGGGCTGAGCCCACCCGTGGGGCTGAGCTGGGCACGCTGCCCAGGCAGCCCGGCCACGGCGCTGGCTCCCGTGCTGCGGGCTCATCCCTTCGCTTCGCTGACGTTCGCTCCTCCGGGACGGCACCGGGAGCGAAATGCGAAGTGGGGAATCCAGCCTGGGCTGGGACCAAGGTCCCTGCGGCAGGTACGGGGCATCCAGGTGGAGAAAATCCCCCTTCCCCATCCCTGCTGGCATAGAGGCTGCCAAAATGAAGGGGAATGGAAAACACGGGGATGAGCAGATTCTTCATCAACATCTCCCTTTGCTGCTGATCTCAGCACCGAGGATCAAACCCTGGGAGCCAAGGTCATCGCATGGCATCAAACCCAACGAGATGACTTTCCCTCAACTCAGGTGCTGAGATGACGTCCTCCAAGCTCCTTCCTGCCCCTCTTTAAGGAATTCTGTTCTCGTTTTTGCCCAGAAACCAGAGTCAAACCCACTGATGAAATAGTCACCACCCGGTGTGGCAAGAACCCCAACCGCGTCCTGGTGTACATGTTTGTGCCGCCGAGCTCAGAGACCTCCAAGGAGATCCTCAGGACGATCGCGATCGAGAAGGAGCCAGCGGAAGAGGTGGAAATCTACAACTGGAAGCTGATTAAAGGTGAGTCCTGGAAGGAAACCAGCCAGCAACGGAGGAGGTGTGTGTGGAAACCTGGTGCTTTCCAAGCTTTGTTCAGTTTTTCAGGCTTTTCTAGTGGTGCTCCAGACGTTGTGTGGTGAGTCAAAACCTGCTGACAGCAGGCTGGCTTTTCTAACTCCCCCTTTTGCGCTCTTTTGCTGCAGTTTCATGCAGACCAGAGGCTGGAAACCACTTTTGGCCACCGTGTACTTGCTCCACGAGCTGCAATACCATCTGGAGGCACAGCACGTGGGCAAACAAAGCAAGGGCCATGAGCTGCTCCTCCAAACCTGCCCATTCTGTGCCAAATGCACATGGAAAACAAAACAAACAGTTGTTCTGGTCATTCCCTGTTTTTGCTTTTGCTCTTTCCTCCCCCCTCAAGTCCACCCATCGCTGGGAGCAAAGCTTGCAGAGCTGCTGCGAAGGTGCACGCAGAGGGGATGAATTGTCCCCCAGCCTGCTTTTTGGATGGGTGGATTTGGATGGTTCTGTTGGTGTGTCCTCCAGAGGTCAAAGCACAGTGAATACACCATCAAATGACACCAATCTCTTGTTCTGTCCCCGTACCTTTAGCTTTACAACACTCTTATGGACCAGAGGAGCCTATGTCTACTGGGGACGCTTGGTCCAGTAGATATTTGTGTTGTCTTTTCTCTTGGGCCCAGGAAAGCATCGCAGTGCCCCAACCCTGAGTCTCTGTTGCACATACTCTACCCCTTGCAAAAACTCGTGCCTTGAGCGTCTGAGATTGGTCGCACCCCAGGATGGATATGGTGACCCTCATCCCGTGTAGCTGGGTGTCTTCTGGACATGGCTAGGCAGATATGCTGGACTCCTGGATCTTTTCATGTCTCACCTCTTTCCCTAAGGAGACCTCAGCCCTCCTGGGGCTCGTTCTTAGCAGCTGCCGAGGGTGGGGACATGTGGATGGTAGCTGGAGAAATGAACTCCAGAGATGAAGCTGTGGCTGCCACCATGTTTCCATCCTCCCCCTGCCATCCTCCATCCTCCACAGTGCCCCTCTCCCCGTCCTCCCCCCTGCCTCAGCAAAGCCTCCTTCACAATGGCACCTTGTAGCTGGAGGACAGCTCTGAGCCTGCACTGTCTGGGCCCCACCATTTCCTCTCCCCGCTCCTTGGCAGAGGTCACCACCCAAACCTTCTTGCCACCTTCTGAGGCCAAGAGCTTCACGTCTGCACGGAGCTCCTGAGCCCTGCCAGCCAAGGACAGGGGAGGCCCTTGTCCCCGAGGCCAACACAGCTCTTTTGCTTGGCAGAGGAAAGTGTTACTGTTGGGAAAGAGCATGAGCTCAGTCACATATGGATTCCACCTCTCCATGGTCCATCACTCTACCAACAGAGCAGCGAGTGTGGAGAAAAGAGGCTGCAAGTCACACCTGGAACCCGTCCATCTGCCTTTGTATGGGCTTACGATACCTACGTGGCCTCATCTATTTCTGTGCTGGGATGGTTTCCTCCACAAGGCAGGAGTTGGGAGGAGAAACTAGTGCCAACCCCCAGCTGAAAGCTTTAGCCAGCTTGCTGGTGGTGCACCACCAGCTCCCAGATGAGTAGTAGTGAGGGCTTCCCCACATTTTTAG
The DNA here is from genome assembly GCA_013399435.1 of Arenaria interpres. Classification (NCBI taxonomy): domain Eukaryota; kingdom Metazoa; phylum Chordata; class Aves; order Charadriiformes; family Scolopacidae; genus Arenaria; species Arenaria interpres. The sequence goes on from VXAK01008461.1 coordinate 37,118, forward strand.
GGGTCCGAATATCTCTCAAGTTTTGAAATGTGACTTGCTGGTGTTTTAGAGCAGGAATTATCATGGGGACTGAGGACAACAAAGGAAGAGAGAGAGACCAGCACGGTCTGGAGGCTCGGTTGTTGACTCCTGCCCTTCACCCTGCCTTGTTGGAGGCCTGGGCTGTACTTGGAGGTATGGTTGCTCCAAGGACCTCTTTCTCACGTTTACCCTGCCAGGCTGTTGATTGGACATTGACCAAAATGTTCCTTACTGTCCCGAAAACCTGTGGCTCTGGGACCTTCAGCGATCCCCAGTGTTCCATCACACTGGTGTACCCTCACATCTGGGCTGGAGGGGGCTTGCAGGGTCCAGACCAGCCATCCTCATGCTCTCTTGGCATCTGCTTGAAGATCTCCTGCCGTGGAGACTTGACAGCCCATGTTATCTCTTCAAGAGCTACAAACCCCTTCCTAAAGGAAGACTTTTCCCAATGCGTGGCCTCTCGGCAGCTCAAGCTCATGTCTTCTTGTCCTCCCCACCACAGGTGTGAAGAGCAGGCTGCTTTCCTCTGAAGGTGCCATCAGGTCCTGCCTCTGTCCCCTCTTACACAGTTTAAGCGGTTGAGTTTTTTCAGTCTTTCCTTGATGTTAGAAATTTCTGGTCCTTTGGTCCTCCCCATAGCTCTGCTCTGGACTCTCTCTGTGTCTTTCTTGAAGTTCAGAGCTCAAAACAGGGTGAAGGGCTCTGGTCAAATGTCCTGCTGGGTCCTATCCTGCTGGGATGGGTCTCATACCCCGATGTGCACCCCTGTACCTGTTTCTGTCATAGCTGAAGCTTTGTTTTGTACCTGATTTAGCAAGTATTGAGATCAGTTTCTTGAAGGAGAATCACTTCACTCTTTAGCTCAACATTAAGAACCGTGTTCAAAGAGTCATGTTGGTTGTCCATGGAGTCAGCAGAGAGAAGCAGTGAAGATATGTCCCGTCCATCCATTCTGGGATGGGCAGATGGCTCTATGGAAGAGCTTATCTCTCCAAAATTAAGGAAGATGAGTTGTTCCCTTGGAGATGGGGCTGGTCCTTAATTCATTCCTTGTGCTCTACTGGAGTCTGCTCATTTTTTGGTCTTGAGGCAGTGCTTAAAGCATAGAATCATTGAATGGTTTGGGTTGGAAGGGACCTTGAAGACCATCTCATTCCAACCCCCCCTGCCCTGGGCAGGGACACCTCCCACCAGAGCAGGTTGCTCCAAGCCCCCTCCAACCTGGCCTTCAACCCCTCCAGGGATGGGGCAGCCACAGCTTCTCTGGGCAACCTGGGCCAGTGTCTCACCACCCTAAACATAAAATATTTCTTCTTAATATCCAGTTGGAATCTCCCCTCTTTTAGCTTAAAGCCATCACCCCTTGTCCAGTTCTAAAAAGTCTGTCCCCATCTTTCTTACAAGCCCCCTTTGAAGCACCAGGAAAGGTGATAAGTGCTCAACAGCCCCATCACCTCCCTCCATCTCATCCTAAACATTGCAGAGAGCGGTCCTGCCTGGTGGATGGGATCTGCTCACCGCGTAAGGGCTCCATCCCATATTTCCTCTCCGGTGGACGGCAGGCCTGGTGGGCTATTCTTATCTTGCGCCACCTCGTGCTCTCCTCATGTGCGCTGGAGCACCGTCTGCATTCCTCTGCTGCTCCCCAGCTCCTGGCATCTGTCAGAAACCACCATCCCTGGGGCCAAAGGTCTCCGCCGGCTCTCCCAAGGCTCTTGGGTGAACATTATCTAGGTCGGTTGATTAAAAGATGTTTATCTCTTGTAGCTCTTGTTTAAAATATCCTCTTGGTTACTAATGTACTGGAAAGTGCTTCATCAGCCACGGGGACTCTAAGCAGACCCTTCTGCTCCTTTCTAAGTATAGACCAGAAGGATTTATTGAACACTTGTGCTTTTCTTGCGTCATTAACAGTTTTATTATCTCCATCCCTGTATCTTCTTCTGTTACTGGTAGGGCTTCTTTTCCTGACCCACTTAAAGGAATTATTAATAGTCCAAATATCCACATATTTCTCCGGATGTCTTTGACTTCCTGTATTAGTTTTCCACAGTCCATAACATCTCGTTTATATGGATTGCTAACCGGTTCCCGTTCGTTACATACTCTTTTTATGTGTAATTGCTGCTGGGAATCAGGGAAAGTCTCTTAACCAAATAGAGGGGGGACCACGTTGCCTCTCACGTCTGCCGGTGGCAAATGGCCGGACGCAGGAGGAGCCTGAGTGAGAGGTGGGGGAAGGATGTGCCAGGCATATCTGCCTGGTTTGTCACGCTTCGCAGGCAAATATGAATATCACAACCCCCTAATCCTGCAGAAAGGTCGCTTCCGTTGCTAAATGCAGGTTCTGGTTTTCTTGGGTCAAGTGTCTGAGTCAGGCACCTCCGCTAACGGGACGGTGCTGGCACCGACAGAAATATCAATCTCTGCTGAGGTCATTCGTGGTTTCTTTTTTTTTTTTTTTCTGTCCTGGAGGAGTTTCAGGGCCAGGGGCAGAGAGATGGAAAACTTTGGTCCCCGGCTGCTTCCAGGAAAGGAAAGCATCCGAGGATGGAGGGGCCTCTGTGGTCGGGGAAGATAGACGGTCAAGAGCGAGAGAGAGAGGGGAGGGGATCCCATTGATCTCACCTTAGTTTCTCTTATGCTTTTGGGGGAGATAAGAGGTCCTCCAGTATGAGATGCTTTCCAGAGCAACAAAATCTCCTTCTTTCACCTGTTTTGTGCTGTTGTCCCGGCCGTGTTCTCATTTAACAAGCAGTTACTCTTTTCAACTGAGATTTCTCCTGGTCTTTGGCCAGTCCTGGATTTGTTCCCAAACTCCCACCAGGCTTCGGCAGCAGGTCCCTCACCCAACCAGGACCCCAGGGCATCCAGAGCAGCCCGTGTCCCTTCTGCATCTCGGGAGGGGACAGAGAGTTGTGCATCCAAACCCCTCCGAGCCTTCAACTGAGCGTCACAGGGTCTGATGCCCTGTGTTTCCCTCGGCAGGAATATTTCATCTGATACAGACCAAAAAGATCAGCAAACAAGAATTCAAGCAAGAAGCACAGAACTTCAGGCTGATCACCAGGACGAACGAAGGTAGGGAGAGAAAAAAATAAAATAATAGCTCCTTTCCCCTCTCCTCCTGCTGACCCTGCCCCAAACAACCTCCCCCGCCCCGCGGTTTGCTGGCCATTCCCTAAATCCCGGCGTGGCGTGGGGAGCTGAGCCGTGGGGAGAAGCTTGTGCAAACGTCGCCGGGTCGGGGCCGACCTGTCTTGACACAACATACGCAACACTCCTGGTGAGCAGTCGCATTTTCACTTTATGGTATCGGAAAGGGCAGCCAGCTTTCTAAAAGTGGATGCAGGCTTGTGAAATCCAAAGGCTTTGTCTCTCCAAAAGCCTGTAAAACTGTTTGATTTTTATATCTAATCCATCTGGCGTTACACGGGGCGGGGGGAGAAAAAAAAAACCACCACCACCCAAAAAAATGATGCAAGGGATTTGAAAGAAAGATAAACTCTTGAAATACTTTTTTTTTTTAAAAAAAAAAATCATTCTTAATGTTCTTGGATGTGCGTAAATGTTACAAAAAGCAGGAATGCCAGTGCACATGCCGAGAGTGCCTCTGAAACTGCCGTGTTATTTCCCGCTGGCTGCCTCTTCGCCGGGGCTGGGTTAGAGTTTAACGGGGTAGGTTCGGATGGGAGCCGTTCCCGTATCGTCCGGCACCCACAGGTCACCGGGTCGGCTGGGAACGGCGCTGCTGCCCGGTGCATACCAGCACACCCAGTGCCCTGGGGAGGCTGGAGAGCTGTTTTCACCTCCCGTCCGTTCGAGACAACATCTCTTGACTGAACCTTGGAAGATTTTCAAGTCCCCGCTCCCACGTTGGGCTTCGCAACCCCATGGGGGTCTCTGGCACGTGCCCGCTGCTTCTTGCCTCAGTTTCCCCCCCTGACAAATAACCCTGTTGTGAAACCATCCCTCTGCTGTTGCCACAAGTACTAGGAAAGCACTGGCCGGTGATTTCTTCACAACAGGAGATTAATTCAGCTAGAAAATATGCCCCCCCTGGGGATGACGACATTAGGGCTGCATAATCCTTGCTGGGATTACAGGGGAAGTGACCACCTAGAGGGAAAGCACCTCCTGCACGTCCGGGGATGCTGGTGTTTTGGGGGAGCCAGGAGAGGGATCGGGACACTCTGTGCTAGTTTTTGGGGTGTTTCCCAGCTCCCGCTGATGCATTTGCATTGCAGGCTGTCTGCAGCTCACTGGTGAGGCTGTGGTGGGGGATCTAAGGGGGGTTCTTCTTCTGCAGCAGGATCTTCCCCTGGTGTAGGTCGCAAAGCCCTGCATGAAAAGCCAAGGTTGGGGCAGTAGCAGAAAAACGAGCATAAATGTAGGGGTTTTGAGCAACCCGCCCCCCAAAAATGGGGCTGACAGAAGTGGGGAGAGAATCATACCCACCTAGCCATGGCCCATGAAACGTCGATTTTGCCTTTCTGATGATGAGTCAGAGGACAAGGAAAATGCTTCTTCCCGCCGAGAGGCAGGGAGTCAGCCCGAATCCCAGACAAACTGGGAAGGATGTGCCCAAACCGCTCACCTTAAAGCATCCTTTGAGGAGGCAGAGGGAGGGATTTATCCCTGTTTCAGACTGAGCTGCTTTGCTTTTCAGAGCATGCGAGTGGTTTCCAGGGAAAGTGTTGGAAACGTTGGACTTGATGATCTTAAAGGTCCCTTCCAACCAAAACGATTCTATGATTCTATGCTGTTGAATGTGCTGTTAATTGCATTGCAGGAGGTATATAGGGCTCCTCTTGACCTCAAATACCATTTTAATTGAACGATGGCAGAGTCTAGGGCCAGACTATGGGGCTGCTGATGAGCTGCTCTGGCCGTGGCCGGTGTTGTGGGTAGACCTTTGTCCCCATCTCCATCCCAGCATGGTCCTCATGTGTCATAGAATCATAGAATGGTTAGAGTTCGAAGGGAGCTTAAAGATCATCCAGTTCCAACCCCCCTGCCCTGGGCAGGGACACCTCCCACCACACCAGGTTGCTCCAAGCCCCCTCCAACCTGGCCTTGAACCCCTCCAGGGATGGGGCAGCCACAGCTTCTCTGGCCAACCTGGGCCAGGCTCTCACCACCCTCACACCAAAGAAGTTCTTCCCCACATCTCATCTCAATCTTTCCTCTCCAGTCCGGAGGGTGCTGTGTGTGGGATGACTTGTGTTTTCCCACTCCAGGGGTTGTTGCTAATGAGTGTCCACCTCTGCTCACCCAGGTCACTGGAACATCTTCCGAGCCCAGACGTCGGAGCTGAGGATGACAGAGAGCCCAGAGAAAGAAACAGAGAACTTGTAAAGAAGAACACCCTAACGTAGCTATTGATTTATCTACACACACACACACACACACATACACACACATACACGTATATATGAAAAAGAAAAAAAAAAAGAAAGTTGCACTATTAAATAGACTGGCACAGCAATAAAGGATACACTAGTGTAAATTACAGAAACTCCAGCAAACGAACCAAACCGAAACCGCATTGAAGCCATGGCCGTGGAGGTGCCTCTCTCCGGCGGGAGAGCGGGAGGAGAGGCTGGCCGTCGTCTCCTGCCACCGAAGCAGGAAGGAAAGATGTCTCCTGCTACGAAGGGAGGAAGGAGAGACAGCAGAGATGTGAGACCTGGTGCGACGTGAAGATCGGGGATACGCGTTCCTGACACCCCGGCATTTCTGAAGAGCATCAGGAGCAGAACGTGACCACGCTTCTTACCGATCGCCGGCATAAAGATGACCTGCAAGGAGAGAAAAATCATCCTAATTTCTTCTCTTGGAGCCCCTGTGACCTGCAAAGGGTTGGGTTTCTTTTGGCTGAATATCCTCCAAAGGGCATTTCTTGAAAAATCTTGGGTCTTTTCTCCTCTGTTTCAGCTGGGAGGATTCTTTCCCCTTCTTTGCAGGTCGCTTGAAGTTGTAGTTTTTTGGGAGGACCCACCTGCTGACAGGGTCTGAGCCCCCGAACACTGCGCTAAGGTGGCTACTAAGCATGTTATTATGCTATATATTTTTATATATATATCCTACATAATATCTACTGGGCTGTATTCACAGGAGGGGCATCTCCCAAAGGGCAAACAGGACCATTTCTGCAGCGTGGGGAGGGGGGCCTGCAGCAGCACTGCCCTCCCCCTGTCTGGAAATAGCTTTGGGGGATTTTCAGATTGTTTTGGTACATGTATTTATCCCCGGTTTCTTGTTTTATTCTGTTTTGATAAATCTATTTATTTGGAGATCCGGATCTGTCTGAGAAATCTGATTAAAGCGTCTTCTTGATTCAGCCTCCTGTGACGGCTCTCCTTCCCCCGTAGGGTCTCTGTTATGACTTGGGGGTCCTTCGTTGTGGTCGGGTGGGACCCCCATCCCGGTGGGGTCTGATCCCCACGCACTCACTCAGGCAGCGTCCTCAGGGATGGGATGCGGGATCGAGGCACGCAGAGAGCATCCCATGGATGCTTTGCTCATCATCGGGGGATCATCCCACCCCACTTTCTCATAGTCCACAGCCGGTTTGGGGCTGAAAATGGAGCTTTGGGGCTGGCAGTGGCCACCAGGGTCAGGAGAAGGCTGGGGGCAAACCTGGGCCAGGAACTGGGAGGTCCTGGCTTGCTGGATGGGTGCCCAACGAGCTGCTAAGTGAGTGCAGGTGCTCTCTTTTGGACAGGCAACTGCTCACGTGGGGCTATAAAGGGATCAAGGCGAGGAACCCCCACCTTGGGGATGGCCATGTCTTCCCCTTCTCTTGTCATTTTGCTCCCAAAAAACCAGCAGTTGCTGCCACGCGCTGGGGATGTGGATGGAAACCAGGTCTGTGCACGGCCAAAGGGCAGAGAAGATAGAGACCAGAGTGTCCACAGCTCCAGGGGACCTGCAGCAAGGAGCAACTGGGGATATTGGGAAGAATTTCTTCACTGAAAGGGTTGTCAAGCCCTGGAAGAGGCTGCCCAGGGCAGTGGTGGAGTCGCCATCCCTGGTGGTATTTCAAAGCCGGGCAGACGTGGTGCTGAGGGACATGGGTCAGTGGTGGGTTTGTCAGTGTTGGGTTGATGGTTGGACTTGATGATCCAACTTGATGATCGAGGTCCCTTCCAACCTCGACCATTCTATGACTCTATAATCGGAGCAGCTGGTGGGCACCAAGCCGGTACCGCTCACCGGAGCCGTGGGACGATCCAGGGCGATGGGGCCGATGTGGTTAAATTTATTCAGGAAAAAATTCCCAGCGATGCTTGGGGCACTGGGGGGTGTCCCCCGTGGTGAGGAACAAAGGCACGGGGGTGAAGCCACCCTCCTGCTCCACAGAGGTGTGCGTGACCCCAGCCATGCCCCAGCAGGGTGGACGCTGCCAGTCCCCAGGCAGAGCCTGACCCCTCATTCGTCAGCCTAATTAACTCACTCTTGCGTGTGCTAATTGAAGCAGAGCTGAGGGCCAATTTACGCTCGTTTACCAGGAGCCGCAGGCATTTGAAATGAAGCTGCCTGGTTGGGTTCCTTGGGGATGGCTTGGAGAAAACCAGGAGAACCCCCCCTGGAGAAAACCAAGAGAAGCGCGTCACTGCCCAAACCAGATGAGCTTTCCTGCAGGTTTCTATAGGTTATCAAGCCCATATAGGATATATCTCCTTGGAGCAGCCTTAATGTCCCTCAAAGGGCTCCAGGAGAGCTGGGGAGGGACTCTTGATGAGGGAAGGGAGCCCTAGGAGGAGGGGGAAGGGGTTGACACTGAAAGAGGGGAGATGGAGATGAGATGTGGGGAAGAAGTTCTTTGGTGTGAGGGTGGTGAGAGCCTGGCCCAGGTTGCCCCGAGAAGCTGTGGCTGCCCCATCCCTGGAGGGGTTCAAGGCCAGGTTGGAGGGGGCTTGGAGCAACCTGGTCTTCTAAATCTGGTTTCTTTTAAAAAGCACCATGTGTTTGCAGTAACCACAGAGCTGCTGTGCTGTGTCACCCTGGACCTCTGGCTGAGCTTTGCCTTGGGTGGGGAGATGTTGAAATTAACAGGAATAAGCAAGAGAGAGTTCCTTTGGAGAGAGGTTTCATGGAGACGCAAGATGGAAACGGAGAAAATGTCTCCTCCCAAAGAGCTTCCCACCAAGAGATGATGCTGCTTCATGGTCCCTTCCTGGGAAACATGGATGGTATTGCCCTGGTGAAGGTGCTCCAAGGTAGGCCAGGACTCTGCTGCTGCCGTTGTCCTTGCACTGAAGTAGATCCTAGCAAACAGGGTTTGATGCTGAGTGCACCCACCACGGAAGGTTCCAAAGATGCCATTTGCATGATGTGACTCTTCCATCCTCCCATAACTTCCTTTATCTCTGAGACCCATCGCACACCCCTGGCCCTGGCTGCCTCCGTGCAACATCTCATCTTCCTTGGCGCCACCTTCTTCCCCACCATCAGGCGTTACGCCACGGCCAGCTCTCTGCTGTCGCCAGCCAGGCTTTCTGCTGCCTGGTAGTTACCCCTTTACTGCAGCCCCGCTTTGGGACGCTGTCATAAAAGGCACCCCGTAAATTTTATATTGAACAGTAAAACATTTTCGCCTTGGCTGCTGTTCCCCCTCGCTCCCTGCAGCAGCGAAGACCAAAGCGGGTGAGCTCCAGGTAGGCTGGAGCCAAGCGCTGAAGCTCGACTACCGATTCCTGGCAGAGAAAAGGGGGGTGGCGTAGCTTTTTGCTGATTTGGTTGGAAGAATAAGGCTGTAGACATCTCACCTGGAGACATCCTGGAGCAGCACTGGTGTCTGCTGTCCAAGGGACACAGCCACAGGTGGCACAGGACAGCTTTTCTCCACCCAAGGAGATCCAAAAGCGTTCCCTCTGCTCACTGTGGTGAGGCAGGAAGGACTCTTACCCATCTGAAGTGATCCCTGAGCCATGAAGGATATGAGAAGTGGGCTCAGCTCTCCCTTCAGATGGCAGAGCTGCAACCATGGGTATCTTAGGTGGGTTCCTCAGCCTTCCGCATCCATCCATCCATCCATCCATCCTTATAGAATCATAGAATGGTTAGAGTTGGAAGGGACTTTAAAGATCATTGAGTTCTAACCCCCCTGCAAGAGGGTGTCCTGTCAGGGACACCTCCTACTGGATCAGGTTGCTCAAAGCCCCATCCAGCCTGGTCTTCTTCCCCAACCATCCATCCATCCATCCTTCTCCAGCCATAACCTTTTGGACCCTCTGGCTTTTCCTTCCTCACAGTAGCAGGGGAGGAGGAAGACACCACCTTCACCATGGTTTACCCTGAATGCTGGCCAGAGACCTTCATTTCTCACAGGACTGTAAAAAAACATCCCAGAGGAGCGTGGGGGTACAGGGGCCACATGGGCTGGTGACCAACCTCCACACGTAGCACTGCCTGGTGACGCATGGCCGAGGAGGGACAGAGGGAATTGCTGTGGGGCTGGATGGGGCTGCGAGTGGTGGGTCATCTCCTGCAATCGTGTCAGTGATACGCCAGACCTGGCCGTGCCAGGAGCCTGCCCTAATGACCATGTCCCCCCGCGGGGGACCTCTTGGAGGCTGCAGCTCCGGGGATTAACCTTTTTAATTGGATCAGCAGCCACAGATCAGAAGCCAACATTTTACGGTTGGTGGCATCACCTCCCTCACCCCGCTCCTCCTCCCTGCGTCCCTTTGCCTCTGCAGGAGTCACCCTGTTTCCACCCTGAGCCACAAAGCTGGGGTTGATTTGGGGGCAGAGCTGGCCTGGCACCGTGGGACCAGTGCCATGTCCCTGCCCATGGCAGGGTGGTTGGAACTCGATGACCTTTAAGGTCCCTTCCAACCCAAACCATTCTATGACTCTATGACCTTTCATCTCTTGTGACACTGAGCTCTCAGGGCAGGGCTGGGCTTTCTGCAGAGGGTTTGAGGGGGGCTGCTCCCTGGATCTGCAGGGGACCATCCCTGGGGACATCCCACACACGTCGCTACCACCTCTGCTGCAGCCCTGTCCACATGGGCACCCATCCCACCACGGCTGGGAATACCAATAGGGACGGGGTCCTTGCCGGTGTGTGGAGGACTGAGGCCACCCTGCCTTGCCATGCATAGGCCCAAATGCCCATGACCCTCTCACCAATAAGTTGTGTGTGCTCCCCTTATCCCGAGGTAGCTCAGCACCTTTGTAGTCTTTTGTTACAGCTGGGTCACCTTCCTTCCTTACACTACGAAGAAGACATTGAGAGGCTGGAGCATGTCCAGAGAAGGGCAACGGAGCTGGTGAGGGGTCTGGAGCACAAGTCTGGTGAGGAGCGGCTGAGGGAGCTGGGGGTGTTCAGCCTGGAGAAAAGGAGGCTGAGGGGAGACCTTCTGGCTCTCTCCAACTCCCTGAAAGGAGGGTGTAGCCAGGGGTGGACAGTCTCTTCTCCCAAGGAACAGGCCATGGGACAAGAGGAAACGGCCTCAAGTTGCCCCAGGGGAGGTTTAGGATGGAGATTGGGAACAATTCCTTCCTGGAAAGGGTTGTGAAGCCTTGGCAGAGGCTGCCCAGGGCAGTGGTGGAGTTGCCATCCCTGGAGGGATTTCAAAGCCGGGCAGACGTGGTGCTGAGGGACACGGGTCAGTGGTGGGTTTGTCAGTGTTGGGTTGATGGTTGGACTCCATCGTCTGAAAGGTCCACTTGGACCACAGATCCACTGTGGACAATTCTATGATTCTAAACAGGGTTTGCAGCACTGCCATTGTCCAGTTGTGCTCATTGAGACTCATTTCTGAGCTGTTCAAGGGTTAGGAGCAAAACCTTGCAATCCTGACTGTGTTTTCACACCTAGGACCAAGGGGAAACCTCAGCTTGTAGTTGCAGAGATGAGGCATGGTGTGGAAAATATGGAACTCTCCAAAATATCCCTGCTGATGTCCTCCTGCTTTGGGCTGCCTTCCCCACATTTCTCTTGAATTAGCCACAGAGCACGAGAAGGAGTTTCAGCCATCTTGGACCTCTTGCTGATGTGGACAAAACCCATGAGCAGAAACCAGCACCCATTGGTGGCACCACCACGCTGGAGGAGCAGCACGGGTCTTGATACTGTCACAGAGGTTGCCGGATGTCTTGAGAGCGAAAAGCCTCAGAGCAAACACCCAAGTGAATCTTGTATGACACCGAGGGCTTTGGGGCTTCACGTGTCCTGTCCAAGAGAGGAAATGGACCCAGACACCAGCCCTCGCCCAAGTCAGGAGGAGAGGAGGACATCAACGTGCTCATTCTGGCAAGGAGATGGGCTCTTGCATGAGGGCTGAGGAGGCATTGATGGCTTTTGCTGCCCTGCCTGCATCTGCCAGCACTTTCCATGTGAGTTAAACACAGCTAATTCTGACCACCACTGGGTGACGGCTCCTTGAACTCACTGTGGGCTCCTCGTGGTATTTGCAGGTGCACCCATGCAATTGGACCATGGTGGCATCTCTCCCGTTGGAAGGGATTTGGCTCCCTGGGGCAACGGCAACACTCAGGGGTTTTTAATGCAGCATCCCTGGCAGTTTTCTCCTCACCACAGTCTCTTCTTGACCCTTAGGGAGAAGATGTTGTGATTGAAATGAATGCTGCTGTTGTTTCTGCAGGACTTACATCTCCTGCCACTTCTACAAGACCCATATCTCCCACTGCTTATTCTACAGAACCATATCTCCTGCTGCTTCTCCTATGGGACCTGTATCATAGAATCATGGACTCATGGAATGGTTTGGGTTGGAAGGGACCTTAAAGACCACCCAGTCCCACCCAACTGCCCTGGGAAGGGACACCTCCCACTAGAACCAGGTTGCTCCAAGCCCCCTCCAACCTGCCCTTGAACCCCTCCAGGGATGGGGCAGCCACAGCTTCTCGGGGCAACCTGGGCCAGGCTCTCACCACCCTCACAGCAAAGAAGTTCTTCCCCACATCTCATCTCCATCTCCCCTCTTTCAGTGTCAAACCCTTCCCCCTCCTCCTAGGGCTCCCCTCCCTGATCAGGAGTCCCTCCCCACCTTTCCTGTATCTCCTGCCAGCCTTTCTGTGATCCCTCTCTCCTCTTGCTGTGATCTCTTTTGTGTGCAATACGTGCATCAGACATCCCATGGCTGGTGCAACCTGTGCTGGGACACCTTTGGTCTCTGCAGAGAGCATTTGGGCACTGGGTCCAGTTTGGGTCCCCAGTACCAGGCAGGCAGCAACAGGCTGGACCCAGTGCAGCTGGAAGATACCCCAAGAAAGTTTTCCCCTTGAGATTGATCCAATGCTGGAACAGGGACCAAGGGAAAAGGGGGAAAGCATCTCCATCCTTGGAGAAACTCAGCCCTTGCCTGGACACAACCCTGAACAACCTGATGTAACTTCAAAGCTATCCCTGCTTGGAGCCGGAGGTTGGACCAGGGACCTCCTGGGGTCCCGTCCAACCTGAATTACCCCATGGCTGTGTGCTCTGGGATGGATGGCAAGTCACCATCAGAAATCTTGGCTCTACCTCCGGGGTCTTAGGGTTTTTTTACGTCAGAGCCATGCTATTTCATGCTCTATTATCAGGTTAGTCAAAACACTTCTCTAAACTATATGTCTATATAATTGCCAGCTACACTCACTTCCTTGGCTCCTGCTGTTTTCCATTGCATCGGATTTGCAGTCATGCAAAATATCTGCTTTCACCTTAATCTGCATGAAGCCCCCCCCGCCCCCCTAACCCTTCCCCACAGGCAGCTCAGGAGCCAAGGGGAAGCCAACACCTCTTGGCTACGTTCGGTGGAGCCTCCTTCCCCACCGGGCAAGAGGGGCTGGTGACCTGCTCTGCTCAGTTTGGGGTGTCAGCACCATTAGGACTCTGCCACGGGGAAATGAAGTCACATAAAAGACGGTTTTGTTGGGTTTGGTGCTGCCCTGAAAGTCCTCTGTGAAGCCCACAGCTCTTGGACATGGTTGGAATTTTTGGCTCCTCGACGAAGCGTCTCCTGATGAATTGGGATGTATGTTCTCGTATCACCTTCCCCCAGCCAAAGTGGGTTTCTCCCCAAAAGGGATGGGATTTCCCTTAAAATGGCAGAGACCCCCCGTGCCGTCCTGGGTGAGGGTTTCCCTCACATCCGCGCTGCACATCCCTTTGGTTTTTTTTGGGGGGGATGAGAAATGGAGAAACCAGAAGATCATCCGTGCTGCGCAGCTCACAGGCCGTTCTCATGCCACCGTGGACCTGTCTCCTCTCCAGACTAAACAGTCCTAATATTTCCTGTCTCTTCCCACATAGAAATGTGTCTGTAATCACTTTTTTCCCCTGTTCCTGCACCTTTTTGGATGCCGGAGCAGCTCAGGATGTACCTAATCTGGCGGGTTGTCCGAGCTGCTCAGGGAAAGGAGATCGCATTTCCCTTTGTCAAAGCTTGACATCCCCAAAATTGTGAAACAACAAGAAGAAAAAAAATGATCTCTGTGGAGGAAAGCTTTGCCAGCAAGTCAGGACTATCCGGACGCTGGAAAAAGCCCCTGGCTGCCTGGAAGACGGGTGCCGAGAGAGGGGTGATGAGAAAAACAGGGAAATCCTCGGAGACTGTGGCTGGCGGGGCCTGGAGCCGAAGGAGGGATGGGAGGTGGAGGAAACGTGACCGACGCGGCAAGACCACAGCCCCGGGGGCCTGTTCCTCCGGTGTGATGCTTGGCCTCTCTGCCCTCTACGTGTTATGTCGTGACCCCCAACCTGGGGTTTCCGAAGGGGAGGTAGGACAGACGGATGGTGCAAAGGAGCCCAGGGAGCATCCCGTGGTGCTCATGGTCCTCCTGCCCCATGGGATGCAGGAGAGTCGCCCACCCGACCTCCACGTGTCCTCTCCAGTGCACTGGGGCGGTGTTTCTTGCTCTTCTATTTTTCGCCCATGGGAACACGCGGCCCCCGGTGGAGATCCCTGTTTGTAGGGGCTGGATAAATCCGAAGGAAATGGCTTACAAGTCCTTCTCACCAGCATTGCCAAAAGACCATGATTCAGTGCTTTTTTTGGGGTAGAAATTAATTAGTTCAGGCCCATCACAATTATCTAACTCAATGAGCACAACAATAACCCACTGTTAAAAGGTTGTTCATGGCCATTTAGCACCATCTGGGTTGTCTGATCAGGGGCTTTGAAAACAGTTGAAAATGAAGTAAGAAGGATTGCTTGGCCCGGACACCCCTTTTTGCCTCCCAGCTGCACAGACAATGAAAATAATCCCGATGGATCCATTAGACACAGGGAGAGGGACTGCGGAGCAAACACCGCCCTGTATCTCGCTGTGCCCCTCTGAGCTGCGGGTCCCTGAGTCATAGAATCATAGAATGGTTTGGGTGGGAAGGGACCTTAAAGATCATCCAGTCCCACCCCCCTGCCCTGGGCAGGGACACCTCCCACCAGACCAGGTTGCTCCAAGCCCCCTCCAACCTGGCCTTGAACCCCTCCAGGGATGGGGCAGCCACAGCTTCTCTGGCCAACCTGGGCCAGGCTCTCACCACCCTCACACCAAAGAAGTTCTTCCCCACATCTCATCTCCATCTCCCCTCTCTCAGTGTCAAACCCTTCCCCCTTCTCCTAGGGCTCCCCTCCCTCATCAAGAGTCCCTCCCCATCTCTCCTGGAGCCCCTTGAGGGACTGGAAAGGGCTCCAAGTTCTCCCCGGAGCCTTCTCTTCTCCAGGCTGAACCCCCCCAACTCTCTCAGCCCCCCCTCCCAGCAGAGGGGCTCCAGCCCTCCCAGCATCTCCGTGGCCTCCTCTGGGCCCTCTCCAACAGGTCCATGTTGTTCTTATACTGAGGACTCCAGGGCTGGAAGGTGGTGGCCCTGGAAAGAGCAGGGGAGAAGAGCTTGGCCACATGTCCAAGTAGCAAAGCCCTGGACATGCTCCTCTTCAAACTTTGGGGTCTGAGTTTGAGCTGTGAAGCTTGAGACATCCCCATGGAGAGGCTGGGGTTTGCAGAGGTCTCTGCTGCTGCTCAAAAGGACTTGGACCACTTTGGAGATTGGGCAGTTTCTGGAAGATGGATTGGAAGGTTTGCCAAGTTGGGCTTGCCCCCAGGTTGGGAAGGCAGCGGGAAGCACTGTGGATTTTTAAGGGCAAGTGGTGGCTCATCATGTCCAAAGCTGCCCCCATAGGGTCTCAGAACTTGCTGGAAATTCAGGACAGACTCACGTAGAGTCCATCCCTGGGTGGCCACCTGAGAACTGAGACTCCCCATGTCATGCGAGTTAGGAGATGTCATGTCTGGTAGCCCATGTGCACCCTGCATGGCCTTCCTGGCAGCCAACCTCCAGGTCCCACAGTGTCTCCAGTAGCTGGCTTGGACCTCCCAGTCCCACCCATTCTGATTCTCAGCCCCCAGTCTCTCCAGTATCTGTCCCAGATGGACAGCTTCTCCAACACCTGGCTGTGACCTGTGGTCTGATTGTACACACATGGGAGGAAACCCCTCAACCAGGCAAAGAGAAATGGAGCTTAATGAGGAGATGGAGTCTAATTAATGAGACAAACTGCACTGATTAGGGATAAGTGCAGTGACCATCTACCTGATTAGGCAGAACTGGCCCATTTATCCCTTTATGACTCTATTTTCACACACTTGGTCCTCCCCAGGCCCTCTTCATCCCTCCATTTGCCCACCCTAGGTCCATCCCCTCAACATTGTCTTCTGCAATCCCCAAATGCTCTTCCCTTGGGGTCCCAGGACCTTCCCTCATCCTCATGCCTGGGTGTGTGTTCATGGGGCCCATCAAACCTTTCCTACCTTGTGGGAGGAGCAGTGGCGGCACCATGGGCTTCTGCGTCCCCATCACCACCACCTTGCACCAGCCACCTGAGATGCACTGGCCCTCATCTCCTCCAGGCTGGAGGGGTCTGAGTGCAGAGGGAGTCTTGGGTAGGAACAATATATGGGTTTATAGCCCCGGTTTTCCTGCTGTCACCACTGTGCAACACACTCACCCTGCCCACAGGTGTCCAGCCATGCCTGGTGGAGCCTGTCCTAAGCATGGACACCACCATATCTTCTGCAGAGAGGGCACCCAGCTTCCTAGACCCTGACATAACCACAGGAGCATTGATGTGGGACTTGTCTTCCTCTGTGCGGCACAATCATGGCCACCACAACTTGTACGAGGAGCTTTGCCAATTGGATGCATCAGCCTCTTCTCGTCAATGGGGCAACTGCTTGCTTGACTGGGTGGCAGCAGGACTTGTGCTCAGATCTGATCATACATCCATACATCTCCTCAGGATTGGCTGGACATCCCAGAAATGTGGTTGTGTGACAGATTTTTGGTCTGGAGACCCAGAAGCATGGATTTTCCATGGTCAGAAGAAGACAAATAACCTCTTCTCTGCCTCGAGAAGGTGCAGGTCCCACTCGAGTTGGGGTGGTGAGGTTCAACTCATGGGTTGGAAGAGGCACCATGGCTCCTTGTTGTGCCCAAGAACATAGATAAGAACTCAAAAGAGGACCAAGTGACGTAAGGAGCTGCTGTGAAATGTGACCACCCTGTGGCACGAACACCGTCCTTGCAGCACTGTTTCTCCTTGTGGGTCACTGGGGGAAGCCAGTGTGATCAGCCTGGAAGAGGACATTGCATTTGGACATGCTTTTTGGCTGGATGACCCCACTCATGGTGTTCCAGGCCACCTGGTGAGGCAGGGGACCCGCGTCTCAAGGGTCTTCCCAGCTCCTGAGCAGCAAGACGAATGCTGCAGTATGAGATGGACACTAGATTGTGGTACTGCTGTCCCAGTGGCCTCCTTCTTTCATAGCACTGCATCTCACCAGCCTCACCCAGCAACCCTGGGATAAGCTTGTTCTCCTCCACAGGGGGAAGAACGACATTGTTCCCAACCCTTTGTCCCTCTTGCACCATCCTGGAGCTGTCCTGCAGCACAAGAGAGCTCTTCTCCTCTTGGGGGATAGAAAAAAATTGTCTTTTAAGAGAGTGTCCATGCTGAGGACATGTGTGTGAATGATGCGTGTTGGTGGGCGTCCTGCTCGCCTCAGGAAGGGGTGTCTCCATCTCCAAAACGGTGGCTGCGATCCCTGTTTGCAAGAGAAAATGAGATGTTTTGTGGTGTTTGTGCTCAGCAATGGCTGTCCCCAGGACTGCTGGGAGTTGGAGCAGGCTGCGCTCTTGGCATGGGGCACCAAGCAGCACAATGGCTGCTGAAGACTGGGTGGGAGATGTTCTTCATAAATTGTTCCTGCTGTTGCTAGCCCATGCATCTTTCATTTTTGTGTGGCATGAAGACCTACATTTTAGGAAGAATTCGGTCTGATTGCCCTCCAGAACTTGGTCCTGCTTTGAGAAAGCTGGACCTGTCACTGTGGGCTTGTGAACAGGCTCCTGTCAGTGGGAACCCACCATCAGTGGGATCCCAGCCCCAACCTCAAGCCTAGCTTTCATCCCAGGGGAGGAAGGTCCTGTGAGCCCACTCCCATGGTTGGGAGGTCTTTCTTGCTTGTCTCATCTCTCCGATGCTGGGTTGCATGGCCACTGGCTGCTGGAGACCCAGGGTGGTTATTCCTGCAGTGATGGCTGTGGTGAAATGGGTCAGGGATGTGGAAAGGGCTAAACTCCAGGACAACCCCAGCAACCGGTCCTCCAACCTCCAGGCATTTGTGCCAACAGAGGGAACCCCAAGACATTAAACCCCCAGGTTCAGAATTGGATGAACAGGCAGATCTCCAAGAAACCTATCTAGATGGGAAATCATAGAATCATAGAATGGTTTGGGTTGGAAGGGACCTTAAAGACCATCCAGTCCCAACTCCTTACCGTGGGCAGGGACATCTCCCGCTAGACCAGGTTGCTCAAAGCCCTATCCAGCCTGGCCTTGAACCCCTCCAGGGATGGGACAAATGTAGACAAGTGTCCCTACCAGTGTCCCCCACCACTGAGACCTACAATGTCAGCGTCCGTCCAAACAGGCCAGATTTAGGTCTTTTTTTTTTCCCTGCCTGTCTCTATGGCTGGTTTTCGCTTGGTGCCGAGTGCTCCAGGATGCAGTTTGCACGAGAAAACCCTGTAAAGCAGAGTTGTGCTCCCCGGTGGGCTGCCCGAGACAGCGGTTTGCGAGCGGGGTTTGGCAGGGGGGCTGCAGAGGGACCCTGCTGAGGTTCCTCCAAACCCCGTCAGGCTTCCGGCTCCCGTTCCGTGGCAGGAGGATCAGCGCTAAATAACGAACGGAAACATTGATCCCCTTCCAGGCTGCTTTTAGCACGTCCCGAGAAGTTACCCAGACACCGGCGCGGGCTCCTTCCTCCTCCTCCTCAGCGGAGCGAGGGAATCTGGAGCCCGCTGACGTAGCAGCCCAGACGTGACACGGAGAACAGCACGTTGTCCTTCCCTCCATGACCTTCCTGGGAAGTCAGGAAGACCCAGTTGCGCAACGGAGGTGAAGACTTTCAAGACGTGATGATGGCTGCGTCGATACGTGATGTGGCCATTAGCAACTGCGACCTGGGGCCAAGAGGTTTCCGGGGGGGAGAACCGCAAATCACTTTGCTGACTTCCCGAGGTGGATTATTGGCATCTGAAGCTGAATCTGAATCACCAAAACCAACAAAAAAGGTCGGGTAGAAGTGGATATAATTCGGTCCTTCCTCCAAACGACCACCAGCCTGTGACAAATACCCAAAGTAACTAGAACAAACGCTCCAGACGCTGTTGATCTGCTAATAATTAAGAGATTGTATGATTCGATTTGGATGTCCAGGTCAGTCTCACCAAGCACTGGCCCAGGATGACCAGAATCCCCAAAGGCATTAGGGTGCCTCTTGCCCTTGAACCTGTCCCTCAGACCTGAGCAGCTTCAGTTAAAATTGGGGCACGGTGGAATCGGATGGAGTTTTGTCCTTCACGGTGGCATGGCCAAGGTTCAACCTTATGCATCCATAAGGATTTTGAGGGACATTTTGCCTTTGAAATGGCAATTTAACCCTTTCTACTGGTCATTGTCTGGGAAGAATCACTTTCCCGTGACTCAGAACTTGAGTTTTACCTCTCTTCTTTGGCTGGACAGCGTGTGTACTGGTTGAGATTGGGAAGTCTGGGTTGAATTGGCTGCTGGATGGCTTCCAAGGGACTCGGTGCCCCTTGGGGTCATGTGGCAGGTCCCAGGAGAAGGCAGATGATGGGCTGCACGTGGAGAAGTGTTGGGAGTTGCAGCCACGGCTTGATTGTGGCTCGTTGCTCTTTCTTTTGGTGACACCAGCAGCGGAGTAGCCCAGTCTCCGCGTGGGACTCCAAAACGAGACTTGGGTGATGCTCTTACCAGCTCTGGGGTCCCAGTTCCCGGTGGGGATGGTCCCTTCTCCCCTCTGTGAGGTTTTGCACCCCCGGGGAGCTGCCGTGCTCCCCACACCTGGTCTGGGGAAGAGGGATAACGTAATCCGCAGCAAATTGGCACAAAAGCAATAGCAAAATACCAGCCAGCGGGCCAGAAGAGAGGCCAGCTGGGGGAAAACTTATGGGTGAACCCGGCGCCAAGTCTCCCAGCCGGGATTTGGTGGGGAGGGCTCAGGCTTCGCTTTTCACAGAGCCGGAGGTTTTAGTCCTTTTACACCAAGGTGAGGGGAGGGAGGAGGAGGCATCTCTCGCCACTGGAAAAAAAAAAACAACAAACTCCAAAACCCCGGGGTTTTGTTCTTCAAACATCTGGGTTTGGGATGGTGCAGTGGGTTATGTCAGTGGGAGATTTTTGGGGAATGACAGCCTGGTGTTCCCATGGGATGGACTCAGCAGGTCCCTGGGTATCCCATGCATCTGGGCACGTTCCTCTTGTGTCATCTTCTCCTCCCTTCTATAATCTGCTTTTTTTTAATACGTCCTAGAGCTTTTGTAGAGGACCAACAGAGTGTTCTGGTGGTTCACGAAGCTCTCCAGGTTTTGACATGGGCTCCAGCCCTTGCGTTGATGCCAGCAGGGCAGTCTACTCCCCTTTCCAGCCCATGGTCCTTGCTGGTAGGGGTGGGATCTTGGGGAGCAGATGGTGCTGCTTGATTTTGGACTTTATTCCCCTTGAAGTGGGTTTTGTAGTTGCCAAGCACAGGCTGTGGCACTGCTTAGCCTGCTGGAGGAGAACATGCAGACCACCCCACCCCAGCCAGGCTTGTCTCCCCAAATTGAGGCAAATCACCAGAAATAGGGCGAAGTGGGAGATGACCCTTCCTTGGGGTGGCCCCACCCTGGTTCTTGGCAGGAGATGGGTCAGGATTTGGAGGTGAACGTAACATCCCAAACCATTGTGGCTCAATAGCCACCAGCACCACGTACTCACCTGAGCCTTATTTGGATCCACCCTTAATTGTGGCCTCCACAAGGTCTTGCAGAAGGTCTTAATTCACTGCTGCAGACCTTCAGGAGCACCTTTGGCCCCTGATTACTCCTGATTTGCACCTGAGTGGGTGAGGCCCTCCAGCCTCCCCTGGGGTAAGAGCACTTAGGGATTTTGATAGAAATGCTGTGCTTTTTTAACTATATTTCTGCATTTCCATCTCAGGGAGCATTTAGAGGCTTTCTCCAGCCCAGTGGGGCATCATGGGTGAATGTCTGACCCACCCAGGAGACCAAAATGCTGCTTCCCACACCACAGGAACAGGATTTTCTCTCCAGCACTCAGCTCTGATGCAGGATCCAGTCATTCCTGGCATGGCAAAGCCTTTTATTTTCCATGGTTAGAGCAGCTTTATAAACCCAACTGACAACTCTGGCATGGGATGGACTTGGGTGGACCATCCCTGGACCGTGGTGGGCAGCAGGAGTGGGCAGGTCCCCTCCTTTGGTGGTGGCAAGGAATGATGTGCCCCCAAACACACACATCAGCACCCCTTTTCTGCTCCATCCCTGGGCAGGGCAGAGGGTTTGCATTTGGGGCCAAAGCACCAAAGAACCCTATTCTGCCACCACTTGATTTATCCCAGCTGGGGAATGTCACCTCCAGGCTGAAGGGTGAGAAGAAGGTGAGGACAGCCAGCATGGATCAAGACCAACCCTACCTCCAGCTGCCAGGTGAGCCAGGGATGGGAGACACTGGGATTTTAGCAAAGTTTTTGACAACATTTCCACTAACATCCTCCTGGCCAAAACTGGGGCGATATGGGATGGTGGGGACACCCCTACAGCAGGTATCCCTGGAGTATAAGGATGGGAGTGGGTGAGATGGCTGAGGGTGATGTTGGGCTCCTGTGCAGCACATCTGCCAGGTCCCATCCCACCCAAATTTACTCCTAAAGTCCTTTCAGAAGCTCAGCCCTGTGCTGAGCACCGAGGAACATGGTGAGAGCAGGTAAAAGGCTGGAGAGATGCAGTCCTTTGGGCTTGAGCGTGGCCACGTGGGACAGGAGAAACACCAGAAATCCATCATTATAACAATAACCTTATTATTTCAATATTATTATTTTAAAATGTGTGGTGGGGATGGCCGCCTTAGCAGAAGACATCATGGTGGTGGGTGAGCAGGACCTGCAGCAGGAGAAGAGATGAAGGAGGAGAAGGATGATGGGGAAGAGTAGATGGAGGATCTAGTCAGGCCTAGTCTTGGATAAACAGGTCTAAAGTCTTCAAGACCCCAAATTTAGCAGGACACAGGTGATCAGGTGGTGTGCTGTGCCAGAGGGTGTCAGCGAGTGTCGGTGGGGGGCTGTGTGCTGGGTGCAGCCCCCAACCCCATGGAAACAACTCCCCCAAACCTGCAAACAGCCCCCTGGCACCCACAACACAGAGGGGAGGTGGAGAAGATTGAATTCCCTGGGGGTGGGATGCTTGGCCGGGGAGCGGCCTAGGGATGGAGAGGCAGCCACCGGGGACCATGGCTGGGATGCAGGGGGATGAGATCCCGGATTTGGGGGGCCAGGTGTCCCCAGTAATGCCTCTCTTTGCCTCCCCGAGTGGCTCTACCCACATCCCTGCCCACGCTGGGGTGTTTCAAGGGCCATGGAAGAGTCTTGGGGTGGGGATGGAGCTCAGCCCTGGGGACACGCTCATGGCCATCCCGTGCACCACGGGGGACCTGGGAAGAGCGGGGATGTGTCTGGGGTGTCTGGGACCTTGCAGCCAATCCCTGTGTGTCCCCCCTCCCCAGTGGACATAGGTCTCCAAACTGGGGGACCAGTACCCCATGAGCATCCCTGCCACTGGGGATGACACGATGGTCCATCAGCAGCTGGCGCTGAGCTCTGCCGTCCCCGATCCCAAGAATCCCTGGCCCAAATCATCCCCTTCTGGGTGTGGGGCAGGGTCAAACCCTTGTGTCAGCCTNAGCAGCCTGCACCACCACCCCCCCTTCACAGCAGGGCCAGTAGCCGGGAACCTGCCCTGGGACCAGAAGCCCGTTTCATACAGCCAGGGAATATAATAAAATTAAAGCTCATTAAGCACTTAGAGAAGGGTTTGCATTGAGGGGGTGCGTGTGTGGGGGCCGGGGGGGGCTCTGTATCTCAATACTGGGCTATTTAGAAGGT
>VXAK01008462.1:0-12697 GCA_013399435.1 Arenaria interpres
CCTTCCAACTTAAACAATTCTATAACTCTATGATTATGTCTCTAAACTTAATAAACCTATTTTCTTCAACCGTACCCATAGTTGTATTTCCAGGACCTATTTTCACACTTGTTCCTATTTCATGAGCTATCACTAATTGAATCAAAAAGATGTTTAAATCAGGAGACAGTATTCCAGCTAAGACATTACTAGCATTTACAAGAGAAATTGTGACTTCAGGGGGGTTTTTTGCAGGTAATAGTCCAGTTCTTACCTCATTAAGTTAAATGGGTTTTCATCATTAGTGTGATATTGTTGATTAATGTATGTTCTTGACTGTAACTCTGTTCACTACCTGTTTAGCAATTTCTGCAATACTGCTGCCTAGACAGGTTTTCCACACCCTGTGGCTGTGCAGCCACTTACATCTAACTGTGTGTAAAACTTTGCATTCTTTCTTACTAGACTATATTTTATTATTCCACACCATTTCTCATCTTTACCAAGATTATTTAGATAAACATGTCTAACCTCTGATATATTTGAAATTCCTCAGGATTTAGTCTCATTTTTGATATTAGGGTCCTTATTCTTTCACTCCAGTTATCCAGCCGGACTAGACTTATAGGATCTTATTTGATATATTCTAGTTCAAGAGAGTGCTACTTATGGAAAACACTTCCACTTAGGTGTTCACCCAATAGCAGTCTCATTTTTCTATCTTTCTTGTAAGACTCCCGTGTAAGATGATACACAAAAGCTTGCTGCAAAGAAGATATGTGATGTCTAATACTTACTTTCTATTCATGAAGTCTATTACCCTACTTAGAAGGAAATTAGTTTGGTTTGATATGATCTATTCTTGACAAGTTCATGTTGGCTTTTACTCTTCTATTTATGTATTGGGTAGACAAATTTGCAAATTTAGTTTAGACTGTGTGTTCTACTATTTCTTCAGACTGAAGTTAACTTAATAGACCTATACTTTTCTGATCCCTTGTCTTTCTCTTGTTTTTATTAGATTCTTATTTTTAAAGACATATTGTCTTTGTGTTTTTCCAGTCCTCTAGAATTTCTTCAATACCTAAAGATGCTTGCTGACAGTTTTGAGATTTCATTAACAACATATCTTAGTATAAATACTTCATCAGCTCCCCCTAACTTAAAGGGGAAGTAACATATGTAAATACAAAACTATGATGTCTAATGTCTCCATTCTATGTTGCAAACTGAGTTCGTATTCCTCTATTAAATATGTCAGTGACTTTTTTTGATGGAGACTGAATTGAAAAAGGTATCAAAATGCTTCCCTTCCAAAAGTCATCTGTTGATACTTTGCTTTCTCCTCAGCCCAACAGTAAGGCATTTCCTTTCTTTGTCTTCCTCTTATAATGAAGTTTAGAATTATTGTTCTGTTTATTTGTTTGCAAGTGTTAAAGGTGTCACTGGTTAGCAATAACCAATAGTCTTGGATTCACAAAGCTGCAGTGCATTTCATTATATGCTTCTGATATAAAAGTAACATTAGGAGAAAAAGAACTGTAAAGTGCCATTTGAAAATCAAGCTGACTTGTCAAATGAATCCTTTATCTGTAGGTGTCAATGATACCAGAATATCTATATGACTTTTCAAAGAATGATTATGACAGTGGCAAAGGGGAATGTCATATTCACCAGCACCCTATGCATGTAGGTGCCCCTCAGAAAACCTGCAGATCACCTGTACCTGGATGTCTGCTGATGTGCCAGTGTCTTTAATGCTATAGCAATGATCCACTTCACTGCACCCGTGGGCAAACATGTTCTTGAAAGTCATCCCCAGCTGCACCTTGGACCATGCTTATATATTCACTGTCTATACTGTCAGGAAATCCTGTTCTAAAGGCAGCTTTGAAACATCCCTATGCAGAACGTAGTGGTACTCTCGCTGAGTGTGCATATGCAAAAAAAAATACAGAACGTATCAAATTAATAATATAGATTTATTTTACTTTACAAAGAATTACAGAGAGAGGAGAGCAGCAGAGATTGTGTGCAGCCTGGCATGAAGCTGAAATTAAATGTTCTTGCTGTGGGAATTATTTGTCTAGTGTGAGGTGACCACCAACAACTGGTATTGCTGTTGCTAGGAGCTATCAAAAGAAATGTCACTCTTCACAGCAAGTGATGAAATTTGACATATGGCATCAAAGCATCATTAAAACTACACCTGCTGCAGAGGAGGTTTTGCCTTTCAGGAGACTTTCAAACAGAAAAGATTATTCTGAGAATGCAAAAGGATATCCCTTATTTTCTTTATTTCTTACTAGGTAGTTAAGAAGCAGTAAAAATAGGAGAAATGGTCAGAAAAAGAATATGAAGGAACATCCAGACTTCTTGTTTCTCAATGTTTTATAGAAAAATAATAAGTAATTACCAACAATATTTTTTTATAAAGTCTGCAATGATAAATAGAGGTGATGATAAATAATTAATTCACATAGCTGGAGTGGTTCACTATCATTTCTCAAAGGTTCAGTACTGCATTCTCCAGCTATTACGTTAATGAAAGTTCTCCATGAGTTTTGATAGCATTTTAAATTTTGAGCATTGCAGATTTTCATCACAAGCCTGAAATAGATTGATGTTCAGTTTTTCATGCATACATTGAGCTACATATAAGAAAATTACTGTTGATTTCACTAGAAGCCAGCAGTTCACTTTCTGAGTAGTCACAGAATTTACACTTTAGAAGAACTTTGTTTCAAGGTAATCAGGATTTCTGTTGTAATTATATTTGTGATTTTATTCCTGAAATAGAATGGAATTTTCATATCTTCTCTATTTCAACTTATACAGCTCTCACTCTTGTTTCAGATAAATAAAAAACTGACCACATAAATCCTTGTTTATTGCCTGTGCAGCTTCCTTGGGAGTTATTGCTAGAAATTTTTGTACATAAAGAAAGGATTCAAATAAAAATTTGAATCTAAAAATTTGAATTTGCTGTAGAAAGGATTTTTATTAATTTTTAATGTGCCCTTACTCAGAAAACTGAAAAACAAAACAAGTTAAAAAATAAAAACAAAAAAGGAAAAGAAAAAAAAATTATTCTGTGTATTTAACAGTGACAGAAAAAAAGCTGAGAACTATTATTAATTATTTTGCTTCACTGAAATAGATATAATGATGATATCATTCACATTTTTACCTCCTTTTCTAGTTCTCTTCTGTAGTTCTCCATAGATTAGCTGCCTAGGGAATTCCAGCCTGTATTTTATAACTAGGTCTGCCACAAACTCCTAGGTAAGTGGCCAGATCACTTCCCCTGCATTTCATTTTACTAGTCTGAAGAACAGTGGTAGTGTTACTAAAAAAGTGCAAGGTATTACTATTGGTGTTTCAATTTCATTCCTTCAAGCTACTATATTTTGAACCTTTCCATAGTGAATGTTGCATATGTTGACTTCTGTTATGCTACAGTAACTGAGGGACAATTCATTAGATATCATTCTTATCCACAGTCTCACAGCTTAATAATGTTGAGGCCAAGAATACAGTTGTCTTGCACAATTCTGCTTTCTCACAGAGAAAACAGATTTTGTTTTTCCATGAATCTGTCTCAAATGCTGGATTTTAGATAGTGAGATTGAAAAAAAGGGAAAAGGAGGCCTAGATCTTCGAACTGATTCAGAGTCAGAATTTGAAAATTCAATCTTTGGCTAAAATAGACAAGGATTTCTACACCAGTCTTTCTACTATGCAGTCAAAATGTAGTTTTGCACTGCAGAGGTGCAGGAAAATGATCTTACGTACTATATGCATCCTCTCACCAAAACTCTCCCTCTTATGATAAAAAATCTTCTTAATGTTAGAATACATGCGGGATTGGTGTCCTATAACTCAAGTCTAATGAACACTAACCTTAAGAAAAAAAAAAAAAAAAAAATTCCAAGATAGAAAAGATAAAGGACTGTTAACATGTTCTGAAATGGTGACTTGCTTTCACAGTGTATGTACTATGCACACAGGAGTAGCTCTGAGTTCCTATGCCTTTGTTTCCCAGCATTTAATATACTGTCGTAAACAATTTACCTATTTCTTCAAAAGAAAAATGTTTTGTTCTGTTCTTCAGGAGACTAGAGAATAAGAAACAAGGTTTCTTTAATCTGAACAAGCTTATCAAAAAGCTAATATGATAGATATAAATCCAATAGGGACACAGATGACTTTGTTACAGTGGTAATAAAGGGTAATAAAGTAATAAGGTAATAAAGTTTTAACTTGGTCTTTCTCTTTTGTAAGACCAATATGAAGCTACAGAAGGTGATTTGTTAATCATACTCTTAAGCTAATTTGCAATGAAGCTACGAACTTAAAACAACATGTATTTCAATGACATGACTGGAATAAGAATTATATGGCTGACAAAAGACCACAAGAACTTCTTCTAATGGCTTGAGAGAATGTGCTTTCTACATTTAAACCCAAACATTAGGAGAATAGCATATTAAAAGAATGCATAAAACTAAAAGTGCTGAAAGTATTTTATGGTATTTCATCCAGACAGCATTATTTCAAGGTCAGAATCAGCTACAGCCCAACAAATCAATAATCTTGAGCAATTACGTTATAATTAATAAAGGCTTTGGGAACACTTATTACTTTCCTGTTTAACCTAATTAAGGACAGGCCAGGAAATAAGTGACCAAATTTGGAAGTACACTGCTACCATGCAACTCAGGTAAAGGAAGAACATCTCTGCTGCCCAGCAGTTTAAAGGGTTCCAGAGCAGCAAGGTCTGTTTGTTTATGTATAGTCATTTTAGGGAGAATAACCCAAAAAACTGGGTTGCAATTATGTTTGGGTTTGTTGGTTTGTTTTTTTTTTTTTTTTGAAATTTGCTGTGAAGAAAAAAGTATGCAGAACCACTCTAGACAATGTCAGCACTCTTTCTTGGTTTTCCAGTATGTCACTGAAACTCGTATGGATTTACTAATGAATGTCCATTCACTGCTTTGAATATCAACTGCTTCTTTGAGATTAATATCCTTATAGATGAAACCTCATACACATATTTTTAGAGATGTTCTTCCTGCATTCAAATGAGCCCTAGCCTGAGTAAAAATTCTGAAAATTGTTTTCTCAGTGCATAAGAACTATTATAATTGAGACATATTTATTTTTGGACTAATTATGATTTTTTTTTCATGTGATATCTTAATTTGAACATTCTGTGACCTTCTTTTCTGTCCCTCTAAAATGGCAGTAATGATAGGAGCTATTATTAGTGCTATGTGTCATGGGTTTTCCTGAATTTTGAGTCTGAATCCCTGAACTTTTTCTGTTTCTTTTTATAAACTCAGTTTTGTTCTTTCATTCTTAAATATTTCTGAAGCTCTTCCCTGAGATAGTGCAATGATTTAGAAGTACTTCCTAAATCCTAAGTCTAAATGTCATGAATATCCTGGAACGCCCCTATCTTACATTGGCATATAATAACTTTTTCTCCTTCACCCGCCCTCTGTTCTGTGGGAGGAAAATAAAGTTGTCCAGACTAAAAAGAAACACTGAAGTCGCGGACAAAGACATTCAGGCCACTTTGCAGGAGGGTAACTGATGTGCATCTTAATGTAGTTTACAAGACAGTTCACTCAGTATGGTAAGGGACATAGAAAATGTGAAACTGTGTTTCCTTTGTTTTTCTGTTTGTTGAAATAAATGCCTTAATTTTACCTGAACTCTAAGTTTTAGTGAAATTTTGAGCTTTGCAATGATTTTTATGTATGGGTTTTGTTTAGATGAATCTACTGGTAATAAAAAGATTCAGACTGATAATCAAAGAAAACTGTGTTTTACGAATATCTCCCATTTAAGTTTTTTTTTTCTTTGCTTCACCAATATTCCTGACTGTTATACAAAAAGAACTAATAGAGGGATTAACAGTGAAACCTAGTTTTACACATTCATAAATCTATCCATTTATCTTGCCAGAAAGAATGTTAAATCTGAAGACTATTTCTTTGTTGGAAATCCAGTAAGTTTACTGGAAATGAACTCACTTAGTCTGTTTGAGGAAGTAATGAAATTGTAATAATTTTTTAATCAGAAATAATCAGGTTCAGTTTTAAAATTGCACTAATTAAGATCTGAAAAATTCATAGCCTTTAGCTGTTTCATGAGCCACCCAGTATCATCAGCTGCTTTTTGGTTCTTTCCTTTCTTTTACTTGAATAGTGAGTTCATCTTATCCATATTCTCTTTGTTGGTAATTTACATTTCACTCAACCACATGGTTATGTTTGTGTGTATGTGTTGTTTATGGCAATATTTTTCTTCAACTGAGTTCCATCATTTGCAAAGGCAGAGTGTCATTATTTTACTGTTTGAAGGACACAATATTTAAGTAGCAAGACTACGTACTAGTGATTTTCCCACATAAGCAAAATTTCATGCAGGCTTCTTTTCTAATGTAGTTGTGATATGTAGAAATGAAACACTTAGTACTTTTTCGTTTCTGTTAATTAAGAGTGAAATTTAAATAATAAACACAACATTTAAATTTCCACTAAAGAAAGAAAAAATGACTGTGCATTATTAAATTCAACTTTTATTGTAAGTAACTACAAAGTGAGGAATCAATTTTAAACCTCAAAACCAGTCTAATTTTCTTACCAGTATGGGCTTAGATATTCACCTTGTTTTTGATTGCAAAGTTATTTAGATTGACACTATCATTTTCAAACTGCTAGTTTCAATTGCATATGGAAGTCATTTGCTGTTGTCCAGGAGGGATAAATGCAGGAAATGGTGTGTAAAATTCTGAAATGGATAGTAACCTTTTTTTCCACACACATAAGTATTAATGTCTGGAATGGAAGTTCTTCAGTAACTTGTCTCCAGCAGTAAATTGTATATACTTCTCTGACATACAATAAATTGCATTTCTTACGTTATGGCTATAATCAGGACACTGGTGTTGAGTTCTTTTCATCACAAGTTTTGTTTCTCAGTGGTTGATAAGATGGTGGGTTTCCTTAAGCTTAGATTATACCTATCTGTGTTATAATGCCCTTAACTCTTTTCAGCAAATTTCTACAATAAAGTCACAGGAAAAAAAAAACAAAAAACATCTGTAATATAGGCTTTTGCTATTATGGATACACTGATGCATCCATCAAACTATCAACTGTAAATGTTTATGTTTGTTTATCACATAGAGCACACAGTCTTTCATGACTAATCTGCACTAAAAGAAAGAAAGGAAAAGAGTAGTTAGCAAAGTAAAATACTATGTTGATGGATCTCAGTGTGTACAGTGCTTGGTGTCCTGAGTCTGGTTCTGAAATTGAAATAATGAAAAAAATGAGTTTTCTTTGTACTGCAGACAAGTCCATTCTGTCTTGATGCAAAGAAAGCAAGCAACCCAGAATCTGAAGATTGTAGACTATATTTTCCATTGCATAAAGTACCTACATTTTCCTTTGTGTTTCTCTGATATCTTTACAAGATCTGCTCTTGTTGCCAATTCTGTGTCTTGCTTGCTGTTTGCAGGCTAGTTTCAGTTTTCTTTTCTGAATGATCTCTTGAAAAGTGCACAGAAACTGATGGATAATGAGAGAACTAACCATCTCATAAGGATTCTACATACAACAGGAGAAAACTTTAGCTTCTCTTGTCTGTGGTTTCCAAAGACAGTAATTAATGGTCTAGAAACATACTTCTCTTTGTTCTCCTTTGGTTACAGGTTCATACTAAAGGTTATGTCTACTATGACTATAATGTTACGATGGAATCTTCATAGTAGTACTTGAATTTTCATTATTATATCTCATTACTTCCTCATTGCACTACCAGCTACTTGGCAAAACAGTCTTTAAAAACGTGCAACAGAAATCTAGGTGCCTAACTATATGTGTATTACTGATACATGTGAAAATTAAAGGCACTTACATTCCAAGCTTGTACCATGTGAACTGCCAGTAACAGTGTATTCCTGGATGACATATACATAATGGTTTACTTACATTACTATTATTTTTTTTTAATTTCAGGAAATCTATCAATCATTGCATCATTTTGCTTTGTAGAATGGTCTATATGTTTTTCATCTTGCACTTTCCAGTAACCTCTTCAGCTTCTTTAAAAAAAACCCATTATTTGGCAACATTCCCATACTTACTCAACTAAAGCAACAGAATTCATTGCATTCCACTTTTACAACAGAATCCTAAACCATAGTCATAGTCCTAAAACATAATGTCATTAGGACATTAGTGCATACCGCAAACATTAACCCTGTCTCCTTTATTGCCATTTGTAGGAGATGGCCTAGAAGTGCACTTTCAAATTACTATGATACCAGACAAATTGATTGATACATGCCAGTGAAAACTGCAGATCCTATCTTTCAGAATATTTAGCATGGTTATTTCAAAAGCATAAAGAGATTATGTTTGCAACTTTATCTATTTTAAAAGAGCTTCTCCCTCTGACTACAACTTGATTTCATGTTTCAAATATGGCAGTAAATTTTAATATGTTAGTATGAAATGTAAGTGATGCCACAGCTATCAACAATAAATTCAAAGAGTTTGGCTTTTTAATTTTGATCATGCTAAATATATTAGTGCTTTAAGTCAGCCTACTTTAGAAACAAAATATGATAGTGTTTCAACTGTAACGTGAAACTTTTTCTGTTTTAACATCGTTGTTCAAAACTACATTCAGTATGAGTGTAATGACAGTTGCTACTAACTTTATGCTGAAGTCATGCTTCAACATTTCCCTGGCCTTTCTTATGAAAGATATTCCATCTGAAAATTTTGTAAGAAAGCAAAGAACCTGATATTTGAAGAAAATTAGTCAAGCTGTTTTCAAATCATAGACAATTAGTGAGTTTCTAGCAGTTGAAATCTCTCTACATCATCAATAATCCCTTCTCTCAACCTCCATTTCCACACTTCACATTAAGAATATAGCTTTGAATTCCACCTGCACCCATTCTAACAGAATCACAGAATGATATAGGGTTGGAAGGGACCTCAGGAAATCATCTAGTCCAACCCCCCTGCCAAAGCAGGTCCACCTAGAGCAGGTTGCACAGGAACATGTCCAGGCGGGTTTTGAATGTCTCCAGAGACAGAGACTACACCACCTTTCTGTGCAGCCTGGTTTTTTTGCCAAACTTTGAATTGTAATATGTCAAGTTCTGTCCCACTGAACACTGTTTTCATTTCAAAATGCTTATTACTTTATATTTTTATTAGTGATTCCTTATGACTTCGGATGGCCATTATTTAATACTATGAAATATTAGAAGAAATGTGAAAATGACGTGTCAATAACCTATTACAATTACTTTAACCACTGTAAGGTAGACAGTGCAGAATCTGCAGAGTTCCCCCAATGATTTCAGGTTTCAGGAATCGTGGTTCAGATGGTGCGTATTTCTGCTTCTTTCAATCACCCCCCAGCACTCTGAGCTGGGGGAGAGCTTGCAGTATTCTGAAAACAAGGAACACTTGCATTCTTTTTGCCTCCCCTACACATGGATTGGAAAAGAATCATTCTGTCAGGGGAGACCTGGAACAAGAGACTAAGACATGAGCTTTGAAGCTTCTAGGAGCCTCCTCACAGAAGCTGAGCTCTGCCTGCTAGCCAATATTATTAGCTCTCCCGCTACCACACCAAGGAGAGCATTAGACATACTTATGAAACATCATCTCTGATGAATGAATAACCATGTAATCCTGGCAATGTTTTTTGGTGTTGAAGTTACTTATTTACTGAGTAAAACTATATTAGGACTATATTATTCCCTTTATGAATATCCTGAGTTCAAAAATAGAAGTTTAAACAATTTCTGCTGAAAGAAGGTTGAAAATCCCTCTGAATGCTGCAAGGATGTTCTAAAACCTCCATGTTATGCATGTGATATTCCTACCAAGTTGTAAAAAATTGTAGAGGTGAAAGTGTTTGATGACTTTGCTCTCCAATTCATGGAGATATTGGTGAAGAAAGAAACTACAAGCTCTTTCACTGTAATTATTTCAATAATATAATGAAATTATAAACCCATCCAATCTCTGTTCAACAGTTTATGTAAACCTTTTTTGAAACTGCTGGAAAATAATTCTGTGCAACTTTGAAGAAGTTGCAACTGTACTTCCATCCTCAAATAGAAAGCAAAGAAATGCTTTCTGTGCACTGTCATCTTCTGTGAAATTTATTACCCTCAGCGAAAAATTAGTCTAGGTTTCCTTTATTGATACATGACTATCAACTGTATATAACACTGTGTTCTTTAATTTTTCCCAATTGTATTTTTGAAACTGGAAGTCACTACACTGCCCCTAGCACTGTCATGTTTAGTGCTCCCCTTGTACATTTTCTTATGGGTTTGAAATGATAATTTCCTTTTTTTGAAATCTAAACCTCATAATGCATAGTAAAATAACAGTGAATATAAAATAGCAGTGAGTACTCCTAAAAATGTAGAATTACTATTGTAAACTTTTGTTGACTTTTGATATTTTATCATTGTCATCGGAAACTTTAATAGAACTGAATAATACCTATATTCCTGATAATAATGGCAGCTGAATTTTGGCATGTATGATAGCATGATTTGATTTGTTTTGTTGAAAGATGCAATATCTCCATGTATTATAGGAAGCACTCCTAGACAAATGGCTCACTTAGGCATCCTTGGGAGATATTTAAGATTTGAAGCCTTAGTTAAATGACCATTTGTTTATGAGTGTGACTCTGCTTCAACATTTTTTCCCATCACTGTTAAACTGCCAGTCTCTTAATAACCTAGAGAACGTAGTTTTTAAAATATTTGAAACAGCATTATGTACAACCTTGTTCCGTGCACACTTTACTGCCTTAGTGTAGAAACGCAGGAAAGCTTGGCAATGTGGTTGTTGTTGAGAAAAGCTGAGGAAAGAAAAGCTAGTCCTTGAACTACTTATTTTGGTTTCTAATAGCAAGAAAAAGGAGGTCACTTTCCATGGACAGAGGAATCAAAACTGAGCTGGGAAAAATTAAAGAATATTTCTCATACTTAATTTTTTTCAGAGATCCTTTGGCTTAAAGCCAGCACTTATCCTAGCTAAGACTGTTTTGTCATAGGTTGTCATCAAAGTATGTTTTAATTTTTATGCAAAGATGAGACAAAAGTTGATGTTCAATTTATTTCTACACACTATGGACAAAAAATAAAATCTCATGAACTAGAAACATTTCTCTATGTCCTGAAAAAACAAAACGGGAACAGAGAATTACCTCAGAGTGTGAAATAACTGCTCTTACTTCAGAAGAGTTGAAAATCCTGAATTAAACCAGTGGCTTAGTTTTGCTTCTCTCTATAGCATCATAAGCAATTTTCTAGCTATTAGATAAGACATTATTGCACACCACCTTTAAAGACAGCTTTTGTACACATTCTAATGCATTTTAATTTTTCTGAATGTTAATTCCTGTAAAAGAACCTCTGAAGTATTGTCAAAATAAAGATGAAGATGAAGTGATCTAAATAAAACTCAAGCCATGAAAACCATGCCAGACTCCTCAATATCAAAATTAAAACATACAGCTGTTCATACTGCATTCATAGAAAACTAGAAGATTCTTCTATAGGTCTAAAAACCACTATGATTATACATACCACAGTCATGGTGTTTATGTTTTTCTCTGAGGCACCACAAAGTGGCTTTCTGCCCAACATTTTTATCTGTCAAGCATTGCCATGCTTGAATTAATGTTAACTTTGTCCAATTAGTATTATGGTTACTTTGTCATCCTGATTTTATCTGAGAGATTAAGGTCCATTTTTGCCATTAGGAGATTTTTCTTTTTCTTTCTGAAAACTGGATTTCATTAAGGCAAAAATGCTATGGAGAAAACCACACTGATTTACCAATAAGTATATTATAGTAAGCAAGACATAGTTTTAAATTTGTAAGTACTTTGGCTTTCATATTTTACTAATGGTTCTGAATGGGGAAAAAAAAATAAAAACACAATGAGAAAGAAGTTTGCTGTTTTGTTGGCGCTTTTTTCAGGTATAAGGTTTTCCTTATAGAATTGGGAAAAGAAAGATGTAGAATTGTACTGAAATCCTCAATAATGAGGTAAGCATAAAAAATAGTGGGCTGGTGGTGTGCCAATTGACTGGTAAAAGTTTAAAATAAATTTCTAGATTAAAGTGGAAATTTCAGGTAATCTTGAATAATCTCTAGTTTTCCCTCCTTCAAAACTCCTGTTGAAAAGAATGGAAATATTGTATTTCTAGAGGTGAACAGGATGTAACTGGCAGCACAAATGAATGCAGATTTTCTCATTCAAGGAATTGCAGCAACTGAGAGCACTTTAAAACTGAGTCTTATTAATTGTGAAAAAAAAAAATTTTCTAATTCAAAATTAATAGAATAAATTTAGAAGATTAAAAAAAAGTGTAATGTACTGGAATACTCCGTGGATGAGGAGCTGGCTGGCTGGCCACACTCAAAGGTTTGTGGTCAATGGCTCAATGTCCAATTGGTGGCTAGTGATGAGTGGTGTTCCTCAGGGATCGGTACTGGGACCAGTGCTGTTCAACATCTTTGTTGGACACATGGACAGTGGGATAGAGTGCACCCTCACCAAGTGTGCCGATGACACCAAACTCGGTGGTGTGGTCAGCACGCTGGAGGGAAGAGATGCCATCCAGAGGGACCTGGACAGGCTTGAG
>VXAK01008463.1:2894-100065 GCA_013399435.1 Arenaria interpres
TTTTTTTTTTTTTTTTCTTTCTGTGCACTTATTCTTGATGAAAAGAACATGATTCCCAAGGTGTAGTATTATAAAGGTGAAGAGCTGAGATAAGATTTGATGTTTGGCCTGCAGAATTGCTTCACAACACAGAATGTAAGACTTTACTGGTTTTAATTCCCCTCTTCCCACCCCCAAAATTTGGAAAAAAAAACCCTACAAAGTGGTTCTCCAACCTAATTAGGACTGCTGCATCTCTGATA
Organism: Arenaria interpres; assembly: GCA_013399435.1. NCBI lineage: Eukaryota > Metazoa > Chordata > Aves > Charadriiformes > Scolopacidae > Arenaria > Arenaria interpres. Next base: position 3,137 of record VXAK01008463.1, read on the forward strand.
GCTCTTCTCAGTCTCAGTGTTATGTTTAATAAATTGAATTTTTGTCTTCTGAGGTGTTCTGTCTTATCAGCACAATCCCACAGACTGTTTTTTCTTGGTATCCTTTTTCTGTATCTTTTCAGGTACTTTACTGAAAGAAAATGACCAAAAGCTTACATCTGTTTAAAGCAGTTTTGTCATGCCTTGTCTGATGACATTAGTATTTTCCTACTAATGCTGCTAAAATATGATCTTTGACTTATGGTTTGCCCTTAGTGTTCTCCTCTCTAAAGAATCTGGTAACAGACACAATGCAGTCCACTGGTTACCCATCTTTCTGCTTATACCACTCATGTCTGGTTAAGCTAGTGGTTGCCCACGTGGAATCACAAGAATCTGAATGGAATCCAGCTAGCCATGACCTACAGCCTCATCCTCTTCTAGAAAACTAAAGCAATTACTTTTTTGCAAAACTTTAGGTCTTCAATTCATCCTGGATTTCTGAGGGAAAAGTTTATGGACACTTAATATGGGCAACACTCAAGACTTATTTCTCAAAACAGTTTAATTTCCCAGTAGATCAGTGCTGACACTTCCCTTGTGACCCAAATCATGTTTTCTGTAAGAGAGAAGGAGAAATATCTCAATTTCTGGATTCTAGTTCCAAAGCAGCACTTGTTTTGAGGGAACATTGCCTTGTCTTGCAGAAAGGTTCTGTTCCTTTTAATAAAGGAAATTCTAATTAATTATGAACCCTCATGATACTTCTGGGCTTAAAAATCATTTGTAAAGTGGTAAAGAATGCTTGGCTGAGTAGGTGCTAGCAGAAGACTACAATATTGTGATAGAAATAACTCCTAGCGTTGCAAAGGTGACACAGGTATTCAGTACAGTATCTTAGCTAACAATTCACTAGGGCTGTGCGTCCCTACACAAGTAAATTTGGATGTGTTTGAGTGCTTTGATCTTGATATAAAGGCTGCTTTCTATGTATGTCCAGTGGCCTTTTGAAGATGAAAGGACTGTTGGCTAGAGGGGGAGAAAGCCTGCAGCTGTGGTGGGGTTTTGCCAGCATTCGCTTTCACTCAGGACTGAATAGCTGGCAGGTGTCTCAAGTGCTGGCTGTTGGGCTGGCAAAGCCAGCACGGCTCCCAGAGCGTGGCATTGCCAAGCACTGTAATTGCTGAAATGAGTCTAAAGACTTTCGTGTACTATGTACACAAAAGAAAAAAGAAGACTGCTTGCACTGTCTTTCTTCCTCACAACAGACTCCACAGAAGGGCCTCGGTATAGCTCTGAAGTTTCATAACTACACCATCAGTGAGAAGAATATTAAAGGCTGTGAGCGAGGATGGTGGAAAATTAATGAACACATGTAAGTACTTCTGCATGGGTTATTAAACTAACATTACCAAAATACACCTTCCCGTTACTACTGCAGCTTAATCAGAGGCTTTCCACAAAGACAGCAATACCTCACCGGTGTCTCTTAAGATTTCACTTTGGCTGATGGTGTAACTGAATCTTCATAAAACACACACATACACATACATGTTATATTTTATACTTATAAATTCTATTAGAACATACCAGAAAGACAAAAATAAAGTCCCTTGGTGCTCTTTGGAGAGAAAGAAATGGGAAGAGTGGATGAAGATCAATGTCCTGTGAATGCTGAAATAATTCTGCTTTTTCTGAGACTGCTGAACAAGGGCTGTAAAAACCTTTTTAACTGTAACTTAATTCTGTGATTCCTCACGAAGACACCAAACCTAATTAACTTCTCAGTGATAGCTATTACAATGAGATTATTAGGAATAGAAGAGTAACTGCTTCCGCATTCCAGTCCCTGGCTCTTGAAAGAGAAACCTCACAGAGTGGCTGCCAAGGTACACTGTATTTCTTAAGTGGTATTTCTTAAAATACTGGGGTTTTTTCCTATTATTATTAAATTACTGTAGCTTTACCAAACACATTGGCCACCCATTTTTTCCCCAGTTCTTTCAATCACTGGATGATGAAGCAAGGTTAGGTTTAGGATGTTGGTATTTTAATTTATTTTTTTTTAAATTTTGTTCAAATGGAAACCTCAGTAAGATCAGAATTGAAACTGAATTTCTCAACTCATTAGTGAAACTAAGCAAAGTCAGTCAGGCCTTTAATAGCATAACTGAAAGAATTACAGAGGGGAGAAACAACTTTCTCTATTCTTTGATACCATGTTGTACTTACATAGAGAAAACTCTCTATAAAAAGTTTGTCTGAAGCTCCTAAGATTGTGCCTTGATGGGAATTGGTTGCTGGACTAGATGGGCACACAAAACACCACTCAAAACAGACAACACTTGGTGTGTTTGTAGGTTTTTTTGGTGTTCATTTTATGATGCAATTGGAAAGATTTGAGGTATTAGGGGTGTCTGAGATATGAATCAAATAAGGGCAAAATCTGGAGAAAAAACCAATGATGGGTTCATGTTGCAAAGATTCTCTATATGAAAGTACAGCTTTTAAATAAGCCTACCAATTATACATTCCACAGAATCAAATGTCAGTGTATGACCCTTAGAAATGCACTCAAGGTTCCTTTTGAAGTACTACACAAGAATATATGCTCCTGATTTGTGTTGCAAGTTACAGATGATGTAAGTAGACTAAGACAAGCTTTCCTTTGAGAGTGTTTTTTTCACTGAAAATAAGGCTTTTCAACCTCTACGATCTCCTGTTCTATGCCTACTTTCCATGGGAAAAAGTAGGATTTAAAGCATGAAACATTTTGATATTTGATTATTTCCATCCACAATTTCAACGGTTAATGAAATAGGGGAGGGACACATCCCACCTTTTCAGCTTCCTGCATTTGCAGCTTATAGTGTGCATATTTTGCTATCTTAGGTAAGAAGAGTTTAGAAGCTTCAGGAGGCTGATCTTGATAGATAAATACTGCTACCACGAAGATGGTGTAGATAAGGTTCCCTTGTACCTCTAGGGACAAATTTTTCTAACCAGAGACACTGAATGCAACCATGCATTGTCTTTCTTTCAGTTGACATGCAGATGCTCCTCTGACTAGTCAGAGGAATTACAGCTGATGAACTGCTTTTGCTGAAATTCTCATAGGCAGGAATATCAAGTCCTTGTGAGCAGTCCATTAGACATTAGTGTGAACAAAGAGGTTACTAGTGTGTTATTTTTCTTAAATTTGTTCGTGTGACATCCCAGTGTCTCTGCTACATGATGCTTGTATCTACTCATCCCCTGAAAAGGTATCCTGTTCCCTGCTTCATCATATGGGACAGGATCCTCTTAATTAGCTTCTCTCTGCAGCGATGGCACGGAGTTACAGATGGTGCCTTGCAATCTCCATTTGCCCTGGACCTGGAGAAACGGCTAGTAAAACACCACTATAAGGCTCCCAAGGATCTGTAGCTCTCTCTTACAAATCCCACGAACATATGGCATTTGTCACTGTGTACAGAAGAAAGCTTATAGATGTAGCTGTATCATCTCTTCCACAGATGGGCAGGAGCTTCCTCTACTTCTGGTGAGATGAGGTTGTTTCATGTGGCTGAAAAGTGGTCGATGCAGTCTGTATTTTTTATTTATTTTTTTTTTAAATGGTGCTGAGGTTTGTTGGAGGGAAGTTGTCTAAGTCATTGACAGAAGGAGAAATGTAGAAAATGTCTGTGGGCTAATTGAGCAGAATCGGATGGTTGGGTGGCGTTTTGCTATGCACTGGGGTAGGATGTTTTAGGTTGGGAGCATTGACAGGGACACTAAAATGACTTCCTGTAGCAGGAAGTCTTCGCTCAGCCCTGATATATTTTTTTTTTGTTGGTAGTTTTTCGGGTTTTTTCAATGGAGTTTTTTGTTCCCTAATTAACTTTTCTATAGTAGAAGGCTCTTAAATTAACTCTCTTCTTTACATCTGTTTTCAGGATGTATAAAAGAAGTCTATTTTTTAAATTCTTTTGTTCATTTATTTTCAACTTTGCTGGAACAAAATCTCCTAGATCTGTTAAAAGGATGTTTCGTTTTCAGAAGGTGAAACAATGCGTGTATGGAAACATATGAATGAGTATTGCCATTCCTATGGTATTCTTTAGTGGATTGCACAGGACACCCATGTGGAAATCACTGCCTAATTTCCCTGCCTTCTCTGACATGAAGAGAGGTCCCGGTGCAATGCCTGGCATTGTCAAAATAAGGGAAATATTCACCTCTGGATAACAGTCCAATAGTCCATTTAGCAATACAATAATCCATTTTTGTGTTCTTCGAGTTCATTCTAACTGCAGTATCTGACTTCCCACTTCAAGTGTGTGCCAAGTGTGCTAAGAATCAATACAACTGTTTTCGCTCTTAAATCTGTTTAGACTGATAAGTACTTTTCTTGACAGGAGTCTTAAAGCCAGATGTTTTTTCTCATAGGTGCTGGTTTTTGGGGACACTTTAGTGGAACAGAGGAGAGGGTCCTTATATTTTGCTTCTAGAACAATCTGTACTGTCAGTGTTCACTGTTTTACTACATTTAAAAGTGCCTCCATTTTTTAAAGCACCATCGAGCAACCTCTCCCTGTTAGAGCTGTTGGGATTTTTCAGGTTGGAGGTGGTTTTTTTCATGTTTGCTTCTTTGTGGGGTTTTTTTGGGTTTTTTGGTTGGTTGGTTTGTTTGTTTTGTTTTGTTTTGTTTTGTTTTCCTCTCCAACTAGAGTAACATCTAGATGCCAGTTACAACATATTTGGTATCTTTGATGAAAGAGGCAATAGAGATGCATTAGCAATGGTTGTGATAAATGTTTCCTGGCATCAGGGAGCATTTACTTTTCTCTGAGTTAAGTGGAATCCAGGCAGAAATCCAAGGAAGTCTTTGCCAAAATGGCAGTTTAAAGTAGATGCCCACCCAAGGGTTTTTTTTCCATCTAGTCTAGTTACTTGAAGACATGACTTTCAAAGCAAAAATTCCAAAATATTAATGGTGGATGAAGGCTGTGTGACCATTAGAAATATTTTCAGTTTCCCTAAATCTATTCTGCTCTACCTCCAAAGCAGTTGGGCCAATTTTATCCCAATATCTTGTGCTCTCTTTTTTAGGGGAAGTCCTCAAAATCAGGGCAGTTAAATTTCCTCTCCATTGTGCTGACACTTCCCCTCCCACCAAACTTACTTAAGTCTCTTCCCAAAAATCCAAATGTTTTGAAAACGGATATCAGAAGTGGTGACAAAAGTCCCTCTGTTTGTCATGATAAATTTCTTCATTAAATCTCCGTTCCTCTAGACTTTCTGGCAAAACATTCTGCTTGCATGTTTGAGGTCATGAAGGATTATAACCAGCATTTTGGGGAATTCAGGTACTGGTTCAGATTTTGGTTCCTAATTAAAGTATGGCAGCTGACTGTATTGATGAATTTCAACTATGTTGACATTTAGAAAGTATGCAAGGTAATTTTGACATGAAGGCTGCTTTAGAACTCCATTGAACACTTTTAGGTACTGCGGTTACTATGTTGATCACCAAACGGTCTTCCACATTGCAAGTTCTGCTGTCAACATTGAGCTTCAATGCAGTTCGAAGGTGTCAGAGAAACCACTTCTGGTGGAGTATGGCAGCTATAACATCAGCGAGCGTAAGATGGATTTTATTTTTTTCAACCCACCTTTGATTTTCAGATGTGTGAAGCAGCATTTTTTAATGTCCAGTAGCACTTAATTAGGTTTGCCCAGGAAATTCTCTGTTGGGTTTTTTGTTTTGGTTTTGGTGGGGGTTTTTTATTTTTTTATTTTCCAATCTTATGAAGTCAGGTGACTAGTAATCTAAAAGCCTTTTTTAGCTCATCAAGTCTATGTAGCTAATGTGTGTGGGCGTGTGCAGCACGCTCTGGTTTCCTGTACGCACAGTCTGCTGTCTTCTGCACAGTCCTTAAAGCTTCCTGCGTGGCCGTGGCCAAAGTGCAGTCAATTGAAGTCTGCTGTTCCCGTTTGTTTTCATCCTCAAGGTTTTGTTTGCAGTGCTTCTGGTACTACAAAGACTTCCAGATAATGAACAGAGAGTACCAAATAACTAACTGCTTATTCCAGTGTTTCCATCAATTTAAATACTTTGTGTGCAAGTAGAAATCTGAGCTCAAAAACATCTTAAAAAGTTGGTAAGTTTACCAACTGTTTTTTCAAGTTCTGAAACAGATAACTGTTTACCATTACTTTTCCCCTTGTGTTAATCTTATTATATTCATGTTGTTAAAGCAGAAGCAACAGTTTCTAGTCATAGTTACTTGTCGCATGAGAGCAATTTTATGCATTGCATATACGTGAAGTATGTAAAAAGACGGTAACATCATGATTTTATTTTAAAAGGCAAATATTTATGTAATGCTTAAGTCACCTCAATACCGGTTACTATCTGTTTATTGGAAGTGAGACTGTCCTTTAAAAGTAGATGGCATTCTAAGCTGTGCTGTGTTGTACCATAAAACACTGGCTGATTTCGTGCAGTCCTAGTGTAGAGCCTGCAGTACATATTGCAGTAACAGCTGAATTGGAACTTTAGAGATGTTTTTCCTTCTCTTTTAAAATCCTGTTTTTCAACATCTGAAGTCAATTTAAGTGCTGGCAATGTATACAGACTCTTAAATTTAGATCAACTCTATCGTTCCTTGAAACAGCGTAGTGACTGTAAATTGAAAGGAGCTGGCAATATTTGGGAAAGGGAAACTTTTATGTTGTTTCTTTTTTACTTCCAGCATGTCCGCCTGGACATTTCAAGTGTTCTACTGGCTTATGTATTCAGCAGATGGAGCGCTGTGATGGGATAAACAACTGCTTTGATGAAAGCGATGAACTCTTTTGTGGTTTGTATTCACTTATTAGAGATCTTGACTGTAAAACTCAATGAATGTGTTCTCTAGCCTTAGAAGGCAGCTGAAACAAGGTGAATTTTTTTGAGGGGGATGGGGAGGGTGGGGCAAGCAGAAGGCTGTTTCAGGCTTTCTTTTTATCTCCAGGTACAGACTATCAGCCAGCCTCCTGAGTGCTTAATTCATAGTTAATCAGTGAGGGACAAAACTAAGAATGAAGAAGGTAAGGCACAGGAAAGCACAAGGAAGAAAGCTAGATGTGCAAGGACAGCTGTAATATTTCAGTTTTTCCTCATGTGATAAATGCTGGTAATTATAATCTTCTGTTCTAATTTGAGATGAGTTATTTTATTTTCATGGGAGAATGGCATATTGTGGTGCAGAGAGTAGGTGAGGGTGATAATAAATGTCCACGGTGAAAGAGGGTTAGGACTTGGGCCACTCCACTTAGGGCAATGTATGAACTGGGATACGTCACTGAACGTGCTTTTTATATACATATTTTTATATATTTTTATATATATTTATAAAGTCCCTTGTGCTTTATTTTCTCCATTCATACTGGATGGTACACTCGTACCATCCAGTGAAGCTGTGAAAGTGCTACCCAGGCACCCAGGCCAGAAAGGTAGTGTTAGCATTACAAGCATGTTTCTGTAGCTAATTTGACTTATGTTTTTAAAGTTGTCCCCGGGTGGAACTGTAACTCCAGCTTCGCAATACAGAATACCCTGCTTGCCTGCAATGGAGTAAGTGATTGTGAGAATGGCAAAGATGAGCAGAACTGCACCCACAGTAAGGCTACTCTCTTGATTAATATTTTTTTCTCTCATCTATCCAATCCTGACTTGAACACCAGATGCCATATTCAAAGAGCTAAGAGGCACTATCAGGCTATAGACTCAGGCTATAGAATTCTGTTCAATTTTTCGATATGCTTATAAATAAGCCATTATTGATTTTAAACTGTTTATTTTTAATAAGCGCATGAACATCTATTTCAGCAAAATACTGGCAGAATACTTAAGTACTCTGGGTGCAGGATGGGTGTCTAGGGATTTAAAGCTTGAATCTGAGATTTTATGCCTTTAAAACATAATCTGTGCAAATTATTTCCTGGATCTGTTTTACCATCTGTAACATAACTATAAAAATGATAGTTTCCCTGGAGCAGTTCTCAAGGTTATAAGGTTAATGTGTTTAAAATGCGATGGAAGCTATAAATTTAGTATTAGGCACATGAAAGTTCTGAGTCAGCCTTTTCTTTGACTTCTTAGAATAAATGGATACCAAGACATATGAAAGGGAGAAGAACTGGCAAGTGGTGCGAGTAACTTTTTAAAAGTTAATGTTTTAATGTTTAATGGTTTTTGACCTGCTTGACTACATAGTCTGTGTAAATGGTTGCAGGATACTTCTGTGGTTGACAAGAAAAATAGATTGGGTTTGCGTGGTCTCATTTATTGCAAGCCACAGGGAAATAGGAAAATGCCAAGGCTGGGGATGCAGTTTAACTGAATAGTTACACTGCTTTCACTATGATCTTTCATTTCATATTTAATACTGAAATATAAAGGAGGGCTTCTTTCTGGAGTACTGGATGTGTTTTCACTTTCAAGCCTAACACTTGCTCTACAACTAAGTTTTTGTTAATATATCCATGTTCTTTAGTGCTGTGGGAAAGGATGGGAGGAAATTTTTGCTCAGACTCAGCCAACTGGATGGAAGCCTTAGTATAGATGTGATCTTACTTGAATAGTTTATTCTACTTAGACACTGGTTTAAACCAGCCAGTCAAAGTGGTCTTTAGCTATGTTCCCTCCTATCTCTTAATACGTATATGAATCTTTTATCTGTGCAGGCATGTCTTCATGTGTTAAGTTGAGCCAATAGTTTGATTTTTTTTTCCCATGAATATTTCAGGTATTCCTTGCACCAAACACGCATTTAAGTGCAAGAATAACATTTGCATTAGGAAACAAAACGCAAAGTGTGATGGGACTGTGGACTGTATTGATGGAAGTGATGAAAGCAGCTGCAGTAAGTCCCTCTCATATGTTCATCTTTTTGAACTTTTACACAATAAAGCCCTTCATACCTTCCTGTTTTGGAGTGGGTACAAGTTATGCAGCAAGTATTGAGTTCTTATTGCATGCTCTCAGTGATAGTGAGGTAATGATCAGCTATCAGTTTACTTCAGGTCTGGTTGCGGAATTTCCTTAGTTCTTGTGGGAGAGTTAGCTTACTGTTACGGGGAGCCTTAGTCAGCTATAATGCTTATTGTAGCTATGTTAAGGAGCAGGGAAGCAGGGTTAATTGCAGACTGAACTTGGCTAGCTGGTAAGGCAGCATTTTTGACATCTGCAGCAGTGTAAGGTACTTCTGTTGGAGTCAGACCGTATCTGGACTTCAGGAGTGACGCAGCTGCAATGAGAAAAAACCAAGAAGTTTTCACTTCTCTGTCTCTTCTGGACAATGAAGACGCCAATATTTCATAGTATCAAGCTAGATTCTAGTCTTAAATCTTCCTAAAGTAAACTCTGTACAAGCTTTTCAGTTTGTTTTGCTGTAAAGCAAACAGATGACTGTTACTGCAGTAGCAATAAAAGTGGGGTTAGGATTAGTTGCTTCAACTGAATATTTTTGGGTATTTCATCTGGCCTTCAGCTGTTTCTGGCATGGTACCTGTATGTCAAATCTGCCAGCACGTGCCTTGGATCCAGCGGGACATCTTAAAAGATTAGCTGTATGCCTATTTGTGTTTGGAAACCTTAATGCTGCTTTTGACTCTTTGGCTGACTGCTGGAAAGTGCCCAGAAGTATTAACACCTGTGTGTCAGAGTGTGGGACTGAAACTTCTGAGCAGAAGCTTTAAGTGCATATACTGGGGATGGGCACAAGGCCCTGCAGAGGTGTCTTCGTCCTTTGCTCTTCGAAGTATAGAGTGCAGCTTTTTGTGCTGAGACATGACTTCTTCAGCTGTGAGTAATATACAACTTTTTCAGACTTTCAGTTGTTGCCATGCAAATTAATGATTGGACCACCTGGTTTCTGAAGTAATAAATTACCAAATTATGCATATGTGGCTGCTCCTATAAACATTTTTCTTGTATCGTTCCCACTGTTTTGGCAAGAAATAAGTGACCTGATGATGCTGAACTTCCTTCCCAGTAGAATCCTTTCAGTTCAGGGATGATAATATTAAGAAGAGATGAGGGATTGTCTGTTTTTATATATTCATTTTGATGCTTATTAAATCAATGGATCCTTTGACATTTCTGACACAAGAAATATTTAGAGGCCAATTCTTCCAGCAGAGCTAGAAAAGAAACTTATCAAATTTCCCAGGCCAGTGCCTTTTCTTATGGAGTCTACCTCTTGTTTCAGGAATAGAGTAGCCAAATAGACAAGTTCTCTGATTAGAGGAGAGCAAGGAAATAGATTTCAAAACATTCCAAAGTGCAAGATTCTTTCATGCCCTGAGCAGGAAGAACTTTCATTAAAGGCAAACACTGGGGATGAAAATTATAATATAAAATATCCTTTGCAGGCTGTGGCAGCAGCAAGAACAGCAATCTCATCTCTCGGATTGTAGGCGGTATGAACACTGAGGAAGGTGAATGGCCCTGGCAGGCCAGCCTCCATTTTGTGGGAGCTGCTTACTGTGGAGCATCAGTGATATCGAAAGAATGGCTTGTGTCTGCAGCTCACTGCTTTCAAGGGAGCAAGTAAGCAGTCTTCCCCCTACCTCTGTCCCAAACATCACCAGAGTCCCCAAACACCTTCCCCAAACAGCTTCCAGAGTCTGAAACACACTGAGGCAGCATCTTTCACCTGCCATGTTGTTGGGAGGTACTTTTTTAAGAGATGGGTTGTTTGTTTGCTCCCAACAAGGCTGGCTGATCCCAGAGCATGGCGTGCTCACCTAGGGATGCAAACACAAGGCAGGGCAAAGTTTATATCTTCAGTGAGACGAATCATCGTCCATGAATACTACAACAGCAGGAACTACGACTATGACATTGCCCTGCTGCAGCTGAGCAAGCCGTGGCCGGACACCATGAGTCACGTCATCCAGCCGATCTGTGTGCCTCCCTTTTCACACAAAGTCCGCAGTGGCGACAAGTGCTGGATAACAGGTTGGGGCCAAAAACAGGAAGCGGGTGAGTTTCATGGCTTCGTCTGAGCTAGTTTTGTTCCCAGGTGAACAACAGCCTTCACAGCTGTGTGTGTGTGCACAGGACACCTGCTTTTGCTGCATGAGTGAGTTGTCTAGAAAATCATGATGTGTAGAATTTACTGTCCTATGGAAGTAGTTCCTGCATGCACATACCTCCATATGGTCAGCAAAATTGGCTGCTGTTCCTGTGGATCTGGAAGTCCCCTGTGCTCCTGTTGTTAGCCAAGACTTGTGGGGAGCTACGCTTACTCTGAAGTAACACAGTATTGTGTGTTTCCCTTTGTTACTCTTGGAAGTGTGTTAGCACACCTAAATGGTATGCTTGCCGCAGGACGATGAAACTTCTAAGTCTCCCTCCTCCCTCCCTCAGCCTTTGCTGTGAGGTGCCGGCACTGTCCTCAGAGTGTGGCCCGACAAAATGGCCACCCTTGTAGTGGCGGGCTTCCCCACTGGCAGGGGTAGGCCTGGCCCTCCCACCACCTTGTCCTGATCTGCCTCTTCCCTGGTGCAAATGCTGGTGCCTTCTGCCCCTCTTGTGGCTGTTTTCCTGAAGCTGTTTCAGCGTAACTGTAGGTGTGATGGCTTCCCTTGGTGTAAATTGTGTAACGGCCACCGTGCCAAACCCTGAGCCTGCTGGCACAGGCCTGGCCTGGCCGCCCCCCTGTTGTTGGTGGAAAGTAGGAGAGACAAATAGTCAGTCCAAAGCAGCAGCTGGTAGTTAACTTCCAGCATTTTGACTGGATTCTCAGAATTGCCACCTGCCAAATTGCATTCAACTTCTCTATAAACAGCTGTGAGAGAATATGTGGTTGCGAACTAAGCGCAATCATCTCACCAGGGAGGGATGGCGGTACGGACCTGTGGTGTGGTGTCTCTCTTTGGCCTACTGGTTAGTCACCCATGAAATTTAAAACTGGTTATTTGAAAGATACACAAGATGCCTCAAAAAGAAAAAAAGGTTTTCTTTTCCCTGTTCTTCTCTTTTCCTTCATTGGTTTATATAATTTGATTGCCAAATCAGTCTTTAAAATATTTTTTTAAGAGTACTTTATTACATACCATCTTTACCGAATCTTGAAACGAAATTTCATGATGTAAACCTGTACTTGCGTATTTGAATATGTTAGTAAATTTTCTTTGGCTGTCTTCAGATTTTGAGACTATTGCCTGATGATATTAGTAGAGCTGCTGTGTTGAAAGGAGGGGGCAATTCAGTTTAATTCTGTTTTTCTGGAAGTTTGTATCTTGTAGAAAAGAGGTATTTTACCAAAACTTTCAGACAGACAGGACCAAACTTTGAGATTCGTCCAAGTTCTTTATGCTGCCAAAAGAGGAATTCACATTCTGTAACTGACTCATAATTTTAATTCGGGATCCAGCACCTTCCAGAGACACCACCCTAATAGCAAATCTATTTGTATAATTTGTAATGATACACATTCCTTGTAAAACCCAGTTTCCTCGTGAAAATAAAAATAGAAAAAATTAATAAATACTGAAATGTTTTGCAAAAGGAATTAGAAAAAGATTTTGGCCAACCCTAGTGATTATGCCATTGTATTTGGTGCGGTCAAAGGACCACGATCATATTACACAAATGCCTGATACTTAGAAAAGGCTTTCTGTGCTGTTGCAATTAGTTATTTGGAATCTGGAGTAACTTGGAGGTCAAAAGTATCTGTGGATATTTTCTGACGACTTCTTGTTTTGTATTTCAACAGATGAGTAAAATGTTAAGCTCTGTTGAATCATCCTTCTTTCAATTTTTTTTCCAGATGATGAAGGTTCAGCAATTCTTCAGAAAGCAGAAGTAGAAATCATTGACCAAACGTTATGTCATTCCACATATGGGATTATCACAGCTAGGATGTTTTGTGCTGGTCTAATGAATGGGAAAAGAGATGGATGCAAAGTATGTATCTCAGCACACTTTGCATGTGGTTTATCTTGTTTGTCATGATGAGGTGTACAAACTGACTGGCAGACCACTTTGTGGTCCATACACTTCAGTTCTGAAAAACAGCGACGTAAGAGTTCTCTGTCAGCAAATCTGTCATCTAAGTGTTTTCAGAGTTTTGCTGCTTTATGTGCGTGAGTAGCATGAGTAAGTTTCAGTTCCAGGTCAAGGACCAGTCAGTTTGCAAGTCCCAATAGTAAATTGAAGTTAGGCAATTTTTAGCACAAAAGTGTCCTGGTAGAAGAAAAAAACCCAAAAAACTATCTTGTCTCTTTTCAGGTTCACCCCTTTTCAACACCTCCAGGGTTATCTGATGAGATACAGGCTACTAGGCATAAATTTTGAGATGTATAATATTCTGATCTTGCAATGCTGAAAGACAATAAACATGAAGTTCTGAATTTACTTTTTGTGAATAGTAGTAAAACTATATATATATATAGATTTATATAACATCAAATTTTAGATATGTTGTGTATTATATACTATGCTATATTATGTAGAACTTATATAAACCATATATATTTACTAGAAAAATGGTAGCAATTTTACTGCTAAAATAGTAGTAAAACTGTTATTTTTTTATGATGGAGATCTGGCATCTTCAAGATAGTCTATCTCACTGGTCTACATGAAAGTGAGAGAGACCACAGTGGCTCTGAGGGCTTCCTGAGGGAGCAAAATGCACCAGCTGCTCTTTAGAGATCAGCAAGGCCATTGACATTCAGTGTAATTTTCACTAACTGGAGAATTAGTTTCTACAGCTATCTGTCTGGCCACTCAATATATAGCCAAGAAAAGGGGTCTTTTGGCTGCATTTCTGTAAGGGCAAATGATGTTTGTGTTCTGGCAGTTAGAGCTGATCAAAATGTGAGATTTCGGTACTGTGAAAAAACTTGGTGTTCCACCTATCTTTTGTCCCACAAATTAAAGAAAAAAGTTGAAAATTGGACTCCAGATGCAAAATCTTAATTGTTAAGGATGGAAAAATGATGATCTAAATTAAATAATGAACAATTCTGTGAGGCAATTCAAGATAATCCTGCTTTGAACAGCAGTTGGCTTTACTAGGCCATCTCCTGGCATCCCTTCCAATCTGCATATCCTAAGATTATATAAAGTCAAAGCAAAATATTTGTCTAGAAGGAAGGCATTTTTCTTGCAAAACACATAAATTTTACCAACTCGCTTTTTGCTTTTGGAATTTCTGTGTTGCATCTAATGTTTTGGCAAAGTTTAATTTGCTACTAGCTGTCTGTTTCGGAGAGATTGTGTCTACAGCAGAGTCTTACAAGAAAGTATAAGCTTGGTCCAAGAGATTTTCCTGAAATGGTGGTATTTTATTTTTTTTCCTGAGCATTTGCCAATATATTTCTACAAGAATGCCATATAAAAGAGGAATACTATTTGCATTGTCTTGTAGTACAGGATTATGCCATGCTGCATAAAGTTTTGAAGTCTGTAGCAGACCTCATTTTAACTGCCCTAATTACGAAGACAGTGTGTGCTCCTAAACATCACCTGCTGGGGCTCGTATCTACTAGAGGACAATGCTTTGGGCTTTTTTTCTTCTTAATTAAAAAATCCCCTCAAATCAATTGAGGGATCCATTCTGTTTCCATTTACTTTTAACTTGAAAGAAGGTATATCATGATTAAATACTGTAATTGTATTTTAATTTTTAATTCCTTAAGAATCTTACTATTTTTTACTTTAGGTGTGTGACCTGTAAATGAACATGCGTATTAAGTAGCAGATTTTGGGGTTAGCTGTAAGTTTGAGGCTAGTAAGCCAGTTATGAATTTTAAACCTAGTCCATGAAATATAATATCTTTATTAGTGTCTTTGAAGAGTAAGAGCTAGCATTCTCTCTTGTGAAACTTTGGTACAGCTGTGCAGCCCCATTTACTTCAAGAAAAAAAATCCACCCTGTTGTCTGTCTGATGGTTCAAACTATGTGAATGGGAAAATATAATCACTGTTAGAATTACTAAGGCAAAACATCTTCAGTGAAATTTTGTCTCAGCTTTAACAATCTGTATTGTAAACACATACAACTTAATATATTCTTTTTAGGGTGATTCTGGTGGACCACTGTCATGTCAAAGCAACGGAGATGGAAAATGGTTTTTGACTGGCATTGTTAGCTGGGGTTATGGATGTGGAAGACCAAATTTCCCTGGTGTCTACACAAGAGTGTCAAATTTTGCACCATGGATTCACAAATATGTGCCTTCAGTCTTGTAACTTGAAAAGTGTTTTGCTGAAAAAAAAAAAAACATGTCCTGTACATCTTCATTAAAAAATATATTTGATAAAACTGTTCAGTAGTGGAATTTCTTTGCACATCTCCTTGCGGACACAATATTTGATTCTGGAGTACACATACAGAAGTAGCAAATACCCTTTGTTCAAACCTTGGTGAAAGAGGAAGAGCCTGATCTTGTGGTGGTTGTTGTATGTATGGAGACCTAGGAGGAGGAGCAATATTAAACTTCTAGGACTTAGTGTTTGTTTTCCCAGCACCTACTAAGTGCATGTGCAATCATCTATTAGGAAGTTAGAGATACAATTGACCACCTAGAGACAGAGCTTAAGACTTACTCAGTCATTTCCTCTGGGATATGCACAGCCCAATACAGTAGGAAGTATGAAGTGACAATTGACAGTTAGTACTCTTGCCAACCCTACTTTCCCTACTTCCTCCAGCAAGAACAGCTGACAGAGAGAAAGGGACTGTGAACTCGGTTTTCTCAAATCCATAGGGCTCTCATTTCTGGAGATCAGAAGTCCTGCAGTTAAGCATGGAAGAGAGCATTCGTCCCATTCCTTCTCCAACTTCCATTTTAATTAACTGCATGGCTTGGATATGCCAACTCTTTAATTTCCTGCCTTAATTTCCCCATATTCAAGATTATTCACAGTTCATCCACCTGAGAATTTGAATTCTTTACCTGCAGGCAACCTTAACAAAATGAGTAAATATCATGATGTGTGTTATTGCAATGATCTTGTCTCATGCCCAAATAAAGCCGATGTTTCTACCCTCTGAGAAGTATTTTAAACTGAGATGGAATTCAGTCTCTGACTGTATATAGTTTTTAAAAAATCCTGATATAATTTTTAGAGGTGATGCAAAAGAGGTTTTATTTCCTCTGGGCTTTTTCTGTGGGTTTCTTTTCCATGAAGGAGGGAGGCAAATCATCAGTCAACTGGCAGGTTACGTGTGCAGGGGAAATAAGCTGTTGCAAAAAAAGGACTTGAACAAAGCAGTCTATATGCAGTTGTAGTTTGTATTCCTGAGCTGTGAGGATTACTTTCCAGCTTATCCCTTCTGTAGTCTCCATATGATTGGTGTCGGGATTTTTTGGGGTTTCTTTCCGTTTTCTGGAGCTGAGGTTTCTTGGGCCTCTTTTCTTTTTCCAGGTTGTATTCTTTGTGCACATGCACACTCTCTCTCTCCCCACAACATATATAAACTATTTTATTTACCCACACACATCCTTGATTTTCTTATTTTGCATGTAGAATATCCTGAACTTGTTGGCTTGCTGCCTTAAAACTGTTTTTAATTCCGAACAGGAAATGTGAATGTGAATTGCTTTGCAATCACCTTTTTTTTTTGTGGTACCAGCTTGAGGTTGGAAAGCTCAGGTGCTCTGTGCAATTGTGCATTTCTTCTCTCTCATAAATATTTCTGTAGATTCCAGCAACTTCATTAGAAGTTGCTTCATTTGCCTTGCTCTGGGACTTTTTACCTGTAAATTGCTTGAATGTCCTTTGCTTGGTGTTGTAAATTATCTCCTATTCTTGTATTTCTGAAAGAAGGAGGTAACTGATCTGTTTTCAAATGATGGGATCCATATCCTATTTAGCCAGTTAGGGAAACAAAGAGTTACAGCGACAGTAACTTTTCCTTCCCACCTTCTTTGATTGCAGATCAGCTGGCTTCAGCTTCAAGTAGTATGGCAAAGGCAAAACCAGAGAAGCCTGGTGTGCGTGGCGGGGAGAATATTATGCTATTCTGGGTTACGTTTAAGAAATGAGATTAATTCAGGACTTTGTTATTAGAGTTGTCAGAAGGCATTTGTCAAGGCACCATGATAGGAGCTTTCCCCTCCAGCCGGGTTTCTGTGTACAGCATACCAGCTCCATATGACTCTGAGCAGACTGCAAGGCAGGTAAGAGACATCAGCTAAGCTTTACAGCAGATACACAGTAAATTATCTCTCTGCCCACTGTGGTGTGTATTGACCTCTGTTCTTCATATGCAAATTATTCCTAACCAAAACAATAGCAATTTTTTCCCCCCACTTACCTAGCTTGAAATGCATGTTGCAAACATTTGGATTTCATGTATGACATAGCTGATAACATGAAAGATGTTATCTCAATTAAAACCTCTTTAAAAAGTAAAAGGATAAATACACTAAAATATAGTACAATAGCTCTTCTTGTGTTGTCTTACTAATTCATGCCTTCCCATGTCTTTCTCTAGGAAAGTCCGTGTACTCGCTACTGCCCATCCTACCTAGAAGGCTTGTGTCAGAAGTACTGTTTTTTCAAATGGATAAGGCTGTGTTCCTGGAAGAGATGGCTTCTAGGAATATTACCTATAAGCTCTTTAATAGTTATGGTAATCGTGCTAGTCCTGCACTATTCATTCTGTAAGTGTAACTCCCCAGTATAGTCTGGACGGGATGTTTTTTCTTGCACTGTGTGAATGATTAGTATGAAAAGTTCTGCACTAAGCAGCTAAGCAAGTAACGTGCATATAAACTACTGACTTTTCCTTCTCCTTAATGTCCTTGCTAAAGCAATAAAATGCATAGTAATTAGCAGTTGGTAGTTCCACAAGAATAATGAAGGTATTTATTTTATGTCTAAATTTTTTATCTCTGCTTGTGAATACCATCATTATTATAACTGTCATCTTTCCTAAGAACCTACAGGAATTAACTGTCTACCTTCTATTCACTTTCCCAAAAGAGGACGGCTACTTAACTTATGTACGTTCCTTCCCAGATCTCAACACATAGCCATTAAAACAGTATCTCTTTAGGAGGGTAATGCTGCAAAAAAATGGAAGTTTAACCACTAAGCTTCCTAGTAGAAATGCTTGTTTGAACCTGTACCTCATTCCTCTCCCTTCCTTCTGGGCATTATTTTGTTAATGGGACTGACTCAGCATTCTGGCTGTTACTGCATATTTCTCTTAGGAACTAATACTTACAGATGGCAAGGACAAATACATGCTTCTACAAACTTCTTGTTCCAGGAACTTTTCTGTAATGTTTTTAGGTGTGCTAATTTTTTTTATCCTTTTTTGTCAGCTCCAGCTTTCTCCTTTATTTATATTGGTGGAAGTGTAGAAATTCCAAATCTGACTTATACAAATGATCTCAATGACCCAAAGTCACAGAAGTTCCTCCTGCAAGCAGAAGCAATCCAAAATTATGTAAGTTCCCCCATAAGTATAACAATATATATTTATGACAGAATCAAACTGGGAATGAGGAGAAGACTCCAGTTACTCACAAATTTTTTTCCTCCAAAATAGTACGTTTAAATCTAGCAAGTGGTTCGGCCATTTACGTCTTTAGGAATGCAGCTAGACAGCTGAGGCTGTGTGTCTCACAGTAAAGTCAACATTATCTAGGTAATAAAACCTGGGGGTTTCAAGGTTATGGGTAAATTTTTCCTCTTAAAGGAATTTGGAGTCTGCTTTTTGTTTTGTTTTACTTTACTCAAACACTCTTCCTTGTTGCATTTTTCTTTGATTATTTTTTTTTTTTAATTATAGCTCTAATTCAGTGTTTAACTTTTTGTTTTGTTTTCTCTTATTCCCCACAACAATGCTTGCTTTCTTGCACTTCTTATGTGAGTTCCTATTTGTGAGATCAATGCTGTTTCCTGGGCACATGTGAACAGCAGTCTTAAACACAAAGCAGTTCTCTGTTACTCTGTATTTCCCAGAAGAGCTAATCTAGTGTCTCAAAGCTGCTTTGTGCACAGCCAATACAAGTTGCTCATGTCCAGATTATATGCCAGAAATTTGAAGACTGAAACAAAAATATAAATGTACTCATAAAAGTTTCTTTTTTTCATTGCTAATTAACAAGAGCTATCTCAATGGTCTTGAAATGTGATGTGGCTTAAAAGTAATTGCATATATATTTTCTTTAGTGGAAATGAATGCACATTTATGATGCTTATTTGATATGTTTTATGAAAATGATGGACAATGCTTATAATATGGGAGGTCAAGGAAGAGGAAAGGAAGAAAAAGACAAATAATTTCTAGCAAAACATAATGACATTAAAGAGATATTGACACTAAATGTAATGCTTTACATTTTCTTTTACTGTTACTTAACTGTCAGTTTGCAGAAACATATGAGTCTTCCTCCTTGGGAAAGTACTACTGGAAGTCTGTAGTGGTTGCTTTCAGGTATGTACCATTCTAGCATATGGTATATGTTTGAGATACTGTTGTGTTTGTCTTATCTTTTTTTCATGCATTTAAAACTAGTTGTCTGGGAGAACATGCACATCTCTATAACAGAGAATGAAAAATGCAGAAATGAACTTAAGTATTTGAACTAAGAGCTAAGCTAATAGTGTGATTTCTGTCTCGCCCTGTAGAGTTGGTGAGAAAAATTAAGTCTGATTAATTGCGCCTTGGTTTACAGATTGTTTTTTAATATATTCATCCGCTTTTGATTTTTGAAATCACAGTTCAGCAGGATTTTTCTCTACCATTTACAGAATCTTATTTTAGTTTTTTCTGTTTAAATGAAGTTCCTTTTTAACTTTTCAAGACAAAACTTAATGGCATAATTTTGGGTAGAGCACTCTTAGATTTCTGACCAGGAGCTTAGGTATATAAAGTAGTAATACACTGTAAATACATTGAGCAGATGGCTAGTACTATCCCGACAGGCTTTGAAAATATCTGGGAGGTCAGCCCATAGGCCTTTTTGGAAGGAAGGGTGTGATTAACTGTCTCTTTGAATCATTTAAATAATACTTTGTATATGCGCACATACACATCATTTATTTTAACAAGAATTGTGTGAAATGTTGTATCAATGTACGGGCCTAAAATGATATTGTCATATGGTGTGAGACTCAATTAAAAATGTTAAGGAAAATGTGTCTAGAACTGTGATGTTGTCTTAAAAGTGTATAATTATGTAGCAGGGATGGACGCATCCAATTCCATAAAAATGATTGCAAGGATTTTCTGTGAAGTGAAATTTTCAGCCTCAACGTGTTACTGTTTAAGCAGCATATTTTTAAAGTGTTTCTACTGTACAGATGAACAATTGTTAAACAAGAGAGCTTTTTGCCACTGTATTCAGCTGTAACTTTTTGCACAGCAGATCAACTGTCTATGGAGCTGTGGAAGCCAAAAGTACAGACCAGTGGAAAACATGTCCAAAGTAATAACTGGAGTGTACTTATGATGCGTTTTTTCCCCCTACACAGTGAAGGAGAGTCTGGACTGCGAGCTTACTACTGGAATACCTTCTGGGCACCACAAAATATGGTTGCTTCTCTTAAAAAAATAACCCCAGTGGAACAAAAAGAAATCAGTAGTAAACAAGCAGCTCACGTGTTCAGTTCTTCTGGGGAGGAAGATTTTGATCTCGTTACAATGGAGCTTTTTGGTAACAATGTACCTGTCATTTAATACCTATTCTGGCTATTTTTCTTTCTCCAGTTTGTTTCTTTGGCTTGTGTAGCTGATAGTTATTAAATTTCAGTTTCAGATTCCACAGAATATGATACGATGCTAAAATCAGGTAATTATTCTTCAGTCCCAATTAATATCACTATGGGAAAAAAATCCTGTAACATAAAAATGGCAGTTTCCCAGTTACTCTTTTATCTGTTGGGCCTACAAACTGAACCAGACTAGGGACCTCTCTGTCCTGTGCTTCAAATAAAGGCTGAGATGGAAATGTCTCAGAACTTTTATTCTGATGTTCTGACTAGAATGGTTGAAATTTAATAGTTCCCACTGAATTGTAATGAACTGTGCCTTCTTTTCTTGGCATCTTTAAAAAAGCTACTATATAAAATTATACACAATTTATTTGCCTTATGACTAGATAATTTTGGTTATTCATAGTTTGTGATCAGTCAAATACTGTAAAGCTTTAATTCACGTTGCCTGGTTTCTCTGTAGCAAGCACACTTCAAGATTGTCTTCATATTCTTAGTGTTCTCATTGTGTGGAGAGGGTTGAAGAGAAAATGGCAAAGGAGGCAGTGGTTTTCAAGCAGAGATGGTAGTAGCTGCAGCCAAGTTTGCTCCTGCTTGCTGAGTTGATGACGAGCCAACGGTGGTGAGGTGCTGTGCTTCCTTGGCCAGAGCAGGAGGAGAATGTGATGCAGTCTGGTAGGGAAAAGGGAGCAGAGTTGTAAAGGTAAGGGAAGAGGAGATTAGGCTAGTCAAGAACTGTGGGTAGGCAATTGTTGCCGCCTCTTCTGAAATTTTACCCAATAATTTAATTTATCTTGCAACTTAACAGTTTTTCAGCCACTGATCTAGCTTCTTTTGTATAGCAGTATCCTTTGACCTGTATGCCAAGCCAGGTAACAACAGGACTCTAACTCTGACGAATCCCAAGAAGTCTTTTTATCAATGGAGGCTGCGAGTTCCTTCTAACTATGTGGTGAGACTGGTAGTTATCACTTTGCATGGTGTCACTCCGGAGAGCTGTGCATCGCACCACTTGTCAGCATATGATTTCCTTCTTCCTCTGCAGAACAAGATCATTACAAGGTATGATAATACAGGACAAAGACGTTTTATTGAGCTTTACAGAAACTCTGATTTTTATACCAAAATGATATCAAACAGGCTTCCAAAATGTAAGACTCCAAATACAACTTGATTAAAAATCTTGTATAAGGCTATAGAAAGATCTTCCATGTTATTCCCCCCACCCCCCAGGGAATTATAAATTCCTGTGGGTTTTGTTCTACATTATGACTAATTTTTACTGGTTTTGATTTCATGCATTTACTGTCACAACTCAAAATGATACATACTGTAATATTTTTAGACTATTGTATTCTATTTTAGAAAACATATGTTTTATAACAGTCCAGTCACAGACAAATCCCTGCTCATAGCAGGGGTTTTGTGTCTATGGAAGGCTCCATCCCCAGAGTCACTGCGTAATCTCTTTGCGTAAGTGAGATCACAGATGATCTTGTAACCTTCAGTGTCCACACTGTTCCCAATTTCCAGAGTCAAATTTCATGTATGGACCTGTTATCCACCATGAACCTGTCCTCATTAACAAAATAAACAAACAAGTTTTAGAATCCAAGGATGGATAGTTTCAAGGGCAGAATTTCTTATTTTTTTTTTAAGAACTTTTACGAAGAGACTAGCGGAGCATGCAGATTCATTTAGCAGTGTCTGAAACACATTTATTCAGTAGTGCTTTAACTTACTTGAAATGAGTAGGTGGTCATCTTCATCTCTATTAACAGACTTCCTTACGCAACAAATCACAAGAGCTTGCCGCTGTTGGCACCCTGTCAGAAGGACAGGAATGGAGCGAACACAGTGTTTTTGTAAGGAGTTAGGCTCAGATTGTAGCATAACATGAAGAATCCCATTCCTGATGCTGGACCGCATCTGCTCTGCTCCTAATTATGAGTTATTGCCAGGACTGTTAGTCCATTACGCATTATTAGCAATGGTTTAGCTTTTTAAGAACCAGAAATGTAGAGTTGGCCACACATATGAAAGAAGCAGGAAGCTAGCAAAACCAACACAGGTGTAAGGTACAACATTCAGAAAACATTGGTGCAGTAAGTTTTAAGACAAATTTCAAGAATCTGCATTGATGTCTGGCTATCAAAGAACCAGAACAGAATTTGGTGACTGAAATGATGATAAAAGCATATGGTACCTCCAAAAAGTTGACTTTTTTGGTTATTTTTGATGCCAGCCTAGCAAATGTGTCTTTTTGCATGTGTCTATCAGTTTTCTACTTAAGCTAGAAGTAGCTAGTCACATACTTAGGACAGATGCATGATATCCGTGACAGCCAGTAATTGTTGTGTTACAGCCTGACACCCAGGTCTAGGAATCCACATGGTGAGTAAAATAATTCTCACCAGTTTCTGTAAACTGCAGTAATACACTGCTGTTCAGTGACAAATACTAAAGAGTGAGTGAGCTGAGATTTGAGATTACAAAATGTACTATAAAAGCTGGCATCTCACGTGAACAATTCTTATATGTGCATGTCTTGCTTTTCTGATGATACTGTGACAAAAGGTACAGCTAGAAGATAAGTCAGGTTGTCAACTGGGTAGAAGATCAAGATGGTGAAAGATTTCCACATGGCAGTGGGGAGGGGACTCAAATTATTCATTGTGTAAAGGATTTGACAGGTATTATGATATAAAGGATTTAATAATCTCTGCAAAAGAGAATAAAGCCACAGATCCATTGTGTAGTGTCTCACATGAAATGGGAGCAGGGAATAGCCTGCTAAAAGCAGGAGACAATTACTTTCAGTTTAAGGTTCAAAAATTTAATTTTAATGATGTCACTCTGGATCTCAGTGACAAGTCAAAGAACTTGTTGCAGGGGTGTGATGGAAATACTCTCTTACTGCAAGGTCTGATCTTAATTGCTTGAATTTGCTGTGCATGGAAAAAGCTGTTAGAAATCTTTCACACCTAGAGATGTAAACTCATGAAAAGACATAAAAAAAGTTGTGCATTTCAAAATGGAATATGTATGAGTGAATTTATAGGTGCAAAAAATGGCATCTTAAACTATAAGTGATAGTAAGTATTCAAGCTTCAAGATATGTTAACTCTTTTTAAACAAAAGAAGAACAATAAGAAGAAATAATTGCCATGCATGGTGCTCCGCATCATGTGTGACAGCTTTCGTGGCATGAAACCAAGCTGAATGTTAATAGGTTGGAAAAGCTTTGGGTTTGTTTTCTGTTGCATAGATGCTGCACAGCACTGCTAGACTGGCACTTGTTGCTTTTTCAGTGCTACCCTCCACTATCACTACTGAAGTAACATAATCTGGCACTCCTTTTCTGATGGAAAACTCCAGGGCACCAGTTAGGCAAGAATATCTGTGATGTTCACCATGAGTAACTCAGCTTCAACACTGGGAAACTCTTGTGTATTATTAGCTGAGTGGAAGACTGAAAGGGAAGTGGTAGCGAGGGGAAGGCTTCTGAAACACAGATGACCAGATCAGTTTCTCAGCCAAGATGACTGGAATGTGAGGAAACGTTTTTGGGGTTTTTTTATGCAATTTTTGTCATATTTCAGATGGTGTGGACCTGGGGCCTGGACTCCTGTTGTACGTTTAACTTCGTCAAGTAATGTAATGTTGCTTACTTTCTCACTGGACAGAAGAGAAGAAAGCAACATATTGAAAGCTCACTTTCAAGCAATTCCTAAAATCAGTAAGTAATTAATAGAAACAACCGTCTGACGTAATGGTACTTTTTCCTTTTGTTGCCACTAAAAAAGTTGATATTGCCTGAATGTATCTTGGGGGAGGGAATGTTGGCATATAGGTCAGGGAATTGTCATTCTGACCCACTTTAAAAAAAAAAGGAAAAAAAAAAAAGCTGAGAACTGAACAGGGAATAGATAATATCTTCTCGTTTGGGAGATTTTTTGTCTTCCTGGTTACTACCCAAGTCATCTTTCCCAGAGATTACTCTTACTACCCAGGTAGCACTGTTGTTCATGAGCAATGGTAGCAGAGCAGCCAGCCAGATATCACTCTATGTGTAGCCAAAGCCAGATAGCCCCAGTAGCAAGGCAGCCCTTTGGTCATTTTTGGCTATCTGTCTCAGCTCTGGAAATACATGCTTAATGAAAATGAAAAACAAGAGCAAACATTTACTTCTAATATGCTTTTGATCCTTTTCTGAAAGCACTGTTCCATGTAGATAACTGTACAAGAAAAGTGCATTCAAGACCTGTGAAATATATTCCAGACCTATGGAGTACTATGAATTTTGCAGAAGTTCTGGGTGATTAGTGAAATATTTTGAATAATGATAAACCATAGTATTTTACAGGAGGTATAGGAGCTTCACAAGTGAAAGCTCAGCCACAGTTATTTGGTAAGGTCTAAGTGAAAGAATTTTGAAAATTAAGCACGTGACTGTTTTTTAACTTGTGGAATAAATCATAGAGCATGTGGATAAACTTCTACAAAGCTTGCGCTTTTCAGCTTGTGTTTCTGGGGATGCTGCTTAATCAAATACTCTTCCCATGCACATTACAAAATAGAATTGCTTCATTGTGGTGAAGATGGGCACTCCGAATTATGCCTAGCCCAGGTTTTGGAATAAAATTTGGCTATTTTCAAAACTGTCTTATTTCTTTTATATTCATATTTTCATTTACTATATTACCTAAAGCAAACTAAAAGCACTAAGGGCTGGATATCTAGGAGAGTTCTTGGTAGAAAATAAAACTTCAAAGATATTGTTCAAATGTGGCATGAATTCTCAGACTGAGAACTGACACACAAACATCCTAGTTTACATGAAATTAATCAGAAGTTTCATTTGATTGGGCTGATTGCTTTCTAATTTTTGAAAATGTCTACAGAAAGGTCAGAAGTAAATTTGAAGGGGGAGGTCTGTTGTGTCTGCATTTAATTGCTTCTTCCGCTTAACTATCAAAGAACATTTTTAAAAAAAACTCCAGTCAGAGGTGTTACGTGCTTATCCTTAATTGTGATTTGATCCAAAAATAAGAGATATTCAGAGAGATGGGGAAGTGGAAGTTAAATGGTTTTCTGTTAATATAGGCAAAACCTGAGTTTAATATGGTCACAACTCGTTCTCCTAACTCTGCATATAGAGAAGGGTCCTAGCAAGTGGAGTAGGCTCTGCACTTTAGCCCACCTGAGGTAACTGTGTTCCTTGCTGATGTATTTCTCTCCCAGTGTGTGGTGGTCATTATATTTCCTGGAACGGGACACTGAGTTCTCCTTATTACCCAAGTTACTACCCACCAAACATCGACTGCAGCTGGATCATCAGAGTAAGTGCTGGGAACTCTTCTGAGTAGTGATGATTTCGCTTGATGTGAGTTAGACATAAATTTGGGAGAAATGGCTTTCCATGTGGGTGAAACGAAGGGAAAATGTACTAATACCACTGCACCTGACTTCTTCTCAGGCACCCATTTCTTTCCTGTTCTGTGTAAAAGTGTCAGCTGTGGGAATGAAACACTGCCAGCTTCCAAAAGGTTATTATTCATGACAGAAACAAGGTGGTGGGTAAGATGGCAATTCCTAGCAGCCAGAGCAAATTGACAATAATCAGACCTTTACTTCTATGTCAGAAAGAAAAAATGGTTATGTAAATCATGCCTCATATGATGGATACTGCACTGTATTTCCCTGAATTCTGCAGAAACAGAATTTCTCTGGCTGAGAATTTAAGCTCCAGCCACCCCTTTGGCAGGACTTAAAATCTGCTCATGATTTCCACCAACTTCCTGGTGTGCTTAGCTGTTGCTCCATTAAGCTTTTTACTCCTGATTTGACTTTCCCTGGAAAAGGATGTTCCTCTTGTCTTTGAGTTGATAACAGTCACTACCTTTTGCCTGCTCAGTGGAAATTATTAGCAGCTTGTACAATAAAACTCTCACCTATGTGCTAGAGAGGGAAGAAAAAGACTTACCAAAACAGAGATTGTAACTAATACAGTTGAGTGCCTACCAGCTACCATAGATGCCTTAAACTAACATAACACACTGGAACATACAGCAGTACAAACATAGCATGAACCTCAGACTGGCTGGAGGATGGCTTACACTAATTTATATGGCATGGTATGGCCAAGGTTGGGCCTAAAATGTTTTCTATACATGTTTAAAATAGCATTATTTATTTTTTGTTCTCCAAAGGTGCTGATTTGCATCATAAAAAGTGCAGTATTTCTCAGTACGTTATCTGATAATAAGTAAAACAAGATTTGCCATCTTAAAAGCACAGGTCTTTTCATTTTGTGGATGTCCAGTCAGGATATTTATCATTTTATTTTTAGGCACCATTGCCTGGCTACAAGCTCTCATTAAAGATCCTTGTAATACAAATTCAAGAGAAGTCTCCAGGGTCCAGTAAATGTGATAAAGACTGGTTAGAAATTGATGGGGTTAGGTGAGTAAATATGCTATTTTCTGATATATTTACTTGCACTTTGATGTTCTGCACAACATACTGTACTTAAGAAAATGGCATTGAACTGGAAGTTGAAACTGGAAGTGTTTCTTCCAGTGCAGAAAGATGATACATGCCAACAAGAATTGGCATGCTTCCACTGAATTTCGGCAGAATAATGTTCTTAAGACACTCGTACCAAACACTTGTCATTACGTTAATTTAAGCATCCTGGTTTTTCTACAGTGTTAGGCATTTGCTCACTTTGTTGTTTGTCTTAAGAGCAATGATATAGAAAGCTGCAGGATTTTATGCAGCTGAAGTTGAGCTGTAAATTCCTGGCAATGATCTTGACATGGATAAAGAACCCGTGTCATCTGAAGTTTCATTTTCTATATCTCACTTACTCTTCAGTGATTTTAATTGTTTTCTGTAAATAACACAAATTGCAATACGTGTGCTTAAAAAACCAAAACAGGTTTCAGAATGATTTGTCTTTTGGAAGGAGTGTATGGAAACAGACAACACCAGTTGAATTTGCCTGTATGATCCCATTACCGGATTTGTAGCCTTTTGATTTTACAAACCTAAATGGGAAATCTGAAATCAAACATGCTTAGAAGTCATTTGTATTTATAAGGTAGATTCTGACATTAATCGTCTTGCTGTATTTTGTTTCAAAGTCTGCTAGTCCAATAAAAGTTGTGGAGTGGAAGGCATTTGTAAATAGGCTTTCTGATACTTCTGTTGGGCTGCTTTAACACTAAAAAAATATATTATCTTTATTGTGTTGTTTTAAAGCTTTTTGGTGTCAGTGCCCTTCAGTAAAAGAGGTAGCTGGATGAAAATGATCACTTTGGATAGAAATTAATTATTCTCACTTTTGCCTTGCTAGATACTGTAAAGCTCTTTCAGAAAACAACAGAAACAGGGAATATGGCTATTCTGTCATCATCAACTTCCATTCTGATGAATTGGTCACCCACAGAGGGTTTTATATTGAATACAAAGCCTTCAGTCACACAGACCGTAAGTCAATAAGCATGTTCTTTAATTTTTAAGGAGAAACCTTCAAGAAACCATGCTTGACAGACCAACAACATACAAATCGACCTGTCTTTTTTTTTAGCCTAATTGCAAGAGACAAATGTTTAATATGTTACTATTATTAATATGTTATTTAATTGAACAAATAGGTGTACAAAATTACATAAAAGATGCTTTTAGAAGTTATCACTTATTTTTTGACTCTTAACGCTTTTGTAAAATGGGAAGTAAAAGTAAAGTTTCCCAATTTCTGTACATCTAATTATTTGGCACTTTGGTAACATCTTAAAATAACCAAGCAGCAACATGAAAATAGTATAGCAGAGAGCCTGTAAACATGACTATTCTGCCAACAGGAGCTGGCTTGACTGAGTGTAGTTCTGTTCGTTGCTGACTTAGAAGTATTTATGTATTAAGATTTCTGCTATAAATTCGTGCTTCATGCCTTTCATTAGAAATAAGTGGCAGATTTTGTGGTCAGTCATTCTATAGGACTCAGAGATTTATCTTCCACCAATGTTTGTGTCTTTCTGCTGGAAAAAGGTACAAAGTATAATGTATTCTATGGTTACTCTGGTTACTGCCTCAAAAATTGTTCAGTGACAAGTCAAAACCTAAGTATTCCTTTTTTTTACAGAGAAATCCCCCAGTCTTTATTGCATGCTCAAATCTTAATTTTCTGTATGCTCTGCTCAGTTTCCAGCACTGAGCCAGCAAGCAAGATGGCTCAACATCATGTAATCAAGCTTTAGACACAATCTTAAGGATCTGTATTAAGAATCACCAGGGGGGCTAGATTAGGAGTGATGTGTCAGTATCACGTTGATAAAGTAAAGGCATATGTGGAGAGCTGAGAAAGCAGAATGTATTGAGAGTACTGGTCTTCTATGACAGCTTTGCCTGTAGCAACAGTAAGAGGGAGTGGGGGATGGGGAATATTCCTTTTCTTCCACATCTTTTGTACCTGCAGTCACCCACCTCAGATTAGCTTCTTCCCATTGTTGGTAGCCTACCAACAATGGTTATTAAAAATCACAGACGCTTCCCTGCGTTGATCTGAAAAGCAAATGCCAGCCATAAGCTGAATAACTTCAGGGAATGGTGAAGTGAACAGAGAGATTCCTGATTTGAGCTAGTGCTAGCTGCGTAGTGTATGCTTTCCTCCCACCAGTGTCACATGCAAGGCAGTGAAGAGGACTAAATGACTGCAGATTGAAATTGATAAAATAAATGTTGGATAACTGTGTTTGGTCCTTCAACCTTATCTAGCAGTTAGTTTGCCTGTGCTGCTAGAGGGAAAATGTTTAAGTTGACTTAACCTGGGCAGGAAGATGACATTTTGTCTACAGATCATCTTTGGGGTTTTTTTTTTGTTTATTTTGGGGTTGGTTTTTTGTTTGTTTGTTTTCCTTGGGTGGGTTTGTTTGTTTATTTATTTATTTTCTGCTGGCACATCCGAAAAAGTAGAAGAGAACAAACATTTTTGATATATTGCAAAGAAACCTCCTAACATCCATACGAATTGTTAGTTTAAGTGAAAGTGAAAGAAATTCTTGGTGAAAGGCTGTTTCATAATGAAATTGCTAGATTTGAAAAGTGTTTGATAAAACACTTACTAACATCAGGTGTGAAGGTAGAGTGTAGTAACACAGAGATGAATTTCTACATTTTAATACCAAGAAATAATACTAAGGAGAGTGCACCTGCATAAAAATACATTAACAAATTGAAGACATGTTTGCTATCTGTAGTAATTATGTGTCTGTGCTGAATCATATTCAACCCTTAGAATGACGCAGTGAATATGAATTTAACTTTCAAAATCCGTTGTGAATACCGATTCGATTCAGACTGCTTGATAAAAATATTCGGCAGATTATTCCGAGTAAGATAGCATTTCCTTTTGTCACATTCAATTTAGTTTAGAAATGACACTAGTTTTCATTTTTAATAGCCATTTTAATGTTTCTTCATGGTACAGCCCTGGATTAATGAATTTAGCCTGTAACAGCATTTCCAGTGCTATTACTTTCTTATTTTTCTAGCTTGTCCTTAGATGTACAGATGGAACATATGTTCCTTCAAACAGTCTGAAGGTTGGAAAGGCTGCTCAGACAGTAGTGATGAATTAGATTGTGGTAGGGCAATTATTTCTTGTTTGTGTTCTCCTGTAAACATTTTGTTCCAGGAATTATAGAGACTGGCTGAAATAATTTCTAAAATATTGGTGGCTGTCTTTAAGAGCATAAGAAGGCTGTGGCTGAAGGTCTGAAAGTCTGGAGAAGAGGCTGTGTAATGCACCTCTTTAAAGAGTGGGAGAACAAACCTGAAAAAAAGGAGAAGGGAATTTCACACCAATCCTTACAAGTTAAGCTTTCAAAAAAATATTTAAGCAACAAATAGTCAAAGTAAACTATTTGTAAAGAGTGAAAAAGGTATAAAAAACATCAGGGAGCTGTTTATTTTGTTTTACTTCTCTGCAGTGAGAGAATAAATAGAGGAGAAGTTTTACTTTGACACTTTCTTGCCTGACAAACTTTTCAGTAAGTAAAGAAAACACTGTGAGCAAAAAACCCCACCTGTTTCCAGAGGATGACTTCCAATGACTCATTACCAAAATTAAAGGATATTTTTATTGTCATTCTGCCAGTATCTGTTATGGAACTTCTCATAATTTTTGGAAGTGATCTAAATGATGGGTTAGAGAAGATGCTTATGAAACAGGAAAAGTGCCACACAACAGAAAGAGGAATGTATTTAAGAGGGGTGGATTTATAAATCATCCTTACAAGCTGGAGAATGTATATGGAGAAAATTCATTAAAGACAAGATCTGAATTTAGGTAATCAAATACACATGTGACTTGCCTATATTGCTTCTCTGCTGAAAAATGGCAGGGAGGTAATAGTGCCTCAAAAACTGACTTGAGAGTCACAAATTCATACAATTTTCTCTGTGTGTTTAGTGTTTGTTTGCTGTTTTGTTCTTGGTTGGTTTTTGTTGGGTTTTTTCTAAGTGTCAGGCTAGGATGTAAGACAGGCGTTTGGAAAGATCTTCCTAGACACCAGTGGCAAGGCTTCAGCTAGAGCACTGTATCCAAACGGGGCACTGCAGACCAAAGATAGGGAACGATGAAGAGATGCCAGAAAAAGTGATCAGAAAGTAATGCAAGGGCAGAGAGCGCAGCACAAGTTAAGATAAGGTAGCAAGTCTCTCTGTCACTGGAGACTACCAAAACCAAGCTAGATTAATGTCTGGCAGAGACTGCACAGTAATGTCAAGGTGACCTCTGGTAGGGGGTGTAGTACACAGCTACTAGCCAGCTATTTGGATTATAAGGCATTTACAGACCTTTCTTCTTCAGGTTGTAATCCACAACGGTTGAACTGTGGTGATGGGAACTGTAAGAATCAGTATAATACTTGTAAAGATGATGACAGCTGTGGGGAGGACAGTGATGAAAGCAACTGCTGTGAGTATATATTTTTAACTGTTTCCCAAAAGACATTGGAAGGCAGAAACAGGAATACGCTTATTTTAATGTATAAAGGTAGTATTTCTGTATATTTTTTCATAGCACAAAGTACTAGTTTCATAGTAGTGAAAACAAAACATGAGAGTGTAACCAGATCTTAGGAGAGCCTAAACCAGAAATTAATAAAGCAGGACCCAAGATAACAGTGATTTTAATTAAATGACCTAACCACAGCTTACTGATAATTCTGTTAGAACAGCATTTTCTCCCCAGCTGCTGCCTGAGCAGTATCAAATAACATAAGGTAGAGAGACACAATAGCTTTGGGACTTTTGCCCTTTGCCACCTGCATGGTCTATTACTGTAGATCCACCATGGTTACAGACATCGCTGGTACTACTAACATGTCCCTCATGAGTTGCTGCATTTTGCCTTTATCATTTTTGCCTTGCTTTGACTTTTAGGTCCTTGAGGTAGCCAGGAGTACATCCTTTTTTGTTGACAAAAAAATCCTTACCACTGTTTAGAGGTCACTGTAAACAACTGATAACAAGAATGATTGTAATGGAAGCCTAATGCTGAGATCTGTCAGGATTTCCACACAGTAAATTGTGATAGTCCTTAACCAAAAATTTATTGGAAGGAGGTATAAAGTTCTTCCACACTTGTCTCAGCTTTCATTTAAAAACAAAAAGGTTAACTTCCAGATGATATCTGCCGTGAAGATTTATAATTTGTAATGCCAGTAATACTGGTGAAGTCAAAATAACAGATCTGAGCAGCTTAGCTTGCTCAGTTTAGAGTTAAGTAAAATGGAAGTGAGGACAGTTGGAGGCTCTTCTGTCTTTTTTCTCATGGACAGTGGAGACTGAAATTAATGTGATCATTAATCAGAGTGGAATGTTGCCCCATCCCCTCTGCATAGCGTTAACATCATTACAGGCTATGACTTCAAGCAGACTGGAATGAGTAGCTTTGGACTACTTTCACCACTGAGTAGGCTGAACATGCAAGTTGTTTTAATAATTTGAAACTGTGGCTCCAAACATGTGACACTATCTTATCTCTCTTATTTCAGCCTACAAAAGTTGCTCTCCTTATGCATACAAATGTCTCAATGGAAAATGCTTGCTGAAACCTAATCCTGAGTGTGATGGGAAAAGAGACTGTGCAGATGGATCTGATGAAATGAACTGTGGTATGGTAACATGTATTTCAGAATTAGTTAATGACTTGGGAAACTGAATCAGGAGTTTGTGCTGTGGTCAAGCATTATTGTATTAAGAATTGATCAAATCAGATGGGAATTCAAAAAAATGAATCTTGTGGTAATATCTGTATGAAAATGTCTGTCATTTCACACTGTTAACTTTTAAAACCCCTGTTCCATTCTGTCTATGATCACTTATTTCAAGAAATAACTTCCAGGATAAGCTGGCAGGTCTTAGTACTTGTTTGATCTGAATGAAATGCAGTCGAGGAGCTATGTATATAAGGTGGGAAAAGATAGGAGGTTTTATTCAAGTGAACTTTTGAAAAGAACCCAAGCTTAGAATTGTACTTAAGTGTCTTTCTGAGTTACTAACCTCTTCAGAAAGTTGTAAGGGAGGATGGGTGGTTTATTGCTGTTCTACCCATTCCATGAAAATGGGCAAGTACACCTATCTTTTTACCAGTTGCATAGTAAGAAAATACTTTCTTTTCCCAACAGCTTTGAGGCATATGGCTAAAAGTTTATATATTAAGGACAGCAAAGTGAAATGACCTTATGGTTTTTGTTACTATTTTATTCAATTATTTCTATTAGCCTGTGGAAGACACCAGCTTAAGAAAACCAGAATTGTTGGAGGTGAAGATGCAAGACCTGGAAAGTGGCCCTGGCAAGCAAGCTTACAGATGGGACCGCATGGCCATGTATGTGGCGCAACTGTTATTTCCAATCGGTGGCTCATATCTGCTGCCCATTGCTTCCTGGATTCTGATTCCGTGAGGTATGAAGAAGTTATACTGTCATAGAATATTGGCAGTGTAATAACCTTACAGTGTTACTTTCAAAAGTCTGCAGTAGCTAGTCCCTGACTAGACAAGTTGATTCAGGGTATAACTCTGTGACACAAACTCTCAGTATTGTTTTCTGCTGGCTTCAAAAGTCCCAAGTATCTGCAGTAATTATTTTGCCTCCATTGCCAGTGAATCCTGCATGATAAAACATACTGTTTTGTTAAATTTAGTATAAACACCATTTTTTTAAGAAGGCATGGATTTTCTGAGTGGATGCTATGGTCTTTTCTCCCAAAAAATATATTATTTATTGATAAGTGGAGAGTAAAACTCTCCAATGTTCAGTTCGGGTAGTGTAAATTGAAAAGACATACCTCTTACATATGGCAAAGAAGAAACGAAGTTTATTATTGTTATACTTTTGTGACTTCCAAAGCACGATGTATTGTAAAGAATTGGTCTTATAGCTGCAGAAATTATTACTTTCAAAATGGCTAGTAAAACCATTACTCGATGTTTTAGAGACACAGACTATGGCCATAGTGCATCTCTCGTCCTAAGTGGTATTCTACTCCATTCACTCTAGTTTTGAAGAATCTCATAAAATACTGACAAGTAGATAAAATAGAGTGAACTGACACTGCATTACTTTCCAATGGGATATTCTAAAAACATTCTCTTTGCAGATACTCCGTTCCTTCGGGATGGAGAGCATATATGGGCTTACATACTATTAATGAAAAGAGCAATCGTGTAGCTATGAGATCAGTCAAAAGGATTATTGTCCACCCACAGTATGACCATTCTGTCTCAGACTATGACATTGCACTGTTGGAAATGGAGACGCCTGTATTCTTCAGTGAGCTGGTACAGCCCATTTGTTTACCCAGCACCTCTAGAGTATTTGTTTATGGAACTGTCTGCTATGTAACTGGCTGGGGAGCCATAAGAGAAAATAGTATGTTTATTTCCTGGCTATACTTCTTGCAAGTTTGGCTTAATTTTGAACTCTAACAATAAAATATTTATAGTCATAAGAGAAAATACCTGGGTTTATTTAATAGGTCTAAAAAAAAATTAGAAAATTTCCCCTTAGCTACAGTCTGTGAATTCTGAATATTTGCTTGGATGGCAGGTGATGAGTGCCAATATGTGTACTCAGGTATCACAGACCATTGAAAAGGAAATAATTTTGATTTACTAAAATGTACACCCTTTTTATGCTCATGGCTCATTTTATCTGGTGAATTGGTCATAAGCAACTTTACAGGTAAAGAAAATAGAGGCTTACAGCTATTGGAGAGGAAGAATGTTATCTCTATCACTGTGTTGGACAATATGGTGCCATGAACAGCAATAATTGCAAAAATATTGTGGAGTTTTCCTTGTTTTGTCTGTCTTAACCAAAGGCAATTGAACATATGTCCCACGAAAAGCTCTGCCTGTGCAGCTTGGAGTAGCATGGTCCAGTGAGGAGGCAGAAAAAAAGCAGAAAGAGGTGGTGGGGCAGCCCACGGGATCTTGGCCTTGTCTCAGCATTATTACAGGAGCCAGCTTTGAAACCCGGGCTTAGATAGCTCCTCACCATTGCAGTGGTCCCCACAGTTGCACTGAGACACAATCCCTCATATTAGATCAAAAGCCATATACTATGGTAATTCTGGTTTTCTTAATATGCTTTTTTAAAAAAAAGTTTAAATCTAGATAATAATGTAATAGCTTAATGAATGTAACGGATTTACAATTGATGCCTTCTTGCAACAACTTTTTAACTAAATTATGTAGGTAATATTAAACAGTCAATGTAACGGCATGTGAAAAAACTGTATTTTGCTATCTTACCTGTTTCATTCCCAACCCACCCTCAGAGCTGAATGAGCAAACCAACCAAATCCCAGTAGTACTTTCTCTGATCATCCAGGTATTGAAAAGGTTACATTGACTGTTGGGTCAAAACATGACTGAGGATATTGAGTTCACAATGACACCTTATGACAATACATATAGTATTGGCATATATTCTGTACAATATAGTACAGAATTAAGCTCTTAGCATCACTTATGACTTACAGGCTTGATTTTTTTAAAATCTGCACTTCCCCCCAAGCTACGTCCTCAGCTCCTTCCCTAGAAGTGAGAGGATGGGAAAGAATGTAGAAATTAATTTACTAGGATTTGGACAATGTTTGGAACACAACCATAGTGTAAATAACAACAAAAAGCTTTCGGTGTATTTTGAAATGACATTCAAAGTTAGTCAGACTGTTGGAGCCTTGTATTATACTGATAATTTGCATGGCTTTTTTATGACTTTCTAGCAGAACAAGCTCAAAAGGATAAAGACTAAGAAAATGGAAAGGTGGTCATAGGGACCAATACTCTAGGGACCAGTGCAGACAACAGCTTTCAAAAGCTGAGGGCGGGCAGCAATTGAAGGAAGGGGAATTATTCTGTTGTTATTATTTTATTGTTGCTATCAGCTGGGTAAATTTTGAGTTTGGAGCAATTCTCTTTTGTTTTGACAAGTGGTATCTCTGTTAGAAATCTGTACCACCACAACTTCTGCAATACCATTTTTTTTTTTTCCTAGGCCATCTTGCCAAAACATTGCAGGAAGCTCGAGTGAGAATAATTAACCAGAGTGTCTGCAACAAGCTGTATGATGATCTGATCACATCACGTATGCTGTGTGCTGGGAATCTTAATGGTGGTGTTGATGCATGTCAGGTAATCCGGACCTTGTAGAGAAAATACAAAGGAATATTTGCTTTCAGAAAACTGTTCAGCGTTGATAGTGTCAGGATTTTGTCTTAGTAATAGACTGAGATGACTTGAGTGTATTTAACACGGCAGTTAAAGGCTCTCCAAAACAAGGAAGGAAATTTGGCATAGATTATCTCTGAATCTCTTAAGAAATGTGGCTTTGCAAAGACAAGGGGTACAAAGTGTTGAAAAGAATTCTTCTTCATCTTCAACAGTTAAGTTTCCTATAAAAGAACAGAGGCATAAGGATAAAGGCGATAAAGTAAGGGCCATATGTGATTTTTGCTATTCTTACTGATTTTTTTTTTTTCCTTTTTGGATGTCTGAGTGTGAGATTAATAAAATACTCTAATAGTATGATGAGTAATATATTGTTACTGTTACAAAGGAATACAAAAGGCAAGGGTAAGCTAGATTTGGTAAATGCAATGCTGCCTTTTAGTTTCAAATGTTGATTCATGTGTATAATTACAAGTTTTGATTATATCATCGTATCATAAATTATATGACCTAGTTTATTTGCACAATCAGAAACTGCTCTTTGGACGTACTTCATGTGTCTTGACTGCCTTTTTTCTCCTCAGTTATTAGCCTACTTGTGTACTTTATCAGTACTTAAACTTATGAAGAATACCCAATTTCAAAATTACAAATATGGTTATTATAGTACTTAGTGTCTGAAGGGAGAGAAATGTGTTACTGATTTTAAACTGTGGTAATTTGATAGAATTTTGGTGTAATATATAAATTTTACTATTTTAATGTAATAGGATAAATTTTTGCAAGATCATAGTTTGTAATAGGTCAAAATTCTTTATACAGGACAGGCTATTTAATATAGAAACTGCACTCTCTAAACTCAAATTCAAAGAATTATTATATTTTTAACTTTATGTGCAGTTTGTGTATAACCTTAGACCTTGGAACTGTTTTGTGAAACGTTGTTTTAGAGGTTTGATGTTCCTCAAAAAAATGTGCTGCTTCAGAAATGCCCTTGAACACGATGGAGATTTTAACTGATTCAGCTATATACCATACTGGTCAATCTGGTTTCCAACATGATATGCTGTGTTTGAGTCCTACCATGGACTACCCTCTGGACCTTTAAACTCTTAGTTTGAGGGAACAATCTTTGCCTTTTCTGTCTTTTCTGTCACTAGAATATTTCCTCTGCAGTGCTAGATAGGAATGATGTTGGCAGCTCAGGAATTCAGCAGCACCTGAAACCCTTTTACTACAATTCCAGGCTTGTGGGCATCCTGATCTGTTTCATTTCTTCATGGACGCATAAGCTGTGCGTGTACTGCACAGGTTATGTGAAGCTTCCAAACACCTTGCATCTTTAGATGATGTGATAGTTGAAGAGAGAAATAACGTGTTTACTCTTTCAGACTCTATTTTCTTATTACACTAGGATGTCCTCTGGTCTTGGTTCCTCTTTTCAGGATCCTCCCTCTCTCCACCGGCATACAGCCCCTTCCGTCTTTCAGAACTGGCTTCGGTCTTTCAGAAGAGGCCAGACTATATAGCCTTCTTTCTCAAGTCCCTTTGAGATCCGGATTCTTGGATTATCAAAATTGCCAGTATGACAGCAGCCTGAGAGAGAGGAAGAACTGTTCTGCCTTCTTATCACTAGATAATTTTGTTTGGTTGGATGATGAAAGTTTTCTATTGTTACTCTTTTCTTGGTAAATGATTTTCTTCTGACCTCTTCCATGTTTTAGTTCCAACTGGGGGCAGCAAACAAACTCCAGGGTCAACTTGGAGATTGCTGACTGTCTTGTATGCGGAAGGAACAGTTGCAGAGATGAGCTGCATTAATAGCTGCTCAGAGTTCTGTGAACTGGTCTCTTCACAGAAGACATACAAGGTTAAAACAATGAAGGACGCAAAGCATTTGTAAGCCTAAATGCATTTTAATCCTGTGAACTGAACTAAATGGGAATTTTACTTTTCTAACTTGCTGCACAGACCTGAATGTTGCCTTTGAGAAGCCAGTTCTTATTTACACATTCCTTAGTCTTTGTTCCTTCCTCTCCCTCTATGAATAT
Source organism: Arenaria interpres (assembly GCA_013399435.1). Classification (NCBI taxonomy): domain Eukaryota; kingdom Metazoa; phylum Chordata; class Aves; order Charadriiformes; family Scolopacidae; genus Arenaria; species Arenaria interpres. The sequence continues at coordinate 41,637 of VXAK01008463.1, forward strand.
ATCCACAGTTTTGATTACGAAACTGCTACTGACACTTAATTTTAACTGGTTTGTTTTTTGGGTTTGAGTCTGTTTTGGTTTTTTCTCTTGTCTTTTTTTTAGTTGGGGTGTGTAGTATCTTTCTGTTCCTATTTTTACCTTCCACCTGTCAACAATTTATGGTCAAATAGTAGCAGAATTCCCATTTTCCATCCCTGTATTCTCCGCTCCTCATTCAGCCTGTGATTGGTTGCATTATGAATCCTGTAATGAGACATTAGCAATGAGTAACTTTTTGAATTACTTCTTGCCCTTGCTTTACACTGATTACTGTGCTACTTCTGCAAGTTAGAACATACTGAATAAATATGTCATCTAGCTGGGTACATTCTATCCAGAAATAAGATTCTAATATTAAATTGTAATTTGAGAAAGAGAGGGACAGGTATTTACTGTCCTTAAATAACCTAACTTTTGTGACAGTGTTCTCTGTGTGTATGTCTGTGCATCTGCGTGCACTAATGGCTGAACTCCCTTCATTTTAGGGAGATTCCGGAGGTCCCTTGGCCTGCACAGGAAAGGGAAATAGGTGGTACCTTGCTGGCATTGTGAGCTGGGGTGAAGGATGTGCTCGGCGCAATCGTCCTGGTGTATACACTAAGGTGACGGCACTTTATGACTGGATTCGTCAGAATACAAATTGATGTGCCAAGGAGAAAAGATCATCTCCCTTATGAAATCTACTTCCTACAGCGGTCTATCATGTCCATCTCTGATGACATAACATGAAAATGCCATTGACTGTTCTTTTGTGAAAGAATGCATTTTCTTGATGAAGAAACTATCACTTGTTATCCACCTAGCAATAACTGTTCAGATTCAGAGATACTTCAGATTCCTTATGAATTCATCTTCCTTATCCTGAGTAGCTGGAACAACACTGCCTTAAAATCAAAATAAAATGGATTAGAATCTGCAACAAAAATCCACCAAATCTCTCTTTTGCAAATTTCCTCCCCTCCTTCCCTCTCCTTTACTAGCTACATATCTATATATGTTTCCACATACACATATCTGGATATTCATGGCCACATCCTCTATGTACTGAACTCATACATATTATTTTAGTGGTGTTACAGGATTCTAAACATAAATAATTATGTGTCTTGAAAATACAAATACTGTAATCTGTATAGTGTACAAAGCTGACATTAATTCATTCTCTAGTTATGCTGCCGTTACACAACTGTTCCTTTCTGGGCTGTATCCTGTATTTTCCTAAAAATGTCAGATATATTGTTCACAAATGCTAGGATGCAAGAGATTTTCATTAAAGAACTGGAAGAGTATAATTTAGATTCTTTGGGATGATGTTTAAATAAGAGGAAAGAAATACCCACTTTTAATTACTTAAAAAGAAACTTTGGTATTTTCTTATATTCTTTTTACTATTTGAACATAGTTGTAGGGTCTCATTAAAAGTGTATTCCCCTGGTTCTGGCTGTGGGATGCTTTGTGAATTTTAGGGTGCTCCTGGTGGGTTCCCACTTCTTTTCCTGTTGTCCTTGGTTTTCAGCAAGAAGAGTTTCAGAGTTAGAATTTTGGTTTTGTATCTCACCCCAGGCTGTGGCCACATGGCCATGGGACATTGAAAGGGACATAAAAAGAAAAGGGATTTATGTGGTAGGATGCATCCTTGGACTCAAAGTATTAGAAAAAATTACAACCACACTCATTTAACCCTAGTAGTAAATTTAGCTTTAGTAATTATAATCTCCTGATGAGCTGATAAGTCCAAATCTAGCTGATTTAAGGTTTCCAAAGCTGTTTATGGTACTTAAGAAATCTGGCATTCAGTTTCATAAAAGCTCTGTTTGGATAGTCTGTCTAGAGGGTCTTAAAATTGTGCTTAGTATTTGCAAGCCTGAAGCTTTCACCTTTAATGTATAAAAAAAATAATGAAGCTGGCAGTTTGAATACTAGTCATTGCTGTCTACACAGCACACACATTCTACAATACATATATATTATCTTTAAAGACTAGTCATTTGTTCACATCTTCCTTTTTAATAAACACATGCTAAAAATGCAAGCGGCTATGTTTTATTTGTTTTATTCTGCCTCTGAAACTATAATCCCAAGGTGCAATCAGAACTGCATGTGTACCTTGGAATTTTTTGAAAAGCTGAGCCTAACTTGCCCATTTTACTAAAGCATATATTTAAGGGCACAAGCTTCTTTTCCTTATACTGAAACCAGAGATGTCTTCACTGCGGAAGAAAGCAGTTTTCCTGTTGTTCTGTTTTGGCTAAAAGCCTGGGCCAGTTCAGATTAGTCATTGACTTCCCATTTTATTTAAGAGTTTCTCAGCTCCACGTGTCAGAAGGGTCAGTTGCTTCACATGCAAGAAAGGCACCAAGTGTGGAAGCTGTATCAACCAGACTAAAGAAACTCAATAATTTGTTAGGAGCTCCTTCCTCAGATGTAAATAAGAGGACTTTGCCCTTTCCAGGGTGAGGTCCATAATCATTAACTCATTTGGCTTAGAAAAAATGGTTTGGTTTCAGGCAATTCGGTAGGAAGGTAAGGTCTCTTGCTGTGAGTGAAAATGAAATAAATGAAGTTCATCTCCAGCAGGAGTGAGAGGAACCATCAGTAAAAGGTTTTTTTAGTGAAGATGTCCCAGGAAAAATCTTGTGGATCCAGACACACGTTTTACTCTTGATGACTGCTCAGCTTCGTCCTCATTCCTCTGGAGTTTTAAGGATTCTCTAGAACCAAAAGGTGGGGTATGCAATTGTATTTCTTTTTATTCATTGAATTAAACTAAGCCATGTACTCAGCTTGATGGAGTGCCTTTGCATGGAAGTCTGTGATGTGACATCAGGAATCTGAATCTCTGGGAATGCTTCAGGCTTCAATACCCAGATGAGTTGCATAATGAGAAAATCTGGGGAAAGGAAAAGCATCCTCAGCATTTGGCAAGAAAAGGAGCAGTGCTTGGCCAGCAAGGGAGGGAGCTGGAGAAAGAGGCTATGTTTTCCTCTTAATCCACTGCTCTCTCTGTGCTGGGACAAGAGAATGAGCAAGAGTGCAGTTGCTGGCTGCCTGCCTGCCCAACCCTTTTTATCCGGAAGGGAGAGACATGCTCTGTGGGGAGGAAGGATAGCCATGATGATGGAGTCACAGCAGGAGAAATGAGAGGAGGTAGGATGAAAGACACCGGAGAGATGGGGGTAGGAATCAGCCTCTGGCTGCAATAAGTTGTCATGAGTGACTCTAAGAAGCACGGGAGAGTTCCTGTGGGAAGGTAGTGCCATCCAGATCTCAACTCCCACTATGATTTCTTTCATAAAAGCATGCCCTGTAGAGCAAAGGCTGAAATTGAAGCCATCTTCCTCTTCTCTTTAGATTTGTCCTTTTGGTTTTTTTACATGGAAGCAGATTCTCAGGTTTAGGTTAGACAGTATGTGAATAGACATAAATGGTTCTTTAACACCAGACATGATTTTAGACTGCATAACAGCTAGAGAGAGGACAATTCATGGCAAAAAGATCAGCAGTGTTCATTTATTAAGTTCCCTTCACAACCTAACTGAACATTAACCTATGTGTTCCTTGACTCAGTTTGTGCTGTTCAGAGCCACATCTGTTTAGCTGCACAGAAAACAGCAATAATATTTTACTGTTTCAGCCAACAGTAGCAGTGAAAGCAGTCCGGTTCCTTTCAAAATTGCCTCAGCAGATGACAACGTTGCTGAAGGTTTAGTCACCTGCTTGTCAAGGGCTGGTACAGTAAGGTAGACAAACTGGAAAACCTAGTATTGCACAGCTGAGGGCTGTAGTTCTGACTACTAGGCAAATCGATACTTCCTCCGCCTCCCATTTTTCTGGAGCCAGCACAGACGACGTTGTTATTTGTCCTTCCAAGGAATTCCCCTTATTTATCAGTGTTTTGAGATCACTCCTGCGAAAACTATCCCAACTCTCCTTGTTGCCATCTCCACCCTCATACCAGAACTACTACTGACCATAACTGCGGCTGAAACCAGAAGGAAATGAGTTGCCTCCGTGCTTGCTTCAGAGTCAGAGGTCCTCGCACAGACACAGCAGCTATGAAAAGGCAAAGCTCTGCTCAGGAGCATGAGATTATTGAATTACAAGAAGATAATGTGGAGGAAAGTGAGGCTGATCATGGAAAGCCTCTAAATGCTCAAACCATAAAGGTAGGAATTTTACTGGCTCTCATCATGCTTGCTGGTGGGGAAAGTATTAAGCAGCAAGTGAAACGACGCTTTGCAGGATCTTGTAGAAGTGGTTTAATTTTTTGGGGAAAGGTTAGTCGCTTGAAAGTAAAGGCTGAGAACCTGTTAAGCATATTTCTTTTCCCCTTCTCAATGAAATACTCTAATATCAGAGTGGGATTTTAAGCTTTTTCTTTTTAAATTATTTTTCGTGCCTGCCTGTCTGTGAAGTTTAATTTGGGCAATGAAGTCGTAATTGGTACTCTGAGTTTTGCTTTCTCTTTTCATGTGCTCTCAGTGGGATTGGGCTCAAAACCAGAAAGGAGAAAAGTTGAAATCCATAATAAAAGCAGGGTTTTTTTTCAGAACAAATTAATCAGAAAACAGCACTGCCAAAACAAGAATAGAACTCCTGCAACAGACCATCTCTCTTTTTATCTTTGAGTAATTTTAAATTGCTAAGAATTAAGAATTTGTACAAATAGAGTGCCCCAAAGCCTCAGTTAAGACCAGCATGTGAGTCCTGAGGGAGGTAGCTCCCAGCATTTAGCTTAAAGCTATGGAACAGACTAACCCCAGCAGAGGAGTTGTATATACTCACAGGTGATCGTTGTACAATGATGTTTCATTACTTACTCAAGAGCAGAGGGAATATCTGTGGCAGAGTGAAGATGTTTCCCCCTTTCCTGTAAGAATGGCTGAGCCATCCCGAGAGCTTGGTGGTGTTACATCACCCCTCCCTTCCCGCTCCTGGCTGAGCAACAGTGACTGCTTCCTTGTGTGAGCCCAGCTGGTCAGCTCTGTGGGCTGATTCATGCCACTGGTTAGGCAAAAAAAACCCATTCACTCTACTATATCCGGGGTCTGGTAAGATGAAGCAGCTTGCTGCAGGGTCAGAGAAATTCTGGGGAGGTGCAAAGAGGAACAGGAGAGCGTGGAGGAGAGGCAGGGGTGAGCTAGATCCGCTTGGCTGTCTTGAGAAACTCTACCCTTAAGTTTCAGTGTAGCCTTCCCCTTCCCAGAATGGAGTTTTCATTTGGGTTCTGTTTCTGCTGATTCTGGCAACTGCTTTCCTATCCTATAAGGACTGCTGGAAAATTATCGTGCTCTGCTTCCCGCTCGGGTAGCAGGTTGATTGGAAGAGCTGCCCTGCCTACAGGGGAGAGGTTTCTCGGCTGCTGCTCCCTCCTGGCAGTCTGGTGATGTATATGGCCAATGTCCAGAGGGTGTTGGCCCAGCTGGTAGGGGATAGTTAGAGAGCTGAATGTTTGCCTGAGTTCAAGCCAGTTTGCTACGCGTGAATAAGAATTACGCTTTTGTGATGGTCTAAACATGTGGCTCTATCGAAACTTGGACTTGGTAACTGTCTGCCTCAACTGATACTACTATGTCTGATTTCATAGTTGTAGTCAAGGCAGTAGTTACTGGATAATTTTCTTTTTTTCAGATACAAAATTAAATGCTAGTGTCAAGCATTAAGCTGAAGCTTCATTCTCATAATACATTTTGAAAATCAAATGCAAAATATATGTGTAAATATGATCACACCTGAAAGCATATTGCAAGCAAAACCATACTCAGCCTTTGCCCTTCATCCTCCACCAAAGTGAAGTGCTACATGCAGGGGTGTCTGCAGAGAGTTCCTTCCCTTTCTCTACCTTGACTTCTGGAGAAATGACTCTCGTAAGGTCTTTCTGTGGGTATCTGTTTTCTCTCTCTGTTCATCTGCCACTTCCAAAGAAGCTTCAAGCCAGCTGGTGGATGTCAGTTAAACCCAGTGAAAGGCTTTCTATTATGCTGGTTTCTTAGAAAGTTCAAAAAGTAAAGGAAGGTAACCTGGGTTAGTGCCTCCAGCTAGCAGCTGGTTCCTGCCAGCCTACACATGTGTGGCTCAGACAACCTACAGCATGTGCTTCTCTTTGCCTGGTACTGATGGCAAAAAGGACGTGGAGTTTACTGCTGGGTTTATGGTAGATGATGATGATGAATTAAAAAGGCACAATTAATATGGTCTACTTATGAATTCGTGCCCTTCCTTCAGCCTTCTGGTTGTGGATTAAGACGGAGTTTTCTTGTTTTGCTATGGCATCTTTTTTTTTTTTAGTACTACTAGGGTAACTAATTAAAAAACTAATTTTTACCATGGTCTTAAATCTTACTAAAAATTAAGTGAAAGGCCAGTATTGTCCTTTCTTTCCTATATGAACATATATGCACAACTGCTTTGATGAGAATTTCCTTGTGATCTCCTAGAACAGATGAGATTTGGAATAAGCTTTCTGTTAAAAATACTCAATAACCTTCAGGTTTCCAATTCTGAAGAAAAAGGGAGTTGTCTGTAAAAGTCTCAATTTTTTTAATGTGTTCTTTAACGTAATAATATCTCATGAAGAATAGTCCATTTGCTTTGGGTGCTGGCATCTAGAAGCTATGCAGACTGATACCAGCAAGATCGCAGAGGCGAATGATTCTGGAAATTCCTCCACAGATACCTTTTTGATTGGCAGGGGTGGCAAACATTAAAAGGACAGCTTGCAGAAATACAAATCTAATTGATTTAGTTAAAAAAAAAAAAGAAAAAAAAAACACAAAAGCACCTTTGTAGGTCCTCAGCTTAATGGGCAATTCAGGAATTGGAAGTTCTGAATAAATGATGGGGAGCAATACGACTCTCGCATAATACCCTGCCTGTGAATGTTCTTTGCCTTCTGCAGGTCTATGCGCCCACCTGCAGCAGTACTTAACGTGGGAATCCCTGGTGTAGGGTGGGTATAGTTTACCAATGAGACTCTCCCACCTATGTGGAGTTTTCTGTATTTAAATGTTACAGTAGAGACCCCCTTAAATATTTTTTCCCACTGTATTTCATTAATCAACATTCTTCTTCCTTTTGTAACTAGGAGACAGATCCCTGGGAATCATGCTGCAATGTAGTTTTCTGGAAGTGTAAACTATGGATGGTTATAATTACAATTTTTCTAGTAGTCTTCCTGGTCATTCTCATCAGCCTAATTCTTTATTCTAGTAAGTATCTCACTCTTGGTTTGTCCTCTAATAAGAATGTACGATATGTACAATTTAATATAATACAAATAGAACAGTAGCATCCTTTAAGCACCTTCTGTAAACTGCCGAAGGGACTGGGATGCTGACTGCAGAGGGTAGTGTGTTGAGTAGTGGATCTGTACTTTTTGTTTAGTAGGCAACAAGCAATTTATATGCTGATCAGATGGCAATTCCAGTTTGTAGCTAAGTGAGAAAAGAGTCGGGGATGAGGATGGACGTGATGCTTGTAACATTGCAATAAGTGCAATGGATGACGTGCGTCCTCTCAGGTGGTGTCAGTGCCTGTCGGGCTCCCCAAACGGCTGATTTTCGCTAATGGGGGTGGGTGATTGATCTCAAAGTGCTGTCACTTTTCTTCAGGTGACTTGCACTTTCTTTCTGTTACTCCCGGACAGTCATTACCTAGGAAATTTGGGAGAAAGACACCCTGAAGAAAGCTGAGGGTTTTTTTCAACACTTCTGCTAACTGGGAATTTTTCCTTCCTTTTTTATATCCTTTTGAATATCAGATGTTTACACAGATGAGGATGACTACTGGGATCCTGATGCACTACTAAATAGTGGAAATTACCGCAATTTTTCAGGAACATTGGAATTAATGTGCGGTCTCCCACATCTTTCCTCTGAAAACATTACTAAGAGGGTACGTGTTGATAAGGTTCTCAGCAAAGCTGATTCTGTTTGTAACATAGATTCAGTGTTTTCCTTTTTAAGGAGTTTGTTTCTCTGTTTAGCAACTCAGTCATTTGCAAGTCCAAAAAAAAGTCCTGATCTAGGAAAAGGAATTGTCTGCTTTTAAGCACACAAGCTGTTTACATTGATTAAAACAAAAAAACACCCTGATGGTTTTTTTTCTTTCCTAAATTTCAGTAATGGTTGGGATGTAGTCTTACCTTTTTATAGAATCACTGAATAATTTAGATTAGAAGGGGGCTGTGAAGTGATCAAAGCTGGATAACTGCTAAAAATCCTGTCTTTTGCATTCTCCTGTAAGTACACAATGACAGTCTGGGTTTATAGGTGCTGTTTCCATTGAGCCATCACAGCTCTGAATTACGGCTGAAATAAGCTCGGCAGGCATGGAAGTGCTGATTTTGACTTAATGGGGAAAGGGCATGTCAATACAGGGACCCTTCCCTCTATCAAGTAAGAGCAGAAGGGGCTTTTGATACAAATACAAACCCCAGTCAAACAGCATAAATTGCACATGGCAACATGAGCACGTACTTTTAGTTCACCCCCAAATGCCTCCATTGTGTTAAGGCAATATAGTAATAAGATAATACAGTAATCAGTCAAACTCACCGATTAACTTGTCTGTGAAGGATTGTGTACCTCTTCCAGGGCAGATATTTGCTGATATTTGACCTTGAGCACCTGTGTTTATGCCCCATGAAACACCTTGTAAGAATGATTTGCTGTACTTTCTTTTATGGCGAAAAGAGAGAGTGAATGGAAGAAATTTTTTTTCTGTTCTTTTTTTTCTCTCCAAGTTAACAGATGTCTACAGTTCATCTCCAGCTCTAGGACGTTATTTTAGGTCAGCTCAGGTGGTTTATTTCAGGTAAGCAACTTCTGTCACCAAAATTATCTGAAATTTCCAAGTTTTTGATGAGAAATACATGTGCCTATGTAAACATATGCAACATTTAAATCTGTGAAAAATAGGGTGTTTGAGGGAGTTACAAAAATAGGTTATGAAAACTGGTTGAAGTATCCCCTCGTGTAAATGTCAAATGCTGCTAATTATATATAATGACATTAATATTTTGCTGCTGTTAAGTATCACCTCTGCTGGTTTTGGTTCCAAATGCAGCCCTTCATAAAAATATTCAAGGATATTTATTAAAAGGAAAATGAACTTCTGGAACCACTCGAGATTCACATGGCTTAAATAGCTTTAAATAAATAAAACAGGGTTCACAGGGAGGGGAAAACTGTTCTGTTTCCAAAAGAGCTATAAAGCAACAGGGACATGCAAGTCATGACAGCCAAAACAGCAATATTGCATTGCTGGTTTGCTTGGATCATTTTTCCCCCTTACTTTACTTTGGACAACATGAGCAAATCTCTAAGCAGCAGCGTGTTAGAGAGACTGGTGAAGCAGGACTCAGAGGTAGAGCAGGTGGTAGAGTGGAGGGTAGGCTAGCCTGGGTGGGAGATGCTTACACATGAATGAGAAGCTCTGCCACCAAAGACTGATGGGGACAGAGGAGTAGCAGAGGTGAGAAGAAGAAGAAAATCATCCAGGCGTGCCTTGAAGAGGCAGCAGAAAGATTCAAGTTGGAACAGAGGGAAGATCCTACTCTCGGCAGAAACTGGCACTGGAGGGAGGTGAGGAAGTTCACTGTGTTTGAGACTGTAAAGTTTTAATATATGGAAATACCACGGATTTACAGCAGGAGAGAGGCTGAGCAACAGAGGGAAAAGTGAGGCTGGAAAGATCACCTGCAGCATGGTCCTGCCATGGAGAGATAGCAGAGGCAAAGGCAGGCAGTCAGAGGGCTTCCTCAAGGACTTCTGAAAAAGCACTGTTACGAAGGGGATTAGAAAGACAGGAGAAAATCACGGGAAGTAGAATTTTCAAAAGCCCAAGGTCCTTGAAAGAGCAAGGACAGAGGAAGAACCACCTGGGCTGGGGCGCAAGAGGCAGTTGTGAGGGCACTCTGGGGGATGTGCTGCCCTGTATTGCCAGCCTTGGCCTTTTACAGGTAAAAATTACACACCAAATACAAAGCTGCAGTTCTGCATACTTATTGACTAGCTGATTTGTCTCTCTTTTTCTCTCTCTCTCTGCCTCTTTTTCTCTTTCCCCACCCAATTTCTTTTTTGATGTCCTAAATCCCATGTCTACAAAATGTAAACCTCAAGTTGTAGGTAGGGGACTTGGTAGACCACAAGCAAGGAAATCTTGGGAGATGGACTCCAATTTGGTGGTTTGCATAATCCACTCCAGAGCTGGGGTAGGAGCACAGCTCGGTTGTGCCAGGTACTGCTAAGGAGGAGAGCGAATCTTTCTGCAGGTTCTCAGGTAACCTATGCATGAGATATTGCAACACCTCCGCTCTTATCGGTATGTACTTGTTAGGCACAAGTGCTGAAAACCTCACCCCATTACAACATGTGTCCACTTGCCCTTTACACATTTGAAAACATGTCTCAGTTTGGCTTCAGGTATGTGCCCAGTTTCTGTTAACGTCAAGAGGTGGTCTGAGAAGCGGGGGCGAAGGAGGAAACAGGAATCTTTGACGGCAGTTTTCCTTTATAATGCTTTTTTCAGAACAAGCTTAAAAAAAATCCACAGAAACATTAGTATGGAGTGAGATTTCTCAAGAAAGAAAAAATCCGGTCATGACTTGAAGACATTCATACTTGACTTTTTTTAAATTTGTTTTTCAGTAATGAAAGCTCCACTGTATTTTATCAGCTAGAGTTTTCTGTACCACCATTGACAGAGGGGTTTTTGGAAAACACAATGAACCCAGATTTTATAAGGAATGTTCTACGTCAAAATATTTATGATGAAGATGATGCTTTTGATCCTGAGATATCTGAATGTGACAGGTTAAAGCTTGACCCAACTTCTCTCACATTAACATGTAAGTGTTGTCCATTAAGAGGGACTGTTTCTTTACAAAGATCTGAAGTATTTACTTGAAAGAAGATAATTCTTTCTGGAAAGATGTTGAGATTTGCTAGGAAATATAATTTTCTTAACATTGTTGTGCAAAATATAAAATATTCAGTTTTCAGGAAAGTCTTCCTATGATTAGCTTATTACCTAGGATTTACTGTTTAGTCCTCTGATTAGAAATGGTGTAGGGATGAGACTGGTTAGCTACAGACTCCAACCAAACTTTTCAGCTCTCCTCTTACATTTTACGCATACAAAGAAAATCTCCTCATATGTGTGTGTACCATAATGGGGAGACAAATAACTAAAATTATTTATCCTCATTATATATTTATATTTGAATGCTTATAAAAAAAGTTTCAATCCAAATGAAACAGGATAAGTATTTTGGAAGTCAATTTCTGATTTTTTTTTCACAGTCAAGGATGAAAAAGCCTCCTGATTTTTGCCTTTTCAGAGTTTTTTGGGAAAATTTATTATGCACAGAGATACCTTTTAAAGAAACCTAATATTCATTCTTCCAGGTTTTCTAGGGAGTGATTCCAATTACTACCAGTGACTAGGTAGTAATTCCAATGCATTTAGGTTGTCTTGACTGAAATGTCAATAAAAAAGTCCTATGAGCTCTGAAGCTTTATGGAAAACAATGCATGGAGCTGCTTCCCCCCATCTCCCACTGACGGAGCCACACCTATGTGATTTCAGTATAATTCTAGGCTAACACACTAACATCAGTGCATATAAGATTTGTGCTTACCTCATATTGATTTTTCTTGATACTGTTGGTACTCAAGAGAGCAACAAGCCATGAGTTCTAATCCTCAGTACCATTTTGCTCCTTGTATGTTAACAGGATTCATAGAAAACACATTGCAAAAGGGACAGGAAAGAATATGCTGAAATATCTAACTAAAGTTTTATTTGAATGTTAATAATGTACTGTTTTAACTTTCAGAGTAACGATGGAAAGACAACTCCTCTTCCTCACCATCTGGAGAGATGGGCTTCTCCTATCTGTTAGTAATCCCAGGGTAGGGAGCTATTCATTCGGCAGAAACATTTCTAAAGACATTGTCCTGTAAATACTATCTACGAATCAATATTGTAAATGAAAAATGTGGTATATTTATAACAGTGTTGTACTTGTAAACATCACTACCTCCTTCTTTATAGTTGTCCTGATATATCAATAATACATTTCACTCCTGTGAAAATTGTTTATCTTGCCTGATGCATCTCTGTTTTGTCTTGCCTTAAGATTAAAACTGTTTTTCCCGCATGAGCTTTAAAAGCAGTCTTGCACATGGTTCCTTTCTTCTGCTCTTGGATTATCCAAAATTATCTGCAGAGATTCATCCTTGATGCTCACTTCCACCCATGCTCAGGTTTGTTACTTTCCCCCTGCCATCTTCATGTACCTTGTTTACCTGTTGTTCTTTCCTCACAAAACAGCCTGAAAACCTAAATATACTTCCTATTTTCTTTAATTGCATGCAAGACCTTTGCTTCTTAACCATCATTCCTTTGTTCATCCTACAGTCTTCCTGGGTATCTACTCTATTTTTCTATTCTGTAATGTGAAATAGAAATGAAGAAGGAAGAAACATGTCTTGTTCATTAATGCACCTGAATGCAACAGGAATCTTGAAAGGGCCACGTTAGCTGTGTGCTTTAGTAATTAGCCACTAGTACTTGTAAAAAGACAGTTATTTGATGTGTCTTTGTAAATTCAAAGAGAAACTAGTCTCTACATTCTCTACCCCTGCAATGGGGATAAAAATGAACAGGTGCAAGATATTTGCCTTAATAAGGCAGCAAATAGTTCTTGTTGACAAGAGATCAGATGAGATGACCAGTGCCAAAAAGAAAGTCCAGAAGCAGGCCATATAGTCCAGTGTGGCATGAGAGTTATAGCCAGTAATTGATTGTAACATGAAAATTAAAAAACAAGCATTAACTTTACACAGAATGTGATGGATTCACTACCATGTTAGTGAAGTATAGCTTCTTGTTGTTTGTTTATAGCCAGTATAACTGTTAGTACTGTTGGACAGACAAATGTATTTTATGAAACCTTTTCTATTGTGAAAAATATCTTATGGGAAATTGTTTCTCTTTTTCTAATATTACTGGTTTATTTAAGGAGTAATATGACAATTTTACTATGCATTAAAATATTTATTTTTACTCTTAAAGTGTTTGTTTTCATTCTTCAGCAGCTCCAGTCTTTCAGTTTGAGTTGCAAAATAACCATCGGAATTCTAAGTGCTGAGAGCTGTATGAAACATCTGACACAGCTGTACACTCAAACCCATATTTGTTGTGGTGTGAGTTTTAACTGAGCCTGGGAAACAGCCTGGACCAAATTAGTAGTTCACATGGCTCTCATATTTGTGCTGATTCTGACTCCCTCTTGATTTATAATATGTAGCATCGGCTGTAAGAACCATAATGTCTTTTGGTGCAATATTATGTGCAGGATACAAGTAGAAGAGATATTTCTTCTGAGCCTTACACTGGGGAAGGACGAAATTGATGGTTTGTGTGGTTTGTCCCAAAAACAGCAGGCTATGAAAATACCAGCAACCAAGAAATAGTTTGCCTTCGAGGTGCTGCTAGATCTTATTGCTTTAAGATGACTGAATCTGTCCTTGAGCACTTCTTTATCTTGATTCTGGTTCTAAGAATTGAAAAATAATGTAATGATTATGCTTCTTTATGGTGATATATCTATGTACATTAGGAGCTGACAGAAAAAGGAGAGGTGCTAATCATTCGGTTTTTTCCAGCCGTTCTCCTCTGACCCTGTACCTTTACCCCATCAATTCACAAGAAAGAAGAAGGTGGACTTGTAGCAAGATGTAGTGATATTCAGCGGGAAATGTCTGATTTTACAGTCTACATCCAGTTATGCTTTGAACTCTAATTGAAGGAAAAGTAAAAAAATAAACAACAAACAAACACAGAAAGTGGTACCTGGTTTTATCTCTTTGAGGTAAATAGATAATATAAAAAAAAAATAGCCAGATGACTTCATTATGACCTCTTCCAGTAGGGACAAAGTAGTGTGAAAACACATTATTTCATCAAGTTAGACATTTTGTGAATGCTTAATGTTAATTTTTATAGAAGGAGTGTGGGTAATACAAAGATGACGGGGGCAACTGAGCCACATTTAAAAAGGAACAGAAAAGATAGTTCTAGTTATTCAGCTTGTGGGTTCTGCAACCAGCCCTTAGAATCCCGTGGCAGGCAGTCGTCCGTGTAGCCACAGCAGCCGGTACAAATTCTGGGCAGATTCAGCTGCCTGTCCCCGCAGCTGTACCCGTGGAGCGCCGCCTGCGCTCTCCTAACAGCGTGTCTCTCCACTGCTGCATGCAACCATTCACCCATGGGACCACCCCCGGCACCGAAACCGCAGGCAGGATGCACAAAGGCACCAGACTGTAGAGCCAGGGCTACAGCCAGCCATCACACACAAAGAAAGATTTAAAACCAGGAAAACCGGTCAACATTTTCTTCCAAATTGTTTTATTACAAAAACGGAGGGAGGAAAAAAAAACCCAAACCAACAAACATGCTTAAGCAAGAGCACAGGCACGTAATCGCTTTGAGCTGCGGTGAACAGTTGAATAGCAGGTTTCAGTCCTCTGCGGGTGTCCACAAATGCTGTTAGCAGAGGGGTGATGGGCTATGGAGAGGTTATGTTCTGTCATTGCAGAGAGCCAAATTCTGAGATTCCAGCAGGAGTGAGCTGGAAGCGCTGTGTCACAAAAGAAACACCTGGGAAACTTCTACTGAGAGGTGTGCAGTTACTCCCGTGCGACATCGGGGTCTTCATAGGATTTATAGCCTTCTTGGGGCAGCGATTTGAAGCAGCTGGAACTTTTGCTTTGCGTGAAGTTTGTTGCCTTTTTAAATTTAATTCCAAATTCGTTAAGACTTCGTTCTTAAGACTATTACATTAAAAGGGCTTGGGGGGCAATTTAAGAAATGAGTTACTTATCTAAATTGTACATTGTGTCATGGTATATATAATGGTATATATCAAGCAGGCCAGAGAAACTTTAGAAAAGAGTAAGTGCACCTAGCACAGGGTCTATGCCTCTCATTTTAAACACAAGCCTGAGCCCTCCGTCCCCCAAAAAGAAAACAAACAAAACCAACATAAGGGATATTATTATTGCATTTTAGGGAGGTTTTAATCAGTAGTTCTATAAGACTCCTCTTTAAAAAAAAAATTACTATAAAAGTCCAGAAAAATATGCAGCCTCAGTTGCTTCTGGTAACGAAGCACTTAATTTTCTGTGGAGAAACATGGTCTTACAATGGCAGTTGTTACTGGTGCCTCTTGCTTTAATTGTCAAGCCCTGTACCCTGTTTCTTTCTCTGATCACCTTTTCAAGGACAGATTTGTCTAACTGGAAATGACCAGCAGGTGTGTCCTAATGAGTGAGCTTGGTAATGAGAGAGAGATGTTGATTTGAAGACATGACAGCAGAGGTAGGGTGTTTTGCAAGGCTGCATAATGCCGGCTTAAACATTCGGGTGAAAGAGTGACTTGGGAGGAGAAAGTGTCCCCGTCTAAGTTATAATGACATAATCATATTCACTGTGCTCTTCAGTCCTGATGGTATTTGCCTTCCTCTTGGGCACATTGACAAGTGCATATTCTGTCTGATTATCGGTGTTAATCACAGAGGCTTCTTGTTTCACATCGTGGCTGACAGTTGAGTACCACAGTTCGCTGGAATTCATAGAATCTTTTTTGGCAAAATGTTCCTGAGGTGGGGTGGGGAGAAAGAGAGAGAAGCTTCACCATGACTATACACTGAAGAAGTTTGCAATGTGATTAAATCTGATATAGACTGTGTGCTCACTTGTGCAGTAGTGTTGACCTATACATGTAGTACCAAGAGTGGGTTTTAAATCTGTAGTCATTTTCCTACTGTACAGGCCGTGGCTGGAAACCAGAAGCACCAAATGATGCATGCACACCTGGTGTGGATGGAGAATGAGGGTCTGACTCTTCTTCTGAGGTTGGCATTGCTTTGTGGTAGGTTACATTATAAAAAGCTCATCACCACACACATATATGAGGGAGCCCAGCTGCACAAGGGCAGGGAGGGAGCTTGAATCATCCCCTGCCCTGGTTCCCCCCAGGACTGACCTAGGAGAACTGTAATCCCAGTGAGCCCATGGTGACATCCACCCAACCAAGTGAGTGGGAGCAGATGAGGGTGGAGAGGGAGTTGCTAAAGGTGTGGGACGTATTACTAATGCATGTAAGGGGTGAGTGTTTGGGGTTTGCACAAGACTTAAAATGGGATGTTTAGGGGAGGATCTAAAGAAAGGGGTGAGGGTGACTTGCAAAGTAAAAAACATAGGAAAATAGAGGGATAAAGGGAGGACCAGGGGAGTCACGGTCAGTTGCCAGAGAGACTGTAGGGGTTGGGAGTTAACTGAGACCCAAAGTGTGTGTGTGCAGGAGATGCAGTCCTGGAAGGGGCCCTAGCCTCATGGGAGATGCAGTGATGGCTCACCCCCTACCTGGCAGCCCTTGTCTAATGCTGTCCTTGAAAACAGAGGGAGGAGAAGGAAGAACTATTAATGGAGGAGGTAAAATTGTATGGGTAAATGCCTTCCCAACTCTGTTTAGACTTGTCCCTCCTTTTGCCTCTTGAAGGTATTTGCTAATGGGTTGTGGGTGGTTGTGTGTCTAAATAGCTAGCAGGATGAGTCATTAAATCAAAAGAGATGATGTGAACTGATTAAGTACTTGGAGCCAGAAGTTAAAAATTAGTTTGCCCTGATGCTCTTGATTTGAGCCCACTGGATAAAAAAGCCAGTGACTAATTACGAGCTTTATAGTGGCATACTCTATTGTCTGCAGTTGTAGCAGTATTTTAAGTGCATGTTGCTGAATCCATGCTCACATTTGTAGATACCTTTCATACTCTGTAAGGGGAAGTTCCCTGCTCCACGGGTTAATGAACCCTAAGGGTTTACTTTTATTTTTCAAACATATAAATGAAAAATAATTGTTAGAACAAATTTCTTCCAGAATTTGTCTTGGATTTTCCCAGCTTATATAAATAATTTTGTTTATTTCAATTTTGCCTGGTGTGAAAGATCTCCTGACTCTGAGGGCACTTCACTGAAAATAATTCCTGAGTTTTGAGTTGAGGCTTTGTAAAATTTTGAGATTTAGAAATTCCAGAATTTTTAACAAGTAGAGAAATCAGAGTGGACTTGCTTAAGAAAAGGAATTCCCTACCTATCTGCAGAGGCATGTCTCTCTCCTTCACTAGTCACCACTGCAAAGAATTGGGAGGGCAGCAGCGTTTCTCCTAATGTACCTGTGAAATGAGACCAATTAGGTTCTTTATTTTCATGAGTGACTGGCTCCAAATCCACTGAGTGAACTCTGGACTGCCTCTTGTCCCTTCCAACTTATAGGTCTACCCAAGTCTTACTAACAGCCGTGTTTTCCAGAACTTTTCCAGTCTACAGGTTTTGAAAGGCTGTTATCATTGACTTTCTCTTATCAGTGGGGAGACTGAAGCACAGAGCTGGTGTGATTTGTCCCACAGGATGATGGTGCAGGATGATGGTGCAGGATGATGGTGCAGGAGCAGCGAGTCTGAAGACTCTTGAGATTTAGTTTGATTCTTTCATTATTCACAGGCCAAGCTTGATACGTGGAAGGGACGGCTCTCCTATTGCACAAACAACTGGCCCAGGACTGTCTTCAAACCACGCTCTGGGGCTTTTACTTGGGACACCAAAAACTTCCAAAACCAGACAGCTTCTTGGCAGGTTCCCCATTACATTTCCACCCCCTCCACTTCTCTTCCCCCACAGTCCACCCCACACTCACATGTAAAAACGATGAGCTCATTTAATCACACCTTCTTCTGTCATCTTGCCTACTCTTTTCAGAATTTTCTGCTAAACACCCACATATCTGCTGGGCACCAGCTTTTGTTTTACTGATGTCATCTTTATTTAAAAAAAAACCCACCGTCAAACAGCTTGGGATGCTAAATGGCAGCACTTTGCTCTGCAGTGCATAGGGTTACCATTTGTCATTGGTGTCTCAAGAAGAAACTTCGCTTACCCTCTGCTGAAATGAACTATTTACAAAGCAGAGGAAGCAAACCACAGGTACTCAGCTGCTGCCTCTCAGAGCCCAGTGTATTAACACAGGCCAACAAGTACACAAGACTGTGAAGTGCATCAGCTGGGAAGTGGCTGCTTCCCCACCCCTGCCTCCAGGCAGGTGAGCTCAGGCAGAGCGGCAGGGCACACACCGAGTTATAGAGTTACCTCTTAAATGACCTTGGGGGGCGCTGCCAGAGCTCCTGAATCTAACCCCAAAACAGGGAAGTAATATAGATGGGGCAACATGTTTATCATGCCAGTCTTTCCTGCGTGTCCTTTCTTGCAGTGCAACTATTTGATCCTTTCTGATTTATAAGAAACTAAATGTTCAATCTAACAATGCAGGTGGTTTTTGTTTTTATTTTTCCTTTCTTCCAGAGGTCGTTGGGCAGGGAAACCTTATTCTGTTCCAACAGAGACTTAGCCATTCATTGAGATATCCGCTATTTTTTTTACGATGGAAAGATTAACCAAAACTTTTAAGCCTCCAAGTATTAAATCTCCCTTTGTGTTTCAACTGAAGACTTCTTTTATTACTAAAGCTGATTGGCAATGGTCCATTTAAAAAGATTTTTATTAGAAGACGTCATGCTGAAACTGAAACTTTTTGTGGAAACGCGCCAGTTTTGATGAAACTGTGGGCAAGAGAGGTTACATCGGCTACCAGAAAGCTGAGGAGAGAGGGGGGAAAAAGGAGAAGTACCCTCACAGCATGAATTGCCCAGTGGCTGGGGACATTCATCTAGGACATGATCACAAGGTTCAGCCTCCTGAACTATTTGATTCGAGGCAGTGACACACTTAGCCTCTGAAACTACAGGTTAGGGCTGCCGTCTGTTTTGGCCACCAACTGCTTGAGATTGGGGCTTCATATCATTGTTATAATTTACATACACACATTTATTTTGTACATAGGCTTAAACTGATGTTTTTCTGCATCCCCAGGAAATACCCCAACCATGAGCTTTTGTCTCTCCTGGGGAAATGTGATGGACACCTTGTCTTTCTAGCACATGGATGTTTTGGACTGAGTTGCTCTGGGGAGCAGCAAAAACATTCACTTTTAGTCATTACCTGGACAGTACTTGGCGGATGGCTGTAGGTCTGTGCTGGGGAAGAGGAAGAAAACACACATGATTGTCAACCTTTGGTACAGCAACAGGACTTTCTGCAGCACAGGATTTACTCAGACTTAGCTACATACTAAGGGCAGGCTGAGCAAAAGCAGGAGTTAGTGTGACATAAGTTGGGGAAAGTGCTGAGTCTCTGCAGGCTAAAAAAATCTGATGGCCTTTCAGCAATTATCTTATTCTCGTTTAACCCACACTTACATCATGCAGCACTGCTCATCACCCGTAATAAAACCTAGAAGCGTAACCTTGTTGGGTTTTCTTTTTTTCCCTTTTTTTGTAGTGGTTTTGTTTGGATTTTTTTTAACTTTTAATTGAAGTCACTTTTGGCTGTAACAGAAATGGCTGTTACTGCTTGCTCTCTGACTGTGTGTCAGCTTTATGGTCAATGCAGCCTTAACTCTGGCTGGGCTCACTAGCTCACTGTGTGATTTGCCACATGCTCGAGTGTGAACTGAGTGTTTGTGCACATGGGTTCGGCAGGCTGCGGCTTTTCTGGAAACTTGTCTGTCTGTCCCATAAGCATCTAAATGGCAGGAAGTTGTTGTTTGCATCATTCTTTCTCTCGGCTTTATTTTTGTCTGCCTAGCTGGTTCTTGTTATAAGGTTGATTGAACCATTGGTTGCTCCTGTAAAATTTCAGAGCTGGGCTTTCACTTTTGCCTAAGATAACGGAGCTCTTAAATGTACTTGTTTTGCAACCTGACTGAAGGAAAGATGTCAGTCTCTCAATATTGTGTTAAAGGTGCTGCCTTAAAGAACTTGCAGTGTTTTAAAACATTACTGTGCTGCCTTCACACTGCCATGAAATTGCCAAGACCAACAAGAAGCTGTTCCTCCCTAAGCAAAGATCACAACTTGTGAGGGCGATAGAAGTATTATACCATCCCTATATAAATGGCTTCACGCACTGATGGAGGAAGTAGCAGTCTGAATCGAAACCAAGACCTTGTAACTCACGTGAATGCACGTGATCCTGACTACTATGAGAGTCTTCCCTCTTTGCATATTAAATATGCAGAAACTATTTTATTAGGAGTTGAGAAAAAGTCCTAAACTGTGCTTGTAGGGGCAGCAGGGGCTGGTGCGTGACCAAACCCTGTGCTGGCAGCCCCCTTCCTCCTGCAGCCCCCGCCGGGTTGCCTCTTCCACTTGTTTGCAGGGGATGAAGCAGGTGTGTAGCACAGGGAGATGTTCCCCTGCTGCGGTTCAGGTGTTTGCAAGCCTGTGGGCACACCTCTAATATACCAAGGCTGAGCTCACCATCACAGGAGGCAGCTGCGAGGTCGTGGCATGCCTGGTTTAGGAGGCTGGGGGGGACAGCTGCCCCCTCACGCTACCTTCTCCAGAAACCAAAAAAACCAAAGAGACCCCACAGTGTGGTCAGCTAGTAAGAGGGCAGGTAGCCCCTGATGTTGCAAGTAGGTTTCCCCCATCTGAGATGCAAAATGCCTCCCTATGGCTGCAGCCCACAGCTATGTCTGTGCCCTCTGGCTGCCTCCGCAGTGATGTTGGGTGCTAACAGAGAGCTCCCCTGCGCCCCCACCAGCGCCATGCCAAGCCACCCCCTGCTCCGTGGCACTCGAGGAGCCTCTTTACTTACTTTCCTTGTGGGAGTATCTTTTTCTCCTGATGGGGTTGCGTGCTTTCCACCTAGGGTGTGGAAATAAGGATGGGTTGGTTATGTCTGGTGCTGGTTATTCTTTACTCCCTGCTGCCAACCCCCAGCTCACCATGGTCATCTGGGGAGCACCCTCCACCAGTTTTTTGGACAAGTCACTTTATGCAGCATCTCTGCCTCTGCCCTCTCAGCCTTTTCCCTCTCCTCCCTGGGAGGCAACCCTGGGCCAGCATCGAGCCCTGGGGAAGGAGAGGCACAAATCACAGGTCCACGGATGGAAGGACGGCAGGGAGAAGCCGGCAGCTGGTGGCAGGCATTACAGCATTTAACCGTTCCTGAGAAGTACAGCCTCTCTCCCCCTGGGAAACCTGGGAGTTGGTCAGCGAAGTTTGTGGTTTTAAAGAGCTACAAATCTTTCTGGGTTTGTCTATATTAAACACCTCCAGATGGGTGAGTGAGCAGTAAATATTGTGAAGAGGAATAAGCCCCATCCCCACCCAAATTATTCACATCAATTTATGTGCTGGTGTGTCTTAGTGAAAATCAAAAGGAAGATAAACACGGTGATTGTATTACACGAACTGCAAACCCATGGGTGAGTGCAAGGCTCGTGGGCAGGCCAGTTCCTGACACATCTAACCTCCAGTAGTAAATAAGATTTTCTGTTCCGAGCAGAAGACTGAGTTTCCAGGTTTAAGTACTGAGATTATTTGGCAAATTTAAGATCCTTTAAATTTTGCCCTGACTGCTCTGTTACCATGTTTTTGGATAATAACAGCTAGACTTACTGGAGCATGGACTATTGCTTATATTTTACAATTTTGTGCTTTTAAACCACCTGTAGAGTAAGTTACAAACATTTTAGAATATGATATTTACATTTATGTTAGATTTACTTATATAATAAAAATGTACCAAGGGACTGTAAAGCTGCCAAATTGTATGAAGCTGGGAAATGGGCCTAACTTGCTGATGGAAGTGCATTATGAGTCAGTCTTTAATGGCATATTTGTGTATTCTTTTTCTTTCCCAGGACTGGACACAAATAGGTAATGCCACCATTCTTTGTTGCGGTCGATACTTTCCTTGCTAAATGTGTGCTCTTAGATCTTAGATATTTCATATATTACCCAAGTTTGGCAAATAGCGTGAAATAACATCTTTTTGCATGCGTCCCTGGTGTTCTTATCAGAGTAACAGAAAGTTTCACAAATATTAGTGAACATCCTGACTTGCTGTTTAGTGGGAGAATTTAGATCACTTATATTACAGCTGGGAATAAAGATGTGGCCTACCTGGTTTTCTTTGAATTGTGTACAGCATTTTGCCTGTACTCAGCATAAGGCCTTCCAGCTTAGTTGGAAAGGCCAGTGTGAACATTTCATACAATTTTGTCCTAGAAGTCCTATGAGATACATTAAAAATAAAACATCTATGTATATCTTATATATATTTATAATATGAATAATTAGCATTTGGAGTCAGATATGAGTTTGGTATAAGTATTTTTGTTTTCTGATCACCTATTTATTCCATTTTTTTTTCTTGTTTATATTCAGTTGGTTTCTGATTTTTTAGTCACTCAGATGGAAAAGCCCTTGGGCTTGGATAGCTCTTCCCCTGGACCACCAAAAGATAATAGCGTATGTTCCTGTAGGAAATTAGACCTGCAAACTGCTGCACAATGCTTAGATAAAGTGTTCTTATTTAGTTAATAATGTATAATCCTGTGGCAAAATGTCATGTGGGCTGAGAATTGAAAGCATTTTTCAGCATCTGCATTCATACTACAGACATGCTGGCTCCTTTGAGGCAGGTGCCCAACAGTTAGAGGAGAAGAGCCCAACTTGCCTGTGGCTGGAGGGT
Source organism: Arenaria interpres (assembly GCA_013399435.1). Taxonomy (NCBI): domain Eukaryota; kingdom Metazoa; phylum Chordata; class Aves; order Charadriiformes; family Scolopacidae; genus Arenaria; species Arenaria interpres. Next base: position 64,341 of record VXAK01008463.1, read on the forward strand.
TTCTAGCAGTGTTGACTCTTGTTGGGGTTTTTTTTGGAGGCAATTATAAGTTTAGCTTTGTCAGTGAAAATGCTGGGAAATAGTTCTGGCCAGCAGTCTCAAAAGAGAAGAAATGTTACTCAACTATTGAAATAAAAACAAAGGCAGAATTCATTTTCTTTGTTTCTATAGTATCACTTTGCTGTTTGCAGAGCAGCTGTATGAGCTGTTGTACAGGCTCCAGAGGTTGTCACGCTCAGGAAGTGGTCAAGCCAAATATAGAAATGATGCTAAAAAGTAAGCTCTCCAAATGGAAGGGATGAAGCGGTAGACTTGGAGATATACAGGAAGAAGAAAAGAGGATCAAGAAATTAAATACAGAGGAGGCAGCAGGGTCTATGGTGGGGTCCAAAATTGTTCAGCTCCCAGTTGCAACATTTTCTCCCAGCAGCTGCAGTAGTAAGCCACCTGCTATTAAGACCTTGATTTTGTGTTAGCTCTGCTTTGCACACCTGAAACTAAGGTTGCTTTCAGTCTTATTGTACTTCAGACCCATCTGCCAAGTGTCAACAGACCAGGTGACGGATGCCCTTTCTGTCCCCAAAGGGGCACTTCCTGGCTAGAGATAGTGGGATGCTGGTGGTAGGGTCACACATGCATCCATGGAGCCACTTTTGTAAAGGGTGATGCCAGCCTCACCTGCATTCAGAAATACAATGCTTCTCTGATCTGCTGTGGGACATGAGAGCCTTCAAGAGGGAGGACTTCAGAGCTGCTGCAGCTCTTTTCTCCATCTAGCTCAGTCTCCTTCAACCTGAGGTTACTGGTCAAAAAAATAGCTGGATATTCCTCCAGAAATAGTTGGACTTCCAGTTCCTCCCTGGCTCCTTAAACCCACTACCTCTGACATAAAACTGTCAAACCCTCAAAGAAATCCTATCCCATCAAGCAAAAAAACAATGCTATCCTCTTTTTTTTTTTTTTGTGGCTGGCTGCTTGACAAAGAAAGGTCAATGCCCCATCACTTCAGTATGTTGTAGTTCCTGATGCCTCTGTAATTGCTCCTGAGCCTTCACCACCCGCAGCTGGTCCTCACCTACAGGTGGGTTGATTCACCTCAAGTTGATGAAGCCTGACAGTCTCACTGGATTGATAATCTGGGGTTATTTCCTCCACCTGGCTGCCAATTTTCCCAAGCCTTATAGACACTCCCCTACCCACACGGCTACTTTTATTTTTTCCAGATCTGGTTAAAGCTGACAACTGGATGGTGTGACTGCATGGGTCTCATTCCTTAGGAATTCAGATAATATACACTGTGAATGCAGTACAAAGCTCTTTGTTTTGTACAAAGACAAACAGAAAGTTTGGGGAGGGGTGTGTGTGCAGATTTTTGGAGGTTAGTGCGTGCCTGGTGTCTAAGACAAGAAACAAGGATGTTTTGATCCCGCAGCAGTAAAAAGTGCCTTCATGAACACAGGATCAGGTTGGTGTGGATGGACTGACTGCTATGAGATGCGTATAAACTTTTATGTTACAACCTGAACTTTTCCCCTAGCCTGACTGTAAACCTGCCCTGTGCTGTGGAGCAGAGGGGCCCTTCCTAGCCGACCTTCTGCCTCTCCTGCTGCCTGGCGAGCAGTGGTGGCTGGGGCTTGGCGTCTGCAGTGCTGGGGGCTTTGCCAGGATGCTGAGTCACTGCACAGGAATGACAGTTTTCTGAAAAGAAAAGCCCCACCCTCGTCATTTCTCCATCCCTCTGAACTTCTGCAGGGTCTGTGATATTTTCAGAAAGACACAGATTTATCAGCAGTCAGGCAGCTGTGACTGAGGAGCAATACTCCTACACAAAACTCAGCTGGCACTGCTAATTGACGGGAGATGGAGGAGACGGGTTGCATTTGTTCTGTCCTGCAAGGGCAGCTAATTAATGTTTTCCCTGGGCTACCTCTCCTGGCCCTGGTTTGTTTCAGAAGAATTTCTGAAAGTGAGGAAAACAGAGCGTGGAGCTGCATGAGCACAGGCTGCAACGTGACACCGTGCCAGTGCTGCCTTTTGCGGCAGTGGACCTTTCTACCCTCCTCTCTGGTGGGTAATACGGGTTTCACAACCCTGTCAACAGCTAGTAGGAAAAATCTGCTTTATGAAAAACTTGCTCATGGTGTCCTGATTCCTGCTCCTAAAAAGCAGTCGGGAATGTTTTCAAAGCAGCAGAAGTCCCACCTATAAGTGTGACACAGGCACTTAAAGCATTGGGGAATCAGCAAATTTGGGAGCTAAGAGCCTGGGGCTGAGATCCAACAGGCAAGTGAGCTTATCACAGCTCCTTGCTGCCACAGGTGAGGACCCACCAGTCGCACATGGATTTTGTTGGCCTTGACTCCAACTGCTTCTGAGAGCAAAGCTTCATGCCTTGGGGGCTTCTGCCCTTTCCATCAAGACCAGGTAAAGGGGTCATGCCTGAGACCTCTGAGCAGAAAACTGCAGGGAGGTGGGGGATGCACTCTCTTTGGAAACAAGGAGAACATTTAATTTTGGCAAGCAAGTGCCTCATCTGAGCTCCTTAAGGCCAAGCAAGCAGTCAGGGTAGAGTACTCAGAGGTTGCACTACTTTTTCTTTGATCTGCCAAGAAGACAAAGGGAAAGAGAGGGGATTTTCCTTTCTGAGGGCCTTCAAGGAAATCATCTGTTCACACAGTGGCTTTCTGGTTGTTTCTACTAGGAGACCTGTTACCGGAGAGCCACGATGACTGTCCCTTGGAAGTACAAAGGCACAGACCGTGAGCTAGGACAGCTTTCAGCAGAAGCAAGGCTGTGACCCAAGTACCCAGCAAAGCAATGGCCAGAGGGGCTGGATGCCTGGGTCAGGGAGCCCTCCAGCGCCTGCTACTCTGAAGCAGTGTTGCCAGGTGACTTTTCCTATGCCTGTGGGCTAGCCAGGCCAGGCAAAGCATACCACAACACAGCAAGGTTGGAAGAAGGGAGAGCCATGGCACTGTGGTGGGGTCTCGCAGCATGGGTGGGCCAGCCCCAGACACCCTGTGCAGCACTGCCAGCCGCAGTGCCAGCCCTCACCTGCTTCTGTCCAGGGATCTGCCTCCCACCTTCCTCCTTTCACAATATTTAGGCACATGGAGTTAGGCACCCTCCTTAAAAATCCGAGGTTGCTGTAAGATAGCATGTGAGGTGCTGCTTTCCCAGAGCAAACCTCCTCCTGTTCACATTAGTGGAAGAAGTCATTGCTTGAGCCAGCCAGTTTTGTTGGAGGAGGTTCATTACTATTATTTAAAAATTTCCAAGTATGTAACTATATATGTCTTTTTTGTAAAGTACTGTTGCAAGAGGCCAAGCTTTCCCGCACGTCCTGTTTGGATGGGATAAACTCAGAAATATCCAAGTGCTTTATTATATCCAGGTAAAAGGGAAATGTCTAATATAATTTGCCCCCTTTCTATGGGTGACATTAAAGAGAGCTACGCTGGACAGCGGTGAATCCTCCTGGAAAGCCTCACCTCAGGGTGGGCAGCAATGGCAGCCTGTTGGCTGTAGCAGAGGGGCAGCCTGGCTGGTGCCCATCCGTGCTCGGGGTCCCTGCACTGAGCATCTTCAGCATAGATGGTGCCGAAGGCAACCCTCCTGTCCTAGGTGGCTCTTGCCAAGCATCCTCCTCTGTCTTCACAGCTCCTTAGGAGACAATCTATTCCTAACCACTGTTGCACCTAACTAAATTATATTTATATATACTATATCCACTGTATAATTTAATCTATATATGTGGTGTATATAAAAGGTTGTCTGTATAAGACCTGGTGCCAACAGATGAGAGATGGCAAGGTGAACATCCAACTGTAGTTTTCCTGCCTGAAAACCTGGAGCAGATGACAAGTACTCTCTGCTCCTTGCGTTTGTCAGCTGTAACACCCTTCCTTCCTTCACAGGCTCTCAGTGCTCGGAGCCTATGGATAAAGCCACCTCCCTAAAAAAACACCCTGAGGCAATACTCTTTGACATACTAAGAACGATATTATTCATCTTAATTTACTTGCTAAATTATCTTTGTTTAATCAAGAGGCTTCTCATGGTGCCTGAAAGTTGACTAATTGCAGGTATAATTTGATCCTATTTTTCATAAAATCACTCTCGTAGTCCTCTTGTTTAGTAACAAAATATAAAATGGTATTGAACATACCTGATTTTTGGTAGGCAGTTGCCCATCCTTCCACTGGATCTCAGCACTCTTGGCTAGCCAATTTTGGCGTGGTTTCCCTGCTGGCTGAGTTGTTTTCTGTACTGGCTGTGCTATAGAGTGAAACTCAGTGACCAAAGAGGCTCATTATCTCTCACACAGTGCCTGTGTGCAGCACCCAGATATTGTGCACCTAAAAAAACCTCAAAGCCTCCACTGCAGGCAAGCATTAATGAGTAAGGGTGGGAGAGGAAGTGGTGGGGTGAGGGGAGGGAAGGGGGAAGGACGAATGATGTGGCTTCCCGGGACACTGGGGCCGGCAAGGGCGTGCTGCTGCTGGTGGCCTCCACAAAATGACTAGCGGGTTGCTGCATGGACTCCCTCTAGGATCCCTTAACTGAAGAAGAAACTTGGGGTGTTCTCAGCAAGAGGAAACCACATGGCTGACCATGATGCTCTTCTGAGAAATGGTGTGACAAACCGAATGGTAAAAACCAAACATTTCAAACCCCATCAAAGCACAGCCTTTGCTATTGAAGCTTTCCAATGTAATCTGGTTTTGCTTCTCTCTCCTTTTTGCCTTTTTTTTTATCACTTCTTCTTCCTCCTGAGTTACAAGGAAGAAGGAAAATAGAGAACCAGAAATAAAATTTGCAGGGCCGATGGTTCAGGGAATACGTATGCTTTAGTTCACACATTGTAATTGTGGTACATTGCTCAAAAAGAAGAAAAAAATTCTCTGTAAAACTTCAGGTGTCTGCAGCAATTTCATCAAAACACAGAGGTAAGAAGTGTTGGGTGGTTAACCAGACAGTTTCAAAACACGTGCTGTCCCCTGGTAATGTGGTTTTGCAGATAGGTGTACACCACCATGAGGTAGGTCTCAGCTAAGCAGCCCCTCTCCTTCATTTCTCTTTTGCACTTTGCTCGGCAGTCCCACACCAGATTTCGGTGCCAGCAGCTGTAATTTGCGGCCCTTTAATGCATCCAACAGCAGTGGGAGACCAAATGGGGGGAGCCCAGTTTGGGAAGAGGTCGCAGATCAAATACCTCCAAGTCAAACTCAGCCAAGGATAAACAGCTGTGGCTGCATGCCAACCGCCCTTGTGCCATCTGATCTAAAACTTGTGCACAAATGTGACACTTTGTCTCTTACCCTGCCCAAATGAGCATCACCTGGTCCTGCAGCATCCCTTGGCTATTGACTGCAGGTCCTGTCGCAGCCTGCCCCCATGCAGTGACACAGGCTGGAGCATACAGTAGGTGGTAGATGCAGCTACTGTCTTTACCCCAGTGTACTGCAGCTCTTCAAATCCAGCCAAGATGTAGAGGGATTTGCAATAGGCAGGCGTTATTTATGAGCATGTTATAAAGTTCTAGTCCTGTTCAATTGCACTAGACAAGCTGCTTCCTAATAGCGGTACCTGCTACTAGTACTGATGGACTAACCTCCAAGAGTCACTACAATTCAGCAGTGGATGAAACCATCTCCCTCTGTTTTGTTCTCTCTACAGGCAATGCCTTGAGTGGTGGCACAGAATCCTGCTGACAAGGTAGGCAGCTATCCTGTTATTAACCTGGGTTTGGATGGTTGAAAAACCAATTTTTTAGATTGATGTTTGACAAAACAATGTTTTAGACTACAATTGTGCCTGAATGGCTCCTGTAAGCAGTATTTTCCAGAAGTTCAACTGGGTGATTTATCAATATCATTAGTCACTTGTGCTGTGTGGAAATGTTGTCATTTAGTGACTGTGCACTTAATTCTATGTCCTTTTTTGATTTACTGGGAACTAGAAAGACCATTCTATTGCAGCAGAAAGGAAGGGAAGAACGCGAATCACTGGGTTTTTCAAACAATGACTGCAGAACTATCTTCTGCCTAATTTACTCCCAAACTTTCACTGGCTCTGGAAAGTGCCTGAAGCTCAGGCATGGTGTGCAGTTGCTGTACAACTGAAGCAGGAGAGCATGGTATCTGACCAACAAGCAACGGGGAGCTCTGTAATCCACCAAAAAGTCTATGCAAAGATGAACAGATCAGGAACTGTCTGAATAAATGCACTTGAGGACACACTCACAAAATTGAAATAAGTGGAGGAGTCAATGAGTGCCTGATGTTTAAAGTAATGAATCAACTGCTGATGTTGGCTGGTCCCTGGAGGAAGACAAGGGATGGGAGAGCGGTGTGGGGGGTGTCAGAAAGAGATGCTGCAGCAGTCGGATGTGCATGCAGACCCCTACACACATGGGCTGGGAGGGAGGTCCCTGCATGCCTAGGTTCCTTGTAGTGTCAGGAGCTGTCAGGGGAGAGGCAGAGCCTGGAAGGAACAGCCAGTGTAGGGGATGCTGTAAACAATTTAAAGTCAACACATTTGTGCAACCACAACGGCCATCTCTATCCTTTGCTTGGGTGTTGCTGAGACTGAAGGTTTGCTCTTTTTGAAAAGTGTTTGCTGTAGCTTCACCCGGATTTCCAGGATTGTTTGGAGGACTTTTGGAAGATCTGAGTATTTCTGGCAGAAAATAAAATGGTTAAAGCTGAAAAGAACATTTCCTATGAGGAGACAAATACATCAACTTACAGTTCTTTTTAAAATCAAGTACAGTTCCTTTTTTGATCACTAAGTGGCAAAGTTCAGCTACAAGGACTTCAACAATAGTGTCTGCAAGCTTGTGGAAAGTTCCTCTGTTAATCTTTTTTTTCACAATTGTAGCAGAGCTGAGTACACCAACAAAGCCTGGAATGAATCTTTGTAGAGATCACTCACACTCTGCTAGGAGACTTCAGTGCAAAAGGACGTAGTTTCAGCAAATCTTCAATGGTTTTTTTTTTTTCAGTTTTGGAGTTCTGAGAGGCTGACAATCATAAATTAAACATCTGCTTGTGAATACCCAGTTCAAGGCTGGAAGTTTTCCCTCTGACTTAGTCAAGAGCCCGTTTGAGATATTTGCATTGTTTAATAGCTGCCAAATGGTCTGGCGAACCCTCCAAGAACTGTTTTCATTGATTTCACATTTGTTCAGGCCAGAATGCCCTTCCAGAAATCTTGCAGGAAAATGCAAATATGAAAATAGCTCAAGAAAAGGAAAATGAGATGTCATCCCTCCAAGGAAAAAAACAACAGTATGAAGCAACCACAGTTTGCAGAGTAATGGGAATGAATTATTGAACCTACTAAAAAGCACATCCAAAATGTTTCTTAAAGGAAACTGATACTTGAGCTGATTCTGTTTTCAGATGATAAATTACCACTTGGCAAGACAGAAGGAGCAGTGCATGTGTAAGCTCATCTGAGACATTTTTTTGCCGCATCATGGTTTGGGCCCATTGGCTTCCCTCAGCCTATTTGCATGATTCAGGGTTAATTTGTGCAGCAATCCAACAAAATGAAACATTTTAAATGCAATCATAGTCATTTGGAGTAGCAAGAATTTACAAGAATGTAAGCCACCTAATCAGAAAGCAGAAACACGAAACAGGATTTACCAGTACACGTTTTTTTAGCAAATGAGGTCTCACCGGCTGGTTTCCCCACTGTGCAGGGCGTGATTGGCCTGTGGGCTGAGGGTTTTGTTGGTTTTAGCAACGTGATTGCTGCCAGCAGAAAAAGAGAAACACGGGGGTAAAACTGACAGAGCAAAAAAGTTACAAAAACAGTGCTTCAAAATGGCTGGGTGAGCTATTTTTATGTCATCTCAGGTGAGGATGGAGAGTAAGGGGTGTGCTTGTGGGACGGCAGCCCTGTCTTTCCGTGGTACACAGGGCTGGGGAAGGAGCACAGACACGTCGAGGTGGGAGCAACCTCAATGGAGGAGAGGGGAGACCAAGGCTCTACTTTTCCTCTGGGGCACAAACCCTCCGGGAAAGCCCCAGGGTTGGCTTGCTCTGTTCTCCTTACCTGGAAAAAGAGTTGTGTTACAGCAGCACCAGCAGCTCCTGGGTCTCCACCAGTTTACATCTGGTGTGCAGATCCCTGATTGGGTCCTCTGAGTTACACGTTGGGGACATTTGTACTACTCATTGCAGCATAACTATTGACCTGAGCTCCTTTCTCTGAGCTCAGGTCAGGGCCAGGGTGGCCTTTCCTCCTTCCCCTCGCAGACTGACAGGCATCAGGCACTCAACCTGCTTAGAAATCTGGGCTATTGTTTAGGCAGATCTAATCTTATGGAAAAGGCATTTGTGAAAACCCCAGCCTTTTAACCCCATTACCCTTGTCTGTCTTGTCTGGGAAATCTTCAGTTTCTGGCTCTGACATTTGTTGTCATGTCCCCCAAAACTTTTGCTATTCAGCTGTATGCTGAAGGGCTGGAGGTTTTTATGAGGTGCCTCTTACCGTATATGCTGGGAGGGGGAATGTCCCTAGAGTTAGAACGAAGTGTATAAAAAAGGGGAAGCAATGCTCAATGGATCAGTCACTTGCTCATCTCGCTGAGCTCACAGCTAAGATGATGGTCGCTTATCTGCTTCTCTCCGGCATCTGGACCCTTACATCAGGTAACTCCCTTGTCTGTCTGTATCGTTACTGCAACGGCATTAGGGACCTTGGTGGCCCGCCAAGCCTGCTTCTGTGCTGCTGGGTGCTGCAGTCCCCCCCTCGCTTCCCCTCGGGGTGAACCCAGCGGTGACAGGACGCTTGTGGCACTGCACGCGACTGCACCGCTCGCGTGGGGCTTCAGCTTTGTCACTGCTGGTTGCGTTGACAACATCCTCTCCTTAATTTATTACCAATGCGTTTATAAGCTGCAGACAAATGTACGGATTTACTGCAATTTGCAAATCATAAACCTTCAACTGTTCAAATGCTTCTAATAACCCATATGATTTCATCTCCTGTGGTGGCTGGGGTTTGGGTTAGAGCATGGTACTGGTCTGCTTTAGCCAGGACAGAATTATTTGTAGTTATGGATATAGTGCTTATAGGTGTGTGTTCAGGCCACTGAACAGTCTGTTCAGGAGACTGAAAAAGGCGGAAAGTCTTAAACCAACCACGTGGGCAGAGGCCAGTTGCCCTCTGAGGGATGCAGGGAAAGGCAATGAGCTTTCCCGTGCAGGTGCTCTGTCCCACGATGCTGTTCCACCTGCTTTGCTGGACTGAAATCTGCCTGTTGCTGCTCTGCAGAGGCTGCCAGCTGGAGGAGCCGGCAATGGGTGAGTGGAGAGCCCTTTCCCTGCCTGAGGTTAACTCCAGGGCAGCACCAGCCTTTCTTGGCAAGCGGAGAGACCCAGACACCCTCCTGACTGAAAAATGCTAATTGGTAACTGGAAGAGTAGCTTGTAATCTGGGGGCTGGTCAGCAGGAAGATGGCGAGAACCTCTCCATGGACACCTATGGGATAACAGTCTTAGCAGACAGAAATCAGTTACTCGTGACACTGGAGCTGCCTTTCTTAGTGGCACTTTCTACAGGACAGATATCAGGCTGGCAAGATGCTTTGTGTGAGAGGTGTCAGGTCCAGCTAAATTCTCAGAGGAATTCTTTTGTGCTACACTTTCATTTTTTTCCCTAGGTGGAGGGGCAGAGAGATCTTCCAGAGCTGCTGTAGTGAGGGTGAAGGGCTGGGGGCACCTCTGCTGGGGGTGGGTTGCAGAAGGATGGTCAGAAATGATGAGTGCACCACTTGCTTTTCCCCTAGGCTCCGTGCAGGTGATGCACAGAAAGGTCCAGTCGGTCCAGGCAGGAGGAAATGTCACTTTTTCGTGCCGGTCGGTCACAAAAGAAGATGTGCTACAGGTGACCTGGCAGAAGGAGGTGGATGGGGCCGAAGACAACATAGCAACTTACAGTACAATGAATGGCCAAAAGATCGCAAAGGGCTACATTGGCCATGTGAGCTTTGCCCACAGTGAGTTACAAGCCTCGGCCATCTCCCTTCATGGAGTCACCCTTCAAGACGAAGGATGCTACAAGTGCATCTTTAACACATTCCCCTCAGGAGCTGTCACTGGCAGGACGTGTCTCAATGTTTACGGTAAGGCATCATTATTGTGTATGGACTGTCATCTGAGGACCAGGTCATTTTTCCTGGGAACAACCTTCCCTGACCTCTGGTCATTGCTAAATTGCTGCAGGAAAGGTGGCTCAGCTTCCTCTCTACTCTCCCTCCCTTTCTGATTTTACCTCTGATGGGAAACCAGCATTCAACAGTTCTTTAATTTTCTTCCCCTTTAAATCAACACGATTGAGATCCAAAAGCTGATGTGTAACCCATGACTTCCTCCAAGTTTCCCTGGCTGTGTGCCGTGCTGACAGCTGGCCTGCCACAGCCATGAACCCCATCCTCCTCTGCTTCCTTTGACTGTTGCTCTTGCCTCCTAAGCCTGGAAATTGGGCATTTTTTTCTTAGTCTGCCTTCAGTCTTAAAATTCAAAATATTTGGAAGGCAGTGAATGGCATACGCATGGCCAGAGTAGCTGATTTTGAAGCCATAGTAAAAGTGACAGTAATTAATCTGTGTTCAGGAAAGGGATGGAAAAAAATAAAGGGGCTGAAATCCAGTACAGCTTGTGAGCTTTACCACACAAATATCTTGTGCAGGTCAGAATCAATGAGCTTCAAGAAGAGAGCTAAAACTAATAATGAGTGCAGGTGACAATATTTAACAATCATCAGCTAACAAGTACAAGCTGAAATACAGACAAATAGATTAACTCAAAAGGAACAAGACTGAAAAGCTGTTTATCTTTTGAGGGATGGTCTTGGTTTTCTGCCATTGAAAAAACTGAAACATTAAATACGTCCCAAGGGCACTCTGTTAGCTCCTGCCTTTCTCATCATTGACTCTGCTGTGGGGGTCATTGGCCAAAGATCACGTCCCATGTAGAAAACATCAGTGTCTGGGATCTGCCACTGGTGGTATGACCCCTGCAGAGTATTTTGTTTATCCCTAGTACCTTCTGCTGACAAAGACTCAGACACATGCCTAAACACGTACCCATGTGTGAGGAGTCCTCTGTGTGGAAGGAAAGATGCCCCTGGCTATTAAGGGAAAGATGACTTAAGCAACAGGGGAAAAGCGGGGGGAAATACGAGGGAAAACCATGTCTGGAAAAAAAGTTCTTTTTCCTCTCTCTTGGGAAAGCTCCTAGAGCAGAAGAGAGAAATTAGGAGAAATTCACTCAATATTTCAGATATAAAGAGGAAGGTGTTCCTAAAAACACCCAGCCCTGCGTCATTCAGAGGGTAAACACTGATTTATACGTTACAGGAAAATATGGAAGTGCCTTGCAGAGGAATCCCTTTCTCATTTATCATGTGAATCTAAATACAGAGGTAGATTTTTTGGTTTTGTTTTGTTGTTTTGTTTGTGGTGTTTGGGTTTTTTTATCCAAGAGGGGGAAATATTTTCTCAAATCACCAGCCTTGTGGCTATGATTCGTCCTTTAGCAGAGCACTACTTTAAAAAAAAAAAAAAAAAAGTTTTTCTACTGCTACACACACTCCTGTGAGCATCTTTTCCTGCGTCTTGAACAAAAACACATCAACTGAGAAGGGTTTCACTTCTCTCACAGTCAGGCAGGAGCCCACTGCTCCTGTTATGCCACTGCCAGAGGCTGGCTCACTGCGGTCACGGTGGCCTCCCTGAAATGTGCTTTATCAAAAATGTCTGGAGGGTCATCTTGAATAAGCCAAGTGCTTGTTACTGTGCTGTGTTTTCATTTGCATACAGCATATTTCACTGAAGCTAATTTATGTGATGCAACTTAAAAGCCACAGTTTTACTCCCTTATTCCCCGACTCTCAATGACGGGAGCAACTTGTCTGAACAAGCCCAGAGGACTCCCCAGGATGGAGTGTGAGGCCAACAGGAATCTCCCGAGGCCCAAAGGTTCAGGGCAAGGTGAGCAAGCTGGCCTGTAGAGTCACCAGCTGAAAATGAAACGCTGCCATGTCTTCGCCCTAAGAGGGGACTGCCAGGGAATTTACAAATTGGTAATTGCCCGACTACAACAGTCTTCGCAAGAGGGGCTGTTCCAGAATGGGCACGGCTGCTGTGTGATGAGGGAAGTGAAACCACTCAAGGACTGGATACCACACTGTGAAAAAAAGAAACAGGTATGACTGGAGGAATCTCAGACCAGCCTAGCTAAAACAGAAAACCCAAGAAGCAGCAGAAATTTCCTACCCTGTAGCGAAAACCATTTTGGGAACAGAATAATTTAAAGTGTGCTTGACCGGTTTCTTTTGAATGGCCTGCTCCCCTTCCCCTTCCATTTTGCTTTGGAAATGTTTTGTCGGCCTTCATCGCCAAAAAGGATGAGAAATGCAGGAAGGAGGTACAGTGAGAAGGTACTGAGAGAGGTGGATGTGCCACACAAGAATGGTCAAGACTTGCTGGGTCACAAAATTCCCTGGGCCTTTGCTGGAGGGACCTTCTGCCTTCATCATAGATGGTACTGTTCTCCTGGAAGGCTCGAGCACAGTGGAGAAATGCCATCACTATTTCTTAGACGGAGAAACTAAAGCATGGGGTTGCTGATGAACACCCATATGGTTGGAAAAGGCTTTCTGTCATCATGAGGCATACTATAATCCCAAAAAATTTTTATCAGTCTCTCCAAGATCACTGTCAAGACTTTAAAGATAAAGAGCAGATCATGACCTGACAGTCCCCCTTTAATAACAGAAGGCCATTACAGATAATCAAAGCTGACGTACTTCACTAGAAAGTCCCTTTTTCAAGTACTTGGGAAAACCGCCACAGCTCAAATTTGGTAAAGTTTGTGTTATTGCTCTGCAGGACCACTAATGCAAGTACTTGCGTACAACATCTCTTGCAGGTACTTTTTCACTGGAAACAGATATTTTGATGAAAGGCAAAAGATGCAGTTAATTTAATATTATACATCAAATGTCAACAGTGGGCGCAGGCTAATAAACCATGTAGCAAGACTGTAGCAAGGCAGCTGGACTTGCAGGTTTTGACTGTGCATCTATTACAGACACTTGCTGAGGGGGACCTCAACACTACAGGAATTTTTTCACATGATAATCATTCCTTTGCGTCCAATGTGAGAAGAGAGAGGACTGCTTAGTCAGAAGAAGAGCAGATGTAGAGTGCATGTGTTTCTGCCAAGATACTGAGCAATTTTTCTCATCCCCTCTGGAAACACCTGTGACAGCTTTCCTTAACTGCTTTTGGATCTTGCAAGCTAATATTTGAAGTTAATGCCGTGGGTGGATGTGTTATTTTTATGCATCCCGTGAGCGAAAGAAGAAGTTCAGAGCTCATTTACTAATCAAAACATAAACTGTTTGTGACACTTGTATTTTCATACATGGGAGATTTTGAGAAGTTCCAGCTAAAATCCCCCTACACATTTTTCTTGTTGCTGTCAGAGCAACACTAGTGAGTTTCATCAATTCTGCTTGTGGGGTTTGAGTTTCTGTCTATGGGTCATGCAGAAAATGACAAATGACTGGTTTTTTGTTTTTTTTTCTACGCAGGCATGGCCATAGTAAATAAATGAGGTCTAGCCATTAAAAAACAAACAAACAAACAAACAGAAAACCAAACCCAAACAACATAACTGATGGTATATATATATCTTGCTTCCACCCTTTGGCAGTTAGGGTTTGGAGGATCCAGACAACCTCATGAGGTCCATCTGGAGTTGTACCAGGAGGTTATAGGCACCAGTATGCATTAAGCACAAGCCTTTTTCCCCTTTAACTGGTTAAAAAAAGTGGTGGTTTTGACTCCTGTGCTGTAAGCACATGCACTGAAGTAGAAGGCAGGCTGGTGAGCTGCCATATGGAAACCTGTGGATTGCAATCCCAAATGGAGCTACATGACTTTATAGGTTCTGGCCTGAGGAAATTCAGCTAATTAATCTGGCTTTTAGCAGGGATTTAAACTAGATGACCTCCAGAGGTCCTTTCTGACCCAAATTATGGTGTGATTTTATGGCTGAGGAATACATAGGTGATTTTCCACAGGGGATACATGTGTACTTATGTGCTCAGATCTGCCCTGGAGTTCTGCCCAGGTTGAAAACAGCTTCCTTCTCACTCCTCCCCTTTCTTAATTCCTTGCAAATACAGTTCATATAAATGGTAATCAACAAGCAGGCTTCATGTGAGTGAGTAAGCATGAATGACTCCTGTCGTTCATCCTTCTTGCTGACTAAGATTAAATGTGATAGCATCCACAAATCCTCCAGGGTGAGGAGGATTTCAGAACAAATGATCTTTAATGAAGGCTTTGAGGGGTACCAAAATGCCCCCAAAACCTGACACTAGTGAGAAGAAAGTTGTACAAGCACAAAACCTCCACAAGTGAAATCCTGTGGTGTAATCACATACAAATTCACTACTACTGTATTGCATAAATAGATGCATTTAGTTCTTTGGTGCACAAGTCCACACATGTCTAGCAGTAATAAAACTAATCCTGCAGATACACTTAAGGGAAAAGAACAAGAATTTTGACCCATCGGAGAAGTTCAGCCCTTTCAGAGAGAGGAGGACATGTGGTTTCATGGTTTCACTACCTGTTCTTTTTCACTCATCCATAATCACCACTTCTCAGTTGGGATGCTGCAACGCTGCAGAAATTGAAAACAGAAATTTCAACAGAATTGAAACATGGATGCTTTTACTCCCTTGTCCTTTGTTTTTTCCAAGTTCTTAATTTCCAGACTGCTGGGGCTTTGGGGAGGGGGATGCAAGATTAGATATCAAGGTTGTCTTCCAAGATAAAACCGTAAATACAGATACTCTTTGCTCAAATGTGAGCAGAAAGTAACAGATTTTGTCACTTTGTGTTTACAGCCATCTCAAACCCCAAAGTGGAGGCGAAGCTTATACCCAGTCCAGACAAAGCTGAGGACTCTCAGAATGTGGTGCGGATGAGCTGCTCAGCAACAGGGAAGCCAGCCCCAAAAATCACCTGGCACCTTCCCAGCATCCTGCAGCAGAAACCAAGGGAGTACCACATCGGGCTCAGCAACCAGAGCGTGACTGTCATCAGCAATTTCACGCACGCCCATGCCAAAATCCTCCAGGAGTACCCTATTGCCTGCGTGATACAACATCCCTCTCTAAACGGAACCCTGGTCCTTCCCATGTACAGCCTGGCACAGGGTGAGTATGTAACCCTGCTCCTTCCCTGGAGCGGGGAGGAGACCATGAAGCACCTCCCGGGGTAGATCAGGAAATTCCTTTGAGAGTCAGGGGCAGATGGGGAAGCCACCTGGAAGAGCTTCCAGGGCTGGGCTAGAGAGTGATGGTGGAGGTGCCGAGGAGTGGCCAGACACGTGGGTGGTGGCATACAATGCCATACTGCCCATCGGGTCCCTGGCATGCCATGATGTGCTACAGCCTCCCTGCCTCTGCTGAGGACTCACAGGGTTTCCCTGTCACATCGCCTGATGCACCAACACAATGTGCCAGCTTTGGGTAGCTTGGAGGGGCTGGGTCCCGCATGCCCAACCATGGCATCAGACCCCAAACACAGATGCGGTGCCACTTGTGTGCATGCTGACATGTGCTCCCAGTGCCCCTGTCCACCCTGTCCCACCCCAGAGACTGGCCAAGGGATGTCTGAAATTGGTTTGATTTGTTGTTTTTTCCCCCTTCATGCACAAACTGAGTACCCACTGCTTTCCCCACAGGTCCAGACAGCAGCATGACACCGGCCATTGCCATTGCGATGGGGGTGCTGGTCCCCCTGATTTCCCTCTTTCTTCTTGCCTGCCTCCTCTGCCACTGCCTCAGGCACCTACATGACCCGGAGAGAAACCCAGCCCAGCCATGCTGGGTAGGTCTACCTTTCCCCAGTCTGCGGCAGGGCTCACCCCCACCGGTTGCAAGAGTCACCACCAGGAGTCGGTTTTTCCTGGCGACTCTGAGTCTGGCTGCATGCTGCCCAGCCCGGGCTGCACCTGTGGCCCAGGGGGATGAAGGGCTCAGCCCCCAGCCAGATGGCTAGGAAATAGCACACTGGGAAGGGGAAACCTGAAGGTGCTTAACCAGGCCCATAGGAGCTTGACGGTGGTGGCGGCTAGAAAACATTCACTTTCCGAATTACAGGGTATGGTTCAGGGAAACTGTTGCTCTGTTACTATATTTATGCACAAAAAAAAGTTGTGCAAGCAGTGGCAATACCCGTGCACCATTCTTCTGCGTCTCCTAGAATAATCTCCCTCTGTCATGGCCAGCACAGCCCATGGAGGAAGCAGCTTTGAGGACACATCTCAAACAAAACGGGGCCTTTAGAGGAAGAGCATGCCTCTGTACAGAAAGCCCAGGGTGCTGCACAATGGCAGGGGCCAAGGTGCTGCTGGTTGTCCACCAGGGCCATCCTGGCACAAGGGGTGAAGAAGGCAAGCTCGAGGAGGGGGTAAACTGAGTGAGGTGGCACCATTTCAGAAAATTGCAACCCAACTTTGTGCTGAAGGCACCTCGGCCTCCTCACGGGACATATCCAGAGTGTGCACCCTTACTTTCGATGAGTGTTTTGGAGACAAAAAGTAGCAGGAGAAAATGCCATAAGTGCCTTCTTCCATGGCTGCCATGCCTCTAGGTACAAGCTGAGCCTGATGGGGGGTTACAAGGGGAAAACTTTAGTCTTCCCTCACACAGAGCGATGCAAGGACCCATTGGGTAATGAACACAGGCCAGATCTTTACCCCCATGCTTAAAATATCCATATATTTTGAAGAAGGAAAAAACTGCAACAATTTATCTTCTGTTAGGTCCTTCCTGTCTGTACCAAGGCCAAGAAATGCAGGCAATACGGAGCTGTGGGCAGGCGGGCTCCCACAGTGCCCCCCAGCCCTGGGGCACCACTGAACACCTGAGCAGCAGTCCACGCTACATGCATGAGAGAGAAACTTCTTACAATGGCACCTCAGGCTTCCAAGCAAACCTGCTGTGACTTTACTTCAAGAGAAAAATACAAAAAAGAACAATTTATAACAGATATTTATTTATTTTGTTACACTATAATATTCCGTTTTGTAGAAAAAAGCTGTAAGATATTTATTTGAGACTCGGACTGTCTGTGGGGATCTGCATAATGAAACCCATGTTTTATATTTTCTGGAGTTTTGAAAGTTTTGTTTATTGCTTTCTGATGTTTTAACACTGCAAGCTCAACACTGGGTGGGGTACCATTTGAAACAGGGCATCATTTTGTAGGGATGCTGGCCTGGGAGGTGTTGCTGATGGGTCAAAGGAGACACCCACCAAGACCCCGGGAGCAGAAGACCCATGGAGCAGCCTAGAACACTTCTGTGGGCTTCAGGGGTTTGAAGCTCTTCCCCAAAGGGCACGAGAGATCAGGCTAAGACTGCAGCCAGCCTGAACTTGTAACCCAGGCACCAGGAGCAACAGGCTTCAAGCCAGGAATCATCAGGCATGAGGAAGTTGCCAACTCTGACTTCCACCAGACTTTCCTAGAAAGTAACACAGGATTAAAGGGGAACAGAGAGGTTTCCTTCTCCCTTCTTCTTCTTCTGTAGTTTCCACAGTCCCATTCTTAATGTCCCTAATCTATCAATCACAGCTGCCTTGTGTTTCCAGAAAACCCACCTGCCTGCAGGGGGAAACAGGGAAATAAAAGGGCAGTTGGAGGAACAGTGGGCTGGCTGGTGGACTTTGTGTGTGCTGTGGCAGGTGAGTGTGGTGGGAAGCAGGAGGCTGGTAGGAGCGAGAGGGTGGATGCTGCAGATATGCACTGGGACAGGGTGACATGTATTACCTATTGCTTAAAACTAATTGCTTCTAACCTGCAGGTTAGATCTTGGAAGTTCTCCTGTAATTCCCTGAGTCCTATCCTATGCTCTTGAAATCTTTCCCTGCAGTGCCAGGGAAGCAGAACAAGCATCCCCTCCCAAGCTGGTGTGATATTGTGAGGAGCACAAAGGTGGCTGGTGCAGGCTGTGCCCTCTTCTCCTGGCTTCCCAGAGCAAGTGTGTGTCATCTGGGTATTCCTCACCCGTCTACTGCAAACATGCGCATCCCAGATGAATCAGGCTGAGTTGTAGTCAAAAAGCCAAGTAACCTAAAATGAAAGTGAGTGGGTGAGTGGAGAATGAATAAGCCCAGTCCTTGTGATAAAAGGCTTTTTTAGGCTCCCTAGAGCTTAGTAATAGCGCAGCTGGTGAGTGTGGGGAAAGGGGAACTGACTGCAACTGTCACAACCAGGAATTTGTCTCCTGAGCCTTGTAACTGTCAAAGGAGGAAGGCACATTTTGTCCAAGCTTTCCCATTATTGCAGCTTAATTTCCTCCTCCTCCTCTGTGAGGGAAGGAGCCGGGGGAGAAGCAGGTTTTCCCCTAAATTGGTGATTCATGGGGCAAGAGAGCAGAGCTCAGCCCCTGGCAGTCTCTGGAACAGGCTGAGTGGTGTCAGCCCCTGCCACTCAGTAGGGCCCACACTTGCGCTTCAGGGGGGTTTTGGAGACGTTTTTTGAGTTCTAAAAGAAAGTTTCCACTGATGTTTAAACTAACAGGTCTTATTTTTAAAGAAAAAAAAAAAAAAGAAATGAGTCTCTTGCAGAAACAGGGAGTCTGCACATGGGTAATGAAAAGGGTTTTCAGAGGGAAGAGAGAAAGGCACAAAGCTGGAAGAAACCTCTATAAACTCAGGAAGATTGTGGAGATTACCTATTATTATCGTCTACAAGCTGATCACCTGGAGTAGGGGAAAGCAGGGTTTGGAGTCATGAAAGTATCTGTTTATGTGAGGGATTGTAATTTCTTTTACTATTTAGCTGAATGTTGAATTGTGAAAAGCTTTTGTGGGTTTCTGCTTACAAGCACGATAGAACTAGAGACTGAGTGGAAGAGAAGGATCTGGTAGCTTACGAGCAAAATGTTGTACAAGAAAGGAAGACATTATCAATCTATTTGTCTTTCACAGTATGCGAATAGGAACAGCAAACAACATCCCAAGGCAGAACACTTAAAACCGATACATGTATCTGCCTTCATGCTGCGCAAAGCCACCTACTAAAATGCAGTGCCATAAAACGTTATATGCTAGTGCTGTGGACTTTGGCTTCATGTAGCAATGGAAGGAATGTAAGCATACAGACTATCTATAACTAACTGGCTGTTAGCTGGGGGAAAAAAATAAAGTGTGAAATAGATACAAACCACCTTTCAGGGAATAAACAAGTACGTGACTGAGGAGATCAGAAGCTTTTACTGTGGGTGGATAACATCCTAGCTGCTGTACTGAGGTTTCTTTGTGATTATCTTGTGCTTGTCTGTTCAGTTATCTCTGTTAACAATTTGGAAGTAATTGTTTGGAGGCTGTATTTCAGATGGGTCTATACAGATACTTAGTATTTATTTTAATAAATAGTATCTAGGCTATGAAATGTTGCAAATTTTGAATAGGTCTTGAGAAGTAAAAATAAAACTGGTAACAGTTGAATTAAAGTTGAATGGATTGCTCTGTTTTGCTACTCCAATCTGGATTATATGAAGCAGGTTAACTTTGTAATTAAATGGAAGCAGGCATATTCAAACCCAAAACAAACAAAATGTAAAAAGCCTAGGTTTTTACCTATCTCATGGCTGGGCAGTTGTTAGTCTGACCCAGATCTGGCTTTGGCCACCTCCTGCCACTGCAACAGCAGTGTCAATGCAGCACACCATTTTTCCAAACAGTTAGAAAGAGGGCAAGGGGGAATTGTTGCCTCTTACTTGAGTAAAACTGGCTCTGGTTAACGTGCTGCAAAGCAAACGGGATTATTTAGCCCAGATCTCTCTGTTCTGGGATCCTTTGATCTTGACATTAGCCAGCTTGGGTTAAGGTTTTAACTCATGTAGGACCTTAAGACAATGTACTTTTAAACTGTATTTTAGATTTATATGTATTTAAATTTTTACATATCTATATAAAAAATAAAGGGACCTCAGGCTGTATAAAATGTCCAGGTTCCTGTTTTGGCATGCCAGGCTACTTCAGAAATGTACCATGTTGGTGTTTTTATTTGCCTGGGTACCGGGTTCCTGGTTCTAAGAGAGCAGTAAGGTGTAATGGAATTGCCCTAGCAACTCCAGCTGAAGATGTGACTTTGAAATGTAGCTGAAATGCTATCCTTAGATGTTTCACAAGTCACTGGCTGCATTAAGAAGAATATTCTTTGTCTGAAATCACTGCTAGCAGAAACATAGGACTAAGTCCGCACAGTGAAAAGGAACTTTGTGTTGGTGATAGAAGATTGAAAGCATCATTCATCATTTCTCTGTTGTGTGACCCTGGGGAATGACTCCTACTAAATACCACACCGGTAAATTTTCTTAACTCAGACATGGAAGAAAATATAACCAATTGTTTTTCATTCAGTTTACAGCACTGAGCCCCTGCAAATCAGCTGAAATAAGAGAATTGCCCTAAATGAGTGAGTTTTTCTCTGTGATAAATGGGACCATCTAACCAGGCAGATAAAAATCAAGCATATTTTTGTTTTCACTCTTAGTATACCAGAAATTACTCATATTTTGGAAGCCATACAAAGGGCCCTCTCATATCGCCGCTGCTTTCATCTTTGTTCATGCAAAGCTGTGTGTGAAAGGAGCACTGAACTGAGCTGTTTGTAGTTGGACTCTGTTGTAGTCTGCTCAGCTTTGGAAAAAAAGACACCTGAATTTCCTGGGAAGCTTGAAGGAATCCTCAGTCTAAGACCCATACACAATACAGACAGCGTTCTGACTTTGCTAACTTGGCAGAAGCTGCAGTCCTTAACCAGCCTAAAGAAAAGGGATGAAAAGGCAGCTTATCTAGTAAAAGAGCACTTGAAATTGTACATGAAAGACCAAGCTGCAACGAAAATCTTGCAGGAAAAAAAACCCACCGTACACTTTCAGATGAAAAACTGGAGATGTTTTTCTCAATCAGAATATTTTATATTATTCTTCAAGTAGAATGTCCAGCATCTCATCATAAACACCCAGGGTTACATTTTAGGCTTAAAAAAACAAATTTACCTTAGAGGCCTTGAGCTTTCCTTGTCTATGGGAATGTAACTATTTTCATAAGTGTCATTGTGGTGTTTTTTTTAGCTGTCCATCAGGTGAGTAAAAATAACTATTTTTGTTTGCTACAGGTTTTTCTTTAAATACCAGAAAGTTTACATGAAGAGATGAAAAGGGGGGATATCTTAGTACAGTTTTCTGAAGATCTTTGCATATCTCCTTCAGAACAGTTTAATTCTAAGGATATTAAATGTAGGCTGTCTCCTTTCTGGAAAGGATTTATTAACAGAAGCAAGGTGTCAGTTCTCAATGCTTCAGTATTTATCTATGTACATAACTTCAACAATTCTTTCTGAAAATCTTTACTGTAAAGGTATTGGAAGAGCAACTGACATAGCTTACCTGGCCTTGTGCAAAGCATTTGACATTGTCCTGCATGACATCCTCTTCTCTAAATTAGAAAGACATGGATTTGATGGATGGACCATGCGCAGTGGATAAGGAATTTGCTGGATGGCCACACTCAAGCAGTTGTTGTCAACAGCTCGATGTCCAAATGGTGACCAGAGATGAGTGGTATTCCTCAGGGGTTAGTACTGGGACATGTGCTGTATAATATCTTTGTTGGCAACATGGACAGTGGGATCGAGTGCATCTTCAGCGAGTTTGTGCGGAGCAGTCAACACACTGGAGGAAAGGGCTGCCATCAAGAGGGACTTGGACAGGCTGAGAAGTGGGCCTGTGTAAACCTCATGTAGTACAACAAGGCCAGATGCAAGGTCCTGCATGTGAGTTGGGGCGATCTGAATCACAAATACAGGCTGGGTGGAGAATGGCTAGAGAGCGGCCCTGAGGAGAAGGACTTGAGGGTGTTGGTTGGTGAGAAGCTCAACATGAGCTGGCAACGTGTGCTGGCAGCCCAGAAATCCAACCACATCCTGGGCCACATCAAAAGAAGTGTGGCCAGCAGGTCACAGGAGGTGATTTTTTTCCCCTCTACTCTGCTAATGTGAGACCCCCACATGGAGTACTGTGTCCAGCTCTGGGGTCCCCAACATCAGAAGGACATGGGCGTGTTGGAGTGATTCCAGAGGAGTGCCACAAAGATGATCAGGGGGCTGGAGCACCTCTTCCATGAAGACAGGCTGAGAGAGTCAGAGTTCTTCAGCCTAGAGAAGAGAAGGTCCCTGGGAGATATTATGGCCCCTTCCACTACCTAAAGGGGGCCTACAGGAGGGATGGAGAGGGACTCTTTATCAGGAAGTGGAGCAATAGGAAGGGGTAAGAGTTTTAAACTGAAAGAGGGTAGATTTAGATTAGATACTAGGAAGAAATTCTTTACTGTGAGGGTGGTGAGATACTGGTACAGGTTACCCAGAGAAGTTGTAGATGCCCCATCCGTGGAAGTGTTCAAGGCGAGGCTGGATGGAGCTTTGAATAACCTCATTTAGTGGGAGGTGTCCCTGTCCAGGACAGGGGGGTTAGAACTAGATGAGCTTTTAAGGTGCCTTCCAACCCACACCATTCTAAGATTCTATGAAAGATTTCTAACCACATTAGGACAATCAGAAATTATTCCTCCAAGTCTAGCTCAGACCTGCACAGGGAAATCAAGACCTTACTGCATCACTAATAGGAAGCGCTGAGCTCCTGCAGCTCAGCAGGGAGGAAAACTTCCAACTAGGATGCAAAAGGAGGGAGGCCAAATCCTTGGTCACAGGCAGTAACATCCCAGGCCAAGGATAAAGGATGCACCAGGCCCTCTAATGGGCCCTGGCCCAGCAGAAGGAACTGGTGGTCATTGTGAAGTTTTAACTTCTCTAGTCTCAGGTTTTTGACTCTTTATCATTCTGCAGTGGAACTGGCAGACACAGATTTGGATGCCAACTTGGAAAAACTGAAGCCAGAAGGAAACAGTATCAGTCATCACTAGTAGGACAGATGTTTTTCCTGATAAGTGAGCAGGAAGGTCACCAACCCCACTTGATTCTCTGAAGCTTCCTTCATTCCCTTAGCACGTTTCTTCTTCATGGGCTCTTTTTCTGGCTCATGGGATCCAGATCTAATGTTGTACCATCAACCAGTGCAACACCCCTGCTGCAAAAAACAGAAGGGTTGTTCTTTGCTTTGCTATTACTTGACCCAGCCACGTAGTTTGACTTGGAGCCGAAGAGGGGAATGATTTCCCCAAAAAATCTTTTAGGTTGGCAATTTGTTAGAAAACAAGTCCTTAGGACTTGGTTGCTTCCAGAAGAAACACTTCTCACAAGATTAACTTTGCAATGAGATGGTAATCTGGAATCTACACCACTCTGTGGCCTCTCACTTCTGCAGGGAGTTAGTGGACTAATTGGCTTGAAAAGTTTGACAACCAAGCCACAGAGAAGATGTGCCAAGAACTTGGGAAAAGGAATTTGAAAAGTGCTTGGAAAGTGTACCACTTAAGTGCACGAGCAAGTGTCCTGTTTGTTTTGCAAAGTCTGTGGAATTAAGTAATGATGGACAGTATCTTTTTGCCCCTTAGTTGGTGCCACCTGCTATATGACATGAGGCTGTCTATGGGTAACGCAACCAGGGAAGGAGAGGGTTATGTACAGTTGGGAGCTGATACTGCGGGCAGTAGGTGATGCTGGGTATTGTGCTCCACATTCCCTGGTCAGTTTCTGATCAAAAGTACAAAATCTCCATAATTTCCTAACTGAAGCAAACGTGCTACCAACAGGAAATGAGGAGGGTGAGCCCTTTCAGTGATAAGCTGCTCTCAGAGTGTCTGCATGGCATTTGCTGGGCTGATGTCTGCCCATCTCGGCTTAGCAGCGAGGGGGTCTGGGCTTGCAGCCAAGAGTGAGCCAACATTTCCTTTCCTCCTCACCTTTTCATCTACTGGCTGTGACCAGGAGCAGGGTTCCCCTTGGTCTCCAGCAGAACTGAGAACAAGAAACATGAACCAACAGAAAGTGGTGGTGGTTGCGGGAATACAGTGCTATAAAGCTGCTGATCAACAGCCTTTCTTCTATCTAGTAATTCTCCTCTTTGGAAACAGCAAAAATAGCAAAACTAAAGACCACCCAGAAAGTGGTCTTTTCAATTTAATCCTAGGGCAGTTCTATAGAATTTAATTATTTTTTCTGCCTGTAAATGAGAATTAATTAATTAAGGTCAGACTCTCCAATATTTACAGTCCAAACACACTGCTTTATCTGAAAAGTTGAAGACATTGAGGTCAGGCTTGAACAAGCAGTCCTATGGGATAGGTTTTTTTAAACAAAAACCCACATCTTCCAGGGCCTTTGATAAATCCTTGAACAAAGAAAACTGGCCAGTTTCTTTCTGCGTACAAAGTTCAAGAACTACATATAGAATAAAGGAAAAGTCAGGGAGGAAGGATGTGGGAAATGATGTAAGAAGTTGAACAGATTTAGTTCTAGTAATATGACCTGTTACTGGGACCTTTTAGAGCTCCAAGTGCTGTTTTTGTATGCTGTTATGTTCCATGTGAGAAGGTGGGGGCATGTTTTGACGTATAGTGTGTGGTTGGCTGGTAGGATTCTTTCTTGGGTAAAAAAGCAGTGAGATTCGGGGGGGGTAAAGGATGTTGCTGTAATAAAAAATAGGCAAACCCATTTTGCTGCCTGGATAATGAAGAGTTTCTAGAAGGGAAGAAGGGGGCATAATTTAGGATGGTTGCACCAATATTTCCTCTCACATAGGAAAAACCCCAAAGATATATGCATAAAGAGCTCTGTGGAGGTATGACACTCTACTGGTGCCTGCAACTGGCTTTGCTTTCCTGTCTCTAACCAGGCTCTGGGGGATGATGGGAGACAAACAGATCTGCTCTGCTCTATCTACTGTATCTTAGATGCAAGATCCATGTTGTAGTGATATTTGTGTTGGCTGCTTGGCATTTGATAGGGCTGTGTGTTTGCTTGGGAAAGTGAGGTCACCTCCCCATGCAGCTGCCCTTGTGCATTGAGTGTATACACCTCCACTTCTTCTTGGGCCCTCCTAACCCAGAAAAGTTCACATGTGACCTCCACAGCATTAGCCAATGTACTGCCTCTGTCCTTGCCCTCCACTTCTTTCCTTGAGCTGCTTCTGCAAGAATCCATGATGGTTGTTTTTCTTGGGGTTCTTTTGGTTTGTCAATAAAGCAACTGAATTTGGTTTGCAAATCTGACCATGGGAAAGCGACTGTACGTGAGTTGCCACAACTTTCTCCATTATGTGCCATAGGGTTTGCTATTTACATCCCTCAGCAGGCCCCTAGGGGCTGGCTCCAAGTCACAGGGAGGTGGGTCCCAAATGTTCCTGCTTGGCTGTTCTCTTATGCCTGGAGCAAAAGCCATGAGATAGAGGGGAGCTGGCATCAGAGGAAGAGTGAAGATAGTCAGGGAAGGGAAGAGAAGCTGAAAATCCCTGAGGGACCCTGTGGTGCAAGTCCTCATGAGGGCACTCATAGTCCGGCTCAGCAGCATGGGGCTATGGGCCCAACCGAGGAGACCCAGGTGAGAGAAACCGTGTGCCAGCCACTAGCATGGACCGGGGGCAGAGCCTGTAGGTCCCTGGTGCAGCTTCTAGAGAGGGCATCAGCATGGATCAAGCTGCACAGTCCAGTGAGTAGATGATGTATCCTGGGACACCCTTTGACATTTCATAAGGCAGGAGGACCTGTGCTGTTGAACTGTACCAAGATGGGTATTTTGAAAAAAGTTAAGTTTTTAAAAGCTTGAGCTGGAAAGCTTCCCCTCCAGCTCTCCATATCATTACACGAGGTGTGTTAGCAGTGTCCTCCAATGTCTTTGCAAAGGCTCTTTGAACAGGGAGTGTCAGGGTGCAGCCTCAGCACAGAGCACTTTCCTTTACGATAGCAGAGTACCCTCTAGTGGGAGAGATCACGAATGAAAGGGAAAACGCTTCCAGTGAGTCTTCCATTAAAACAGTAACTCACAAATGCTAATTTTTTTCTCTTTAGACTTTCAAATAATCTTTTGGTATCCAGCAACCCTATCCCATTGTTATCGTCTAGGCCAGGTTGGCCAATGATGGGCAACAGATGCTCTCCCCCACCTGTCATTCCAAGGTGAGGAACGAGAGAGAGAAAGAGATTTATGAGTTTAGAAGGAACTATGCCACTTTTAGGAAATATTAATAGTAGAATGAAAAAAAGGATAGTGAAATAGATATCATATATACAAAACTGTATCAAGCTCCCAGGATGACATCACCAGCAGGCACTGGGAACTCCCAGACTGGACTCAGCGATGGATGGGAACTGGATTCCAGATTTGGAGTCAGCAATGCACAGATTGGAATCAAAGGCAGACCCTGTCAAAGACAGGGTCCTCCTTCAACGCTGGCCATTTAAGAAAGAGGGCTGACGCTTCGATCCCTCAGCTTTTATACTGAGCATGAGACAGATGGGATGGGTTACCCTGTTGGTCAGTTTTGGGTCACCTGTCCTGTCTGTTCCTCCCCACAGGTGTGACTCCTCTAGGATCTTCTGTTTCTGACCCTCTAACTGGGCAAATAACAAAGTTACCTGACCTTGGCTGTTACAGCAATAAGTTTAAGCAAGAGCCTTTCTGTGTACCATTCCTTGACATTGACTATAAACATAGGTCTTATCACTCTGAGAGCAAAGGTTTCTGCACAATTTGTTGTTAATTTCAGAGAGCTAGAAGAGACTTAGCTAAGTAGTAAAATTACTGAACAGAAAGCTGGTTCCATTCTACTCCTCAAACCAGGACACCCAGGTATCTAGAAATTGCAGCCACTGTATCTAAAGACATTCAGGAACAACAGGATGAAATGATTTTGTGGGTGTTGTCCTATGGTAGACACTGACTGTGGTCACTGGAAGAGAAGGTATTGAAAGGGACTGACAGAAGGAACTAGGCACTTAGTTTCAGTCCTGCCTTGCTCTCCTGGAAGAAGAGCTCTTGCAAAGGACCACGGAAGGAAATGTGGAAATGTTCCCAAGTCTGTTCGCCTAGCTGCCTGCCTGGCCTGCAATGAGTCAAAGAAGGTGTGTTTGAGGAGAAGTAGGAATGGCAGGCAATTTGTAGTATTGGAGAAAGCATGTAGGCTGCCCAAATCCCTCTGACAAGCTCTGTCTGGGGTTGCCTCTGAGAGAGGTGGATTTCCTGCAGCTGGGCTGTAGGTACCAATAGGGGCTTCAACTTGACATTCCTTGAATGAGAGACTTCTGGAATTAAATGCTCATTACATTTTTCTTTTGCAGAGAACTTATCTGTAATTTTTTGCGTGGTAGTTTTGGACACATATGTGATCTTCAGTTGTGGCTGTGATCAAATGCCATCAATATGTGTGTATAAACACAACAATAATAGAAGAGGCGAGTAGGCTTAACTGCTACTTTTCAAAAACAACTTTTTCCCAGGAAATTGTACAGAGCAACGCGTAGGCTCAGTGCTGTGAGACAGCGAGCAGTGGTACTCCAGCTGAGTGATTCAGAGCTTGCTGAAGGAGCGGAAGAGGAATGGCCTCACCTTTGTACTTCTGGCAGTGAGTCCACGATTTATGCTCACTCAAAAGTGTAGTTTTCCTTAGAGTCAAACCAAGGACTCAGAAAACAAACAGGCAGAAAAAGTCTCGGGTTTTCCTGCATGTCTCACTTGAGGGTTTTTTTGAAACAGTGTGGTACTGGATTTCTGCTGGGCAGATGACCTGTTTTTCAGTATTCTTCAGGGAGGAGTTTAGAAGTTCTCTCTGGTTCTTCCTGATGAAATGGAATGAATTCTTTCTTTCACTGCCGGCACTTGTGTTGTTTCCTTTCAGAAGGAAACACATTAGCAGTTGTAGAAGCAAAACAAAACAAAAAGCTGAGACCAAAGCTGTCCCAAAGCCAGCCTCACAAGACCCAGGTAACATGCCTAAGCTTGCTTTCTTTTGGTGTGTCTGTCCCAAGAGCTGAAGGAGGCTCTGTGGGATGGCAGAAACTAATATAAAAACACAGTCCAGTTTCCACTGGAAAAATTGGCCAGGATATCAAACTGTCAACCCTTTAGCATTAGCTCATGTTATGGAAGTAGGTTTTAGGGAGAAAAAACATGTGGTTTGTCCACTGTCACTTGGTTGAATTACTAGCAAAATGACAGCAGGTGGCAGACCATCTGGGCCAGGCTGGACCTCCTACTAGACCTATTCGAGCAGTCATGGCTTGAGGAAGCATTGCTTGAATTTGATGATTAAGGGGGATATGCTAATTTACATGAGCAGAGCCAGGAGTTGAATCAGCAGAGCCCAACAGACCTCCTGTAAGCCTCCAGCAGGCAACCAGTCGGACTGGGACCTCACACCTGTAAAACTTAGCAGGTTTCGTTTTACTTGAATCTGTGGCACTGACTTCAGTTGTCCTTTAACGCTTTATTTTCTTTCCTTGCTAAACAAGGGCAACTTGCAGCTGCTGCTTCATAGTCTTTTCCTTAAACCTGTACAACGTTCCCTGGTTATTGCCTCAATTAGCTCTGCTCAAAAGGGGTCATTAGTCCAGAAATCAAGGGAAGAACCAAGGAATACATTATCAGCACAGCATGCTCACCCAGAAGGCAAAGGAAAGAGGAGACCCCTTTCATAATCCAACTTGTGGTTTCGGGCTGGTGCTAAGCAATGGCATCTTACCAAGAAGATCCCACACTTACACCATGTGAGGTGCAAGTTCTCATGAGGGCACTTGGAGCAGAGCTCAGCAGCATGGTGCTACCAAGAGGAACACCAAACTTTGCTGCTGTAGACAAAAAAAAAGGGTGTGCTCTTTATATCCAGCTCTGCTAACTGGTGCATTTGGTGAAGTAGAAAGTCCCAGTAAAGCCCCACCGTGTTGCTAACCCACAGCCTTTTTACCATGATTAATGATTAACTGAGTTCCTGCCTGGCTGGCTGTTTCCCCGTCTACCCTGCCCCACAGCTCTGCTTGATTGGCCTCCAAGGAGCAGTTTGAAAAAGGCGGAAAGTCTTAAACCAACCACGTGGGCAGAGGCCAGTTGCCCTCTGAGGGATGCAGGGAAAGGCAGCGAGCTTTCCCGTGCAGGTGCTCTGTCCCACGATGCTGTTCCACCTGCTTTGCTGGACTGAAATCTGCCTGTTGCTGCTCTGCAGAGGCTGCCAGCTGGAGGAGCCGGCAATGGGTGAGTGGAGAGCCTTTTCCCTGCCTGAGGTTAACTCCAGGGCAGCACCAGCCTTTCTTGGCAAGCGGAGAGACCCAGACACCCTCCTGACTGAAAAATGCTAATTGGTAACTGGAAGAGTAGCTTGTAATCTGGGGGCTGGCCAGCAGCAAGATCGGGAAATGCAGGTCAGAAAGGGGACAGGATGGAGTTTATCTTTGCACTCAAGCCGTATGTTCAGCCTGCATATTCCCTTTTTTTTTGTACGTGTTGCCAAACTGCGCAGTGCAAGGGATGGAGCTGGTTTGTGTTTCCGATGCACATCTGGGCGGTGTGCATTGCTGTTGGGAGAGTCTGCGGCAGGGGCATACCCCTCTGCAGCCGTTGGCACGGTTGCGCTCCCAGCTGCGGGGTTGCCCTGGGCTGCTCTGCCTCCCCCGCACCCCTGCATGTGCCAGCGAGAGGCATTGCTCCCAGGAATGAGAGTCCCTATTGCTGGGTGGTTGCCTAGTGTTGGGTGTGTACGGGACACCTCAGGGCTGCAGGGGCCAAAGGCGAGCTAAGAGTAATATGCTGGGAATCATCGGGCAAATGAGCCTGGGGATCGACTTTGCTGTGCTTGCTAAGGAGCCCTTCTGCTCCCCTCCTGCCTTCCTCCTCACCATGGGAAATGCACAGCAGAGGCTAATGGTGTGATGGCCACCCACAAGACCAACATGTCTGAGGTCTCCCAGTGTGCCACTCAGCCACGTGGTGGAGTTCCTTGCTTCAGTGCTCTGAAAGATGGGAACGCTGTGCCTGGGTACTCCAAGGCACTGTAGCCTTCCCCGAGTGAATTGCTTTCCCTCTCGCTCTGATTTTGGGGTTTGCATTGTTCCTAGGTTTGAAGGAAGCCGTGAAATCTGATGGCATTATTGCAGCAGTCCTTGGTGGAGAGGCAACTTTCTCTTGCAACTTCTCACTCTCAATGGATGTTTTGCAAGTCACCTGGCAGAAGAGAAATGGGTCTGCCTTCCAGAACATAGCCACCTACAGCCCAAATCACGGGCTGAGGCTAATAGGGTCATTTCAGAAGAAGGTGCGTTTCACTAGAATAACCCTGAAGGACTCAGCTATCACACTCCAAAATCTCTCTTTTGAGGATGAGTCCTACTACAGATGCATTTTCAATGCATTTCCTCATGGCTCTTTCAGCAAAGATATATGCCTCAACATCCAAAGTAAGTTTTCGACTAACACCTGCTCTCTTTCTGGCACTCAGCACAGGTCTGATGCAGTCAGGAGGTGATAAGGCATTGTCCCTTCCACCCCATGGAAATTTCCATGCAGCAGCATCTCCTCGGTAGATAGTCTCCAGAATTGTCATACCTTCCCTCAGAGGAGGTGATGATAAATAAGCTGGGAGATGCTTTCGGGTAAAAACCCACATACAAAGAGGTTAACCATCCGCTTTGACTATTAACTCACCACAGAGCATAAAAAGAACCTTCTCTTTTTGCTCTCAGCAATTTCTGAGCTAACAGTGGAATATGATTCCCATCTGCCCACCGAGGGTCTCCTCACTGCGGTCTGCTCAGCAACAGGAAAGCCTGCCCCCAAAATCACCTGGCTGGATGACAGAGACCTGCTCGAGTCCCCTGAAATACGCCATGTCCAAAATGCAAACGGGACAGTAACAGTGGCAAACAGACTTACATTCTCTGTCAGCCACATCCGTGCATTGACCTGCCTCCTTGACCACCCACAAGGAAGGAAAATGAAGGCAGTTTACCTGGAAAAAGAAAGGGAAGGTAGGTTGCGTTTGTATGGAGAGGTGCAGCATGTAGTGGGGAGTGCTTAGGAAAGGATTTGCAATTGTGAATTGTGGGAGTGCAGCTTCTGCTTACATAGGTCTCACTAGACATTTTTCTGGGAGTTCAGATTTCATGTTTTGAAGCCATCCAGAAGACTCCTCCCTGTAGTGCCTTTGTGTCTGTGCGGTGGGTGTGTGCGTATACATACCGTAGTATCATAGAATGATTATGGTTGGAAGGGACCTTAAAGATCATTGAGTTCCAACACCCTGCCATGGGCAGGGACACCTTCCACTGGACCAGGTTGCTAAAAGCCCCATCCAACCTGGTCTTGAACATGTCCAGGGATGAGGCATCCAGCACTTTTCTGGGCAACCTCTTCCAGTGTCTCACCACCCTCTAATAAATCTGTAGATTCGTGTGTACATATGTATATATATCTCTGTAAGATTAGATTTCTACACAATCACTGATCTGAATCAGTTGTGATCAGCTCTCCAGCAGTATCCACAGCTGGAGGGTACCAGCAGAGCAGGCCCCTAGCTGTCAAACGCTGGGGAACAACATTTCACATCTAAGGTCTTGCAGGAGGGCATGTCTCAGGAAGGATGGGAGACTTTCCTCACGATAAAACTTCTTCATACAGAAAGAGAAACACAAATAGGTCAGGAGAAAAAAGGCTGGGTTTTGATTCCCCGGTACCGGGGACAGGTGAGACATTATCCATATTTATTCAAAAAATAAAATAATTTCTCACCACAGTGTTACGTTGCTATGCCATTCCTTTCTCTTCCTCAAAGCACAAACTGATGAATGTTTCACTTCAGTCACAACCTCTGGAAGAGGACACGAGAAACATGTTGACATCCCTCTATGTTCTGGGTGAACTCACTGGTTTCTTCTTGTAGGTGCTCAGAAGAACATCATCATCATGGCAGTTGTAATAGCAGTGGTGTTAACAGCCTTGATACATTACATCATCATACTAATCAACAGAAAACGGGAAAAGTAAGAGTAATTTCAATTTTCTTGTGAATTACATGGTTTGCCTGTGCTCACTTTGCAATTTGCCTTTTTCTTTCCTCTTGGGGTTTTTATATACCTGCCCTTGGAAATTATCCAGGGGGTAACAGAATCCTTAAAACAGCAAGATTCACGCTAAATGGTAGGAGGTCTCTAAGCTTTACCTGACTAGGTGTTAATGTGTTTTTTTTTCAGCTGCAAGAGACATAGTGCAGCCAGAACACCTGCAGTGGAGAAAGGCTTACACCCAGACCTAAGCAAGGAAGCCAAGAGCCTGCAAACACCAAACTGCCAGCATGTTTTTTGTCAAAATGAGGTAATGCAAACACGCAAGGCTTCCAGTAGTTATTCACATCTTTCAAAAGCATTGACAGTGCTTACCAAGAAGGTGACAAAACCCTGGGGTCCACTCCTGCTGCCATGTCTTGGCGGCACGAGGGAGACACACCAGATAGATGATACCATAAGTGCCCCATCTCACCCCTAGCAATGCTGTAGAGGGCCTGGAGCACGAAGGAGAAAAGTTACCCATGGGTTAGGTGGAAAGGCAGGGAAGAGGTGCTGGAAGTACCCAGGAGGGCGGATGGGATGCCCCTTCTGGACAAAGGCAAGGGAGTGCTGCAGAGCTCGGGTGCTGTAACCAGAAGCCTCACACAGAAGTTTCCCTAGAAAAGTCTGCCCTGCCCCCCTGGTCACGCAGGCATGAAGGTGCTCTGAAGGGCTGGTGGCATCCACAGACAAAACCAGTAACTGACCACAGCTGCGATTCACCCCCACTAGCCACTTTCCTCTGACCTCCCACAGGTTCCCTCTTTCCCTTGCAAGCCCTTGCTAATGCTGTGTTGGGAAGGGGAACTCTACTGTCTTCTTGTCATTTCTCTGCCTGATAAAGTAGAGGTTTGTCGTGGTTACCACACCACTGTGTTGGGTCTTTTGCAGGAGCAAACACCAGCATCCTCACTTCACAAAAGGCGGGCGGGCCTGATGAGAGTCCTGGGAGAGAAAAAACATTCCAGACGCTTGTTTTCAGAGGAAGCAGAGAACCTGAATAGCCACAGCCATGGCACGTTTGAGAAGGAGCCTGTTGGACAATGCATCAAGGAGCTTGGCTGTGCACCCATGAGGGAGGACAGAGAGGAAACAGCAGCTAGAGGAGTCCAAATAACATCCCCCCGGCTGTTCCCTGGCCCAGCACAGGAAGGAGAGCCATCAACCCACTGAAGGCTCACCTCTATAAGCCTAGAAGAGCACAGGAGTCCAAGGGTAGGTGGGGAGCCAAACTAAAGACTTGCAAGAAAGGGTACCTTGCCCAGGGCCCCTCCCAGGCGTGTCCCAGGAGACCCTCATCCCCAGGGTCCAGCTGTGAAACCCATCCAGATGAGTCATCAGTGGAGTATCTTTTGAAAGAAGGACATGTCCTGGTTTGAGGTAGAGCAGAGCCAACTTTCTGTTCAGTGAGAGAGGCTTTTGCTTATACTTGTTGCTGTGGCAACCAGGGTCAGCTGACTGTTGTTTACTTCATGGAGGGGTCGCACATGTGGAGAGGAGTAGACAGGCCAGGTGACCCAAATCTGACCAGTGGGGTATTCCATTCCATCTGCCATGCTCAGTATAAAAGCTGAGGGATCAAAGGCTCAGGCTCTTTTCTGCAATAGCTGGTTCTTCAATGGCTCTTTTCAAGTGACTGACATCTGAGGAGGATCCTGGCTGTTCATCTGCCTTCAATCCTGACTTACATGTTCTTGGAGCTAGATTCAGTATCCAGTTCTCACCTGTTGCTGAGTCCAGTTTGGAATTTCCCCAGTGCCTGCTGGTGACATCTTCCTGGGAATTTGATATGATTTTATATGTATATTATATCTGTTTCATTATCTCCTTTTTATTTTGTTACTAACATTTTACTAAAGTAGTTTAGTTTTTTTTCTGAACTCATTAATTTCTTTAACTCTCTTCTTCCTCTCCTTGGAGTGAGAGGTGGGGGAGAGCATCTGTCGTCTTGTCATTGGCCAACCCGGCCCAAACTGCAACAGGAGGTCATTGCCTAAAGTGGTACGGACACATGATGGGATGCATTGGAAGAGCATTTTTGGATTGCACAGGACTTATTTTGGGATGCTTAGGGGAGAAACCAAAGTTGAGAAAAAGGGAAGAATTGAGGGGATTTGGGGATGGAAAGGCCTAAGAAAATGGAGAGATAAAGTGATAAAAGGGTCTGGTCACACATATGCAGGAGGCTGATATCTACTCATGCCCAGTCACCATGGTCCATCCTGTCTTCTCCTTAAACTCCATTTCTATCTCTTTTCCTGGGTGAGAGACTCTATAGGCAGAGTGTATGGGGGTCTGGCATCAGCAGATTATCTGGGACTGTGAGCCAATGGGTACGATTGAGAAGACCCAAGTGAGAGAAACCATATGCCAGCCACCAGCGTGGACCAGGGGCAGGACCTATGTGTCCCTAATGCTGCTCCTGAAGTGAGCATCACCACAGATTAAGCCAGTGAGTAGGTGACATGTCCTGGGACACCCCTTGACATTTCACAAGGCAGTAGGACCTGCGGTGCAGATGCAGCAAGACTATTAGAACAGTACCAAGATTGGTATTTTTTAAAAAAGTTAAGTTTTGAAGGGTTCAAGCTGGAAAGCCTCCTGTCCAGCTCTCTGTATCACTACATGCTATGCGTTAGAAATTTCCCTCCAATGTCTTTGCTCTGTGAACAGGATGTGTCATGGTGCAGCCTCAGCACAGAGCACTTGCCCTTATAATAGCAGAGTACCTTCTATTGGGAGAGATTATGAGTGAAAGGGAAAGTGCTTCCAGTGAGTCTCCCATTAAAACAGTAACTCACAAGTGCTATTTTCTTTCTCTTTTGACTTTCAAATAGTCTTTTTGCAACCTCATCCCAGGTATTCAGAAACTGCAACCACAGTATCTAAAGACATTGGAACAACACAACAAAATTACTTTATGGGTGTTGTCCTGTGGTGGACACAGACTGTGGTCTGGTATCAGAGAAGAGAAGGTATCAGTCCTGCCTTGCTCTCCTGGAAGAAGAGCTCTTGCAAAGGACCACGGAAGGAAATGTG
Organism: Arenaria interpres; assembly: GCA_013399435.1. Classification (NCBI taxonomy): domain Eukaryota; kingdom Metazoa; phylum Chordata; class Aves; order Charadriiformes; family Scolopacidae; genus Arenaria; species Arenaria interpres. The sequence continues at coordinate 99,477 of VXAK01008463.1, forward strand.
GAAATGTTCCCAAGTCTGTTCGCCTAGCTGCCTGCCTGGCCTGCAATGAGTCAAAGAAGGTGTGTTTGAGGAGAAGTAGGAATGGCAGGCAATTTGTAGTATTGGAGAAGGCTTGCAGGCTGCCCAAATCCCTCTAATAAGCTCTGTCTGGGGGCGTTCAACTTTAATTCCAGAAATCTCTAATTCGAAGAATGCAAACGCCCATTAAATTTTTCTTTTGCAGGGAAGTTATCTGTGTTTTTTACTTGGTAGTTATGGGTTTAACTACTACTTTTCAAAAACAGCTTTTTCCCAGGAAATTGTACAGAGCAACGCGTAGGCTCAGTGCTGTGAGACAGCGAGCAGTGGTACTCCAGCTGAGTGATTCAGAGCTTGCTGAAGGAGCGGAAGAGGAATGGCCTCACCTTTGTACTTCTGGCAGTGAGTCCACGATTTATGCTCACTCAAAAGTGTAGTTTTCCTTAGAGTCAAACCAAGGACTCTGGTTTTCCTGCATGGCTCACTTGAGGGTTTTTTTGAAACAGTGTGGTACTGGATTTCTACTGGGCAGATTACTTGTTTTTCAGTATTCTTCAGGGAGGAGTTTAGA
>VXAK01008463.1:100092-139263 GCA_013399435.1 Arenaria interpres
TCCCCTTTTTTTTTTTTTTTTTTTTATGATACATCCTTCTTTCCTGACTACCTGATTTTGTCCCAGTTACTCGTCTCTAGGAAATTAGGATTTACAGTGCCTGGGGTGTAAGTATCTTTGTTAATCTGTGTAATAATCAACATACTTCTGAGAGGGTGTGCACAGTAAGCAGTATTCACAGCCCGCAGCTGCCAGGATGCTCAACCCTGATGCAGAGAGGAGGCATACAAATGAGCATCAGTGAGACAGACATGAACAGTCATCAACACAAGAAGTCCAACGGGTTTCGCTGGAAAACAAGAGGATTAAAGACAATGCAAGTTTAGGTATGGATATCTTAGATGTACCAAAAATACGTAACTGCTTGATGCCCGACAACCCACTGAACATAGTTAAGTCCATCTAATCAACTTAATGTTAATGTAAATTTAATTTAATTTAAACTTTAACATAACATTAAACAGCATTAACTTAATGTTTATTTATATGAGCAGAGCCAGGAGATGAATGAGCATTACCTAACAGTCCTGCTGTAAGCCTCCAGTGGGCAACATGACCTATAAAACTTAGTGGGTTTGGTTTTACTTGAATCTGTGGCACTGACCCAATCATCCTCTAACGCTTTATTTTCTTTCCCTGTTAAATAAGGGCAAATTGCAGCGTCTGCTTCATATTCTTTTCCTTAAGCTGTACAAGTTTCCCTGGTTACTGCCTCAACTGGTTCTGCTCAAAAGAGGTCATTAGTCCAGAAATCCAGGGAAGAACCAAGGAATATTTTATCAGCAGAGTGCATCCACGCAGAAAACAAAGGAAAGTACAAAGAATAGACTTCATTCATGACAGAAGGGGTTTCAGATTACCTCTTCCACCAACACAGAAGACATATTGCAGGTGAAGAAATAAAAAGACATGAACAAAAAAACCTCTGGATTTTAGGACAAGAGGACTTTAATTACTCTCTTTCTCACTGACTTCAAAGGCTTTGTCAGGCCAGACAGTTGGTGTCAACTCGGCCACCACCAGCTCCTGAAGAGATGATGTACTAAGGACTTTGCAAAACTTGGCAGAGATTCCTGAGCTGAGCCAGAGCATTTTAACAAGAAACAGTTCACATGAGAGCACAGAATATGGCTTGCTCTTCTATGTATATAAAACAGTTCTCAATTTTTTGCCATTGCTAGTCTGCCTAGAGTACTTTCCATTTGCTTCTCTCTGCCTTAAGCTTACCTCTAGTCTTCATCTACTGCTTCAGAACTATCTTTTCCTTGCTCCACTCTAGTTTCCTCCCTCTCTTCCAAAGAAGAAGCCCTCTTACTTTGCAGACTTTTTCATAATTTTCTTCTTTCTTTAAGTTTCCCCAGACCCTTGAAGGAGAAGTAAATTTTGGATAAATACAGAACTTTTTCCCTTCAGTAGATATGAGTTACAGTGTGAGTTAATATAAAATATTGCTCAAGTCACCCAAACGTACCCTTTATTTTCATGAAATAAGGGCAGGAAGATGTCCCTGGGATTCCCCTGATTTTGTCACTTGGATGGCACAAGGCACTTCTGGATACATTTTTTTTTTTAAGTTGTGTAGTCTGCAGCTCTCTGGAGTTCCCTCTGAAATCCTTTCAACTACAGTGAGGGCAGGTGAGCACAGGAGACTTGCTAACACATTTTTCTCATAAAAAGAAAAACCTGTGAGGGCTGAAGATACGTCAGTCCCAAACAACAAGTAGCATGTTGCTTGCTGGAGGCCTGATCTGCTTTAGAGAGAACCCATTCTCTATTCAAAACAAAAAAGGCAAGGCCAGCAGAGGGAAACTTAAGTAACTTGAGACCTACTTATCAGTCCTGGGAGACAGAAGAAAATGTTGGAAAACGGTAGTGGTGGAGCTTGGGCTTTAGTTTGTTGGCAGAGGAAGGGCTCCGCTGATTGAAGCACAGTGGTGGAGAAGATGCCTCCAAAGACTGCTATACCCAGGTGGAAGGGCTAGTTTCCTGAAGCCCAGCCTCCAGCAACAAGTTAACTCTGATCTGGGGCACAGGCATCAGGTGCTTTGGTTTTCCGCAGGTCAAAAAGTGCTGGAACAGGCACAATTAACCTACAGGGGAGCCTGGGATGGCTACGGAAAGGGGACACCACCCTATTCCTTTGGAAAGTTTTAATAACAGTGCTTTAAATGCTCCCATACGTTTGTGTCTCAAATAAGAAAAGAGTTCTGATTTTATGTGGGCTCTTGGCAAAAAACTTATGGGCGTCTTTGCCAAGTAATTTTGGCAGGGTTTGAAATTGTGCCAAGTCTGATATTGTTCCCATGAGTAATGATGGAGAGAGACCTCCAGAGAGACCTTTTAGGCTCTTGCCCCAGAAATATTACAATTGGTATAAATGGCATGTGAACACCTGTGTGTGTGAAAGGAGCTGAAGAAACAGCAAACCCCGAAGGTCCTGTATTGATTGCAAAGGGTGCGGTTTCTAATAAATCAAGTTAAAAAATGGGTTGTCTCTGTCAAGCCTGGGACAAGCCTGATAAAACTACAACAGAGACAACTTGTCAGTGGAAGATCCTGTAGTCCAGCATTGCCCTGTATCACTCATGCTGTGTCTTTTCCTCTCAGCCCAACCGGAAGGTAGCAGCAAAAGCAAAAGACCACTCCTACGATGGACACCTTATCACTTTCTACAACTACCCGAAAGGAGGTTGTGGAGAGGCGGGGGTTGGTCTCTTCTCCCAAGTCACAGGTGCTAGGACAAGAGGAAATGGCCTCAAGTTGCGCCAGGGGAGGTTGAGATTGGGTATCAGGAAAACTTTGTACACTGAAAGGGTTAATAAGTATTGGAATGGGCTGCCAGGGAGGTGGTTGAGGCACCACCCCTGGAGGAATTCAAAAGAGGGGTTGACATAGAGCTTAGTGACATAGTTTATTGATGGGGTTTCTTTGTCAGAGTTAGTTTGATTGTTGGACTAGGTGATCTTAAGGGTTCCTTCCAACCGAGACAATTCTATGATTCTGTATCTCAAAATCAGGTTCTCATCACCAGTGAAGAGAGACTTAGAAGATCTTGGACAGACTGTTTGAAGGTCTGTGGCCTGAGAGTATGAAACTGGTCATAAAATCAACTTCCCTAGAGATTTTGTATAATAAAATGACCTTCTCTTTCCATAAGATCTTCCAGGCAATTTTTTTGCACTAATTTCCTACTGCCTAACATCAGAAAAAAAGGTAGGTTTTGTCTGTCTGGACTGAGGATCCAGAAAAGAGGCAGAGCCTTGGCCTAGTAGTCAAAATCTTGTTGCTGATTATTGCTGGGCTAGTCACCTGCAGTTACTTATTACAGTATGTGGTAATTATGAAAAAAACAATTACCAGGTTGAGGAAAACCTTAGTATATTTGTTGTGCAGCTTCCAATGAAGCCTTATAATAAATAAGTTCAATAAATTGACCTGGTCTGAAAAAACCTCAGATACTTAGGGTTCCAGAAAGTGTTTGCAGTCCAGTGTTCGAATGGTAAATGTCACAGCTCTTGGCCATTATTATAAATTTCTCCTTCTTATTATTGTTGATGTTGTTGTTGCTATTATTGCTATGTTCTGTATCTGCTGTTGGATTCTAGTTTTAGTGGTTTATGATAGCACAGAAGCCTTTAATAAACATTCATTGTCGGTGTGACTGTCAGTACCCTTGAACTGAAATTGGAGAAGAACGTGCTTTGGAGATAAAAGCATGCTGGAACGCACCCCAAAACTTCTTAGAAGGAAGTTGGGCTTTGTGCTGCTGGTTTTCACAAGCTCATCTGTCCTGAAGAGCTGACAGAACTAACTGCTCACAGCCTTGTTGCGTCTCAGGCTTTTACCCTGTTCTTGCTTTAAGAAAGTGATGTTTGGTTGGGTGGTGTGGGTTTTTTTTATATTTTTGTTTTCTTCCAAGATCAATTTGTTAATTCAGTTGATACGAATAACCCCTAGATGGAAAGAGACAACAGAGATGGTGGCGTCGAGGAAACCCTTTGCAGCCAATTCCAGGGCTAAGAGGGGAGGGCTGGAAGATAATTAACGCGTGTTCCCAGTGCCACCACCACCTGGATGATTAACCAGGTGGCAGGGAATCATAGAATTGTCTAGGTTGGAAGGGACCTTAAAGATCATCTAGTCCAACCATCAACCTAACTCTGACAAAAAAATAAGTAAGAAATAAGCAATAAAAAAGTCACTAAACCATATTCCTGAGGACCATGTCAACCCATCTTTTGAACACCTCCAGGGATGGTGCCTCAACTACCTCCCTGGGCAGCCCATTCCAATGCTGGATAACCCTTTCCATGAAGAAATGTTTCCTAATAGCCAGTGTAAACTTCCCCTGGTGCAACTTGAGGCCATTTCCCCCTGTCCTATCTCCTGTGACTTGGGAGATGAGACTGACCCCTGCCTTTCTACAACCTCCCTTTCAGGTAGTTACAGAGAGCGATAAGGTCTCCCCTCAGCCTGCTCTTCTCCAGACTGAACAACCCCAGCTCCCTCAGCCTCTCCTCATAAGACTTATTCTCCAGACCCCTCACCAGCTTCGTTGCCCTTCTCTGGACCCGCTCCAGCGCCTCAATGTCTTTTTTGTGGTCAGGAGCCCAAAACTGGACACTAACTGGAAACGAGCTCGTGACAGCCGGTCGCTGCTTCTCCTGTGCCAAAACCCGTAGCCGCGGTGGAGGAACCGGTGGGAGCGCACGGCCGGCTCCCGCACCGGGGGGCGGGACGGGGCACGGCTCGGCACGGGAGGGGCTGGCCGCCGGCGGCGAGGGATTGCGGGAGCCGGCGAGCTGCCGCTTGCCCGGAGGGTTCTCGGGCACGTTTTCTCCCTCCTTCCTTGCTTCCAGGTCCCGGGCAGTGCCTGTGCGCGGAGGCCCATCGCCGGGGACGGTTCGGCCGCCGCCCGGGCAGGCGGGGTGCGAGCAGCCGTACCCGAGCCTTCTCGCCGCCTTCTCCAAGCGGGAAAGCCGCCCGGGGGTGCCGGACTGACGGGGTGGTTGCCTCCTGAGGTTCGTGTGACATCAGGAGTCAGCGCGGAGAAGCAGCGCCCGGTGGCTGCCGAAGCTGGTCGCCAGAAGCGCGAAGGGCTTTCCGAAGTTGGAGAAGTTTCCCAGAAGGTCGCGGAGAACGAGTGGATCCAGCACAGGGGTACAGTCGGTGGCCCAGGAGACCTCCCAGGTGTGGTTTGGGAAGGTATGGCATGGCATAGGGAAGGCTTTGCTGTTTAATTGCCTTAGTTTTACAAGCTTTCTTGTTTGGGTGGTTTGTGTTTTTTTGGTTTTTGGTGCTGGTTTTTGTTTTTTGGTTTTTGGTTTTTGTTTCTTTTTTTTTTTTCTTTGTTTTTTTTTCATTTTACCCTGTAATACACTAGATTCTGTTTGTGACCTAAAGGGACTTCCTCCGTGACCGGCATAGCTACACAGTAGCCCATTTCCTCTCTATGTGAGATCTTGTAGCTACAGGGGTGTGAGCGATGCTGCGTTAAGGACTGGACTGGTGTTAAAGCAGCGCGATAGAAGGCTGTTATTGAAAGCTGTGCTTTTCTGTAGCTGTGGGATACATCTGTCACTGGTTTATAAACACTTCCGAAATTCAAAATTTCTCACTAGCTGTGCTGGCCCTTGATTTTTGCATGTTTTTAGGAATATCTATCTGGATTTCTTAGAGCCCTGCTCAAGTGTCTGGCTATATTGTATCAGCTGACAAACTCATTATTTGCTGGGCTTGTTGCTGATGGATTACTCTTTCCTGATTTTACACATAAGAATGTGGTCTGTAGTCATGCTCGGTAACCGCAGAGTTGTATCAGGAGTTGTTTTTAGCACAGCTTAAAATTTAAAGACAGGCTACTGGTTCTGTGCATATGAATTACGTGCACAAGCTTGCTGGGAACATGTTTATTAAACAGGCTTTTTTTCTCTTTTTTCCTCCCTCTAATAGAGTTATTTATTCATCAGCCCTCCTTTTTAAAGCTGTATGATTACAGAAAAAATGCTTTAAAGTTGATTCTCTCTTCCTTTTTCTTCTTTTTTTTCTTTTTTTTTTTTTTTTGCATGTTGTGAAAGTCTGTAAAAGGTTGGACTTTGCTTATGTTCTTGACAGAAGACACTCCCAAGAAGCATCGGCTAGTTTGCAGATATTGACAAAAAACCTCAGGTGTAGGTGATGTGTGTTACAGAGGTCTTTCATACAAAAATAATGCTTCCACTTAGACATGACACCAGCTTCAGTTCCAGGGAGGTCTATAATTCAGGTGTATTGTGGCAATATTAACTGATTGAGGGAACAGAAAACAGGTCTAAAGCTGTTCACTAGGGAAAGCAGCAACATGACCTTATTTTTACTCGTTTCTCACCTTGGAAATGTATTTGTACAAAGCAGGTGCAGTATGCCCCAAAAGTTCCCCAATTCATGCAGTTTTGGACAAATGGGAAGTCTTGAAGTCCTCAGCGAAGTTGCTTTCAATTTATACCTCGATCTCACAAGCTAACCCAGCCTCTCTCCTGGTGTCACAGCTAGTCCTGGACAACCAGTATGTCATGCTTCTGGTGGATTAATGCCTTTCCAACTTCCACCATGTGATTTTATTTTTTTTTTTCCCCACCTTGACCAGAGCACTTTCTGTGTTATGTAATGAGACCTGTCAAAACTCACCATCTGCCCCCGGAACTATGTTTTTCTCACATGACAAAGCTACTGTTAATGTTTGCACCCCGGAGATGTGATGCCACTGGAAGATGATGTTATTGAGTCACGCATGTCATCTTATCTTTCTTCAGGTGAAGCAGATTTTCCCCTTCCAAAATGACTTTGCGAGCACTGGTTTTGTGTCTGGCTTGTACTGGGCTTGGAGAGGCAAATGGTAAGTTGAATTTCCTGAAATCTGCCTGAAAATTGTCAGGGAATTGGTTTCTGACTCCTGAGGCTTCAACAGTCAGAGTAAGGGGCAAAAAGAGGTGAAATACAGACTGCTTGTGCCGTTTGACATAGTTAGATAGCTAAGGCATAGACATGGAGCTGGCAGATGTGACAAAAGACCTCCTAGAGTAGCATTTGGAGATGGGAGGGACATGCAACATCTCATATCTACACTGGATGCCATTGTTCTCTTGAGTTCACAACTTCCCATAGTGGATCGTGCCTGCAGGAACAAATCTTTATTTTTTTTTCTTCCCCCCCCGCCCCGCCTTCTTTCTCCCTTTCAAATGTACTGTAAACTCTGAAGACAGAAATTCTTTTTAGCCAATTTTGCTGCTCAGTTCTCAGGGAAGAGCTCAGTGTACCATTCTCTTGTGCATTCAATCTTCCTCTAGCTTTTAGGAAAAGAAAATTGAGTTTTTGCTGAGAATGGGAAGCTGACAGATAAAACTCAAGTGGGAAGTCTGCAGGGATGGGTATAGAAATAGGGTATGTCTTTTTCTTTTAAATGGTTTAGAAGAAAGCCAGAGCCTCAGCCAATGTAAATCAACATAACATTACTGATTTCTAGGAGGATGCAGTAGTAGGACTTTTTGGTGGGGGAAAACCATAGAAACAATATGTGATTGATGGAATTGCTGTGTCTGTGGGTAATCCAGGCTTCAGAATCAATCAGTATTAGGCTTCTGAATGTGTGTAATATCTGCCCATTTCGCTAACTATTTCATGTCACTGCAGTGGTTCCACAGGTGGAACAAAGAAATGTGAAGGTGGGCGACACCGTGACTCTCAGCTGTGCCCTGACAGAACCCAAGGATGTTCTGCAAGTGACATGGCAAAAGGACTCTGAAAAACCACACAATAATATAGCTACATACAGTACCACAACAGGATTAAAGATTCATAAGCCATATCAAGACCGAATGAATTTCACAAGTCTGGTATTCAATGAGACAAACATCACTTTTTGGGACGCTAGACTGGACGATTCAGGGTGTTACACGTGTCTCTTCAATACTTTCCCTTTAGGATCCTTCTCTGGACATACCTGCCTGAGTGTCTTTGGTGAGGTTCTCTGCAGGGATATGTCTGTAGTGCAAAAAGAGGTGTTTTCTCACCCCCAGCATTTCCTTGCACAGACTCGGGAGCTGCAGGGGTAGGGATGTGCCTCAGTGGAACATGGTGGAGAAACAGAGTTTTACTGCTGTGAGCAAGACTCTGTGGGCTCATATTCAATCCTATTGTGGCAGCTTTGCCTCTGGGGTGTCCTTGTTCATTATTCTGTGGGTAGCTGCTAAAACGCAAGGAGTTGGATCTTTGCAATTCCAGTTGGAACCTAGGCAAACCGGCATTGCTAGTTTCCTCTAGGTGCCAGGTACAACCCCAGTGTTGTGAGCTCCTGTGCTGAACCCTACCTTTGATAGGGAATTGGCCGATAGGAGAGCAGCACGGACCAAGACATGGTTTTACTTTAACAGACTGTTTTAAAACCTGGGATTTCAAGTTGAGTGAAAACTTTGGGGTATATAACTTTAGTATAAGGGAAGGAATATTGAATCATGGGGGGAGCCTGACCCAACGAACTCTTCTTGCACTCCTGTGCTGTGGGGCTCAGTGCAAATCCAGTAAGCTTTGCTCTGATTGATAATGATAAAATCATTATTTCTAGTTATGACTTAGTGTTCATTGTGGTGATGGATTGTTTTATTTGTGTGTTGGAAGGTCTCAATGCATCTGTCCATTACAACATTTCTGAAGGTCATTTGATAGCCATCTGTAATGCTGTTGGCCTCCCAGAACCTACCATCACCTGGAACAACTTATTTGATTCCACTCCTACACAGGAGACAATCAGGCACACCAATGGGATGGTGTCCATCACTAGTAAACTGGAGATCTACAACACTCAGAGCATCGGTGCACAGGACTTGACCTGCAGAGTAAGCAACACAAATGAAAAAATGGAATTGCCTGTGAAAATGAAAGGAGGTAGGTGAACAGTATAAGCTGCTTGGCAGTGTTCTCATGGCCTTCGTGTTTTGCAATAGGATGTTTGGATAGAAAGGGAATGAGATGTGTATGTACCAAGTGAAAAGAAAGGAAATCCTACTTTGCTTTCATTGCCGTCTTTGAGATGATAACATATTGGGGTCCCCTGCAAGAGTGGGGGGGAAAAAGCCAAACTAGTCAACTAGGAAGCTATGGTTTTTATAGGCACCATGCATTTTGCAGCAGGTTGATCTTAAGTTTTCACACAGGCTTTTGTAGTTTCTTTGACAGTCCGAAGTTAGATATAAATATTTGTCACCTGATATCTATCTAGATGAAGTAAAAACTGTGGGTCACCTAACGAACACTGAAGTGGAAGTTTTAAAATTAATAACAAACTATCTCAGAACAGCAATTAACCATATATTTCAGTTAAACTTACTATGTGTTTTGGTACAGTTAACCTGTGTATTATGTTTTAGTTTCTGTGATGTTTTGCTAAGCAACATGTGTTGCAGTAACGGTTAGGAAGGAATAGCATTTTCAAATAGACAAGAAGATGATCAATTGAGGATACTTACATTGGTTTTATGGGGAAGTCTTAAATATGTCAATATAACATCTGAATACCTTGTAGTGCTAATTTATTTCTTCTTCCAACATTCTCTTGTGCTGGGAAGGCTTTCACCACAGTTCTGTAGCTGAGAAATAGAAACATTAAAAGCTGAGGTACCATTCTCAGTTCATGCAGGAACATTGACTTAGGTGATTTAAAATTCATGTGTCTCCAAATCCAGAGCCTAAAAAGGAAGACTGCTTGGAAATTAGGAAGACAGGAAAAACATTTGGGATTTTGGGTGATTCCTAAATTAAATGCTCAAGAAGCGGTTGTTATATGAATAGTAGTGACGAGTAAGATCTGACTTTTAGTATCTTCTCTGTAAAAGTTCAAAAGCAAATTAGTTCTTAATTCTGAGTGGTACTAATTGCCAAAGCATAATTAATCTTTACTGTCTAAAATGCACTATTTTTTTGTTTTGACCTTTTGAAAAGGAAATGTATATCTCAGGAAGCAGGGAACTAAGACCGTTGTTATTCCTTGCCAGGAGAATGAAAAATCAGCTAATTGCTTGTTGGTTTAACAGTCTTATATTTGAGAGAAAGAAAAATTCAAATGAATAGTTCAACCTAGGTTTGTTAAAAGACGTGATAGTTTTGGCTTGATTCAAATAAATTATAATTCAGAAAGTTTTCTAGCTAACATCAGTGAGCACTGAAATGAACCTTTGTATTACCACTTTGATTAATGGCAGTCACGTGAAGTGGCTGATACCTAACCAGGGAGGGACATTTATGCTCAGATGTTAGGTAGAACTACTTGCAGGCATCAAAACGTAGCTTGTCTTACGGAAGTTACTTTAGCCTTTACAACAGTGATAAGTGTTTAACAGTAAAAGGAATAACTTTTATTTTACAAACAAAGCCCTCAAATTCTGGATAAAAAAAACCCACAAAACAACTCTTTAGAAAGTGTCAAGATTTGTATAAAGTTCTGCTTATGTACACATGTCAGCTACCATATCAGGTATGGGAATGACAGGTTTTTCTTTGCTGTGGGTGAACATGAGCACATCTGCTCCTCACAAAGCATTTTCTGTGGGCAGGTAGGTTTATCTTTGAAGTTACACACATTTTCTCTGTCTTTTGAGCAATTGCTGTTTTCATGTAGCTTAGTATTAACTTTCAGAATTTCCATGAAGAACCATTGTCACCAATAACACATCCTCTTGGCTCTTTTTGCTCTTTTTCCTACATGAACTAGCTTAGTTTGGTGTATTTTTTTGTCATTTTCTCTTCACAGAAGAGGGATCTTCATTGCTTTGGCTGGTGATTACTGCAGCGATTTTAACTGTCATCATAGTTCTGATTTTGATCATGCTGTGCTGGAGGGAAAGGATACGCAGGAGGACTTGAAGCGGTGAGTCACTGATACATGGAAACTAATGGGTTTTGTAGCCCCCTTAATGAGGTCTGGTCATCTGCAAAGAAGAGTGAGACTTTGTTGAGATGCCATTAGGGGGTACATTACTGTCGCATTGGACAAGTAAACTTTATAATAATGTGTTTATAGTTATTAGACGTTGCCTCAGTTGCATGTAGTTTTAAGAGCTGTTTTCCCACTGCTACTGCCAAGGGACAATACAAATTGTGAGGGGAGGATCCAAGTAGAGCAGGACATGCTGCTTGCAGTTTGCTTTGAGGAAGAAGTCTCAGCACAAGTAATTACCTGTTTTTTCACGTTTTCATGGAGGGCCACAGAAGTGTCAAGTGCAAATACCCTCAAAGAATTTTTAGCAGAACAAGTATGTTGGAGAGAAACCTGCTCATGCAGAAGGACATGCCCTCAAGGAAAGGGCTTTCTTCTGGTAGCAGCATCCTCTTTGTATTTTTAAGACAAACTGTATAATAGGTTGGAGAGGCGTGCTCAAGCTTGGCATATGAATCTGCTTCCTAATGATGAATTAAGGAGAAATTGTAGTCAGTGTAATGTTCTTCTATTTGTGATGACTTGATCATGGATGAACTGAAATTTCTAGTCTCAATTACTAACAACTGAATGAAAAGAAAAAAAATTGGAGGAGGGGGGAGGCCTTAGGCTTCAGAAATCACAGCAATTTGATGGTCGTTGGTAGCTTCACTCTTCCTTAACTAGATCAAAATGCTACGTTTGGCTTTAAATTCTACTAACATGTTTAGAAACACCAGCACACATTAAATCAGTTCCTGAGTATTTAGATACTTGCCTCACAATGATAATGTGATATAAGGTAAGGAAGTATTTCCAGGAGTACCAGACTTGTCTGTTGTGTAGGAAAAATTGGTCTTGAGTTTTGAAAATATAATGCACTGACCTGGATCCTTTTTGTATAAAGGCAGCATTACTTTTTCCAGAGTAATTTTGACCAGCTTAGGGAAATGTGTAGTCCATCTTCCTAATGCACATCTGTTTCCCAGAATGCCTTGTTAATAAGTTTGTTGCAAAACTCCAATACTGGTGCAGTTTGATTACTTAGTCACCATCTGACTTTTTTATTTAACTTTATTTTTTCTGGTTGCTCTCTGCTGCCAACTACTGAAAGTTACTTACGATTTATCTTGTTTATGGTTCCACTGTCACTTTCCTGGCCAAATCTTTAGAAAACCAAGAATACCTGGGAGCTACAATAATTTTTGGTGTTATGTTTAGAGTGCATTACCACTCCACAAATGCCACATTGTAATAAGGAAATCCCCTACACCTCCTTAGATCTCCTCTGAGCAGCACACTGTGGACCCTGGTCTGTTTTTGCAGGTACTTGTTTCTTCACCATTCATCTGTGAAATCTGTTTATGCTCTTCAAAGCATTGGTTGCAGTTGATTGACCCAAAAGAGAATAACATCTTGCAGAAAGTCCTTTTCTGGTTTTATCCTCTATTATCCTCAGACTGTGTTGGAACGAGGAGCAGCGCCTACGTACATATTTCTGGACATGGTTTTTGTAACAGCACAATAGTGAGCTAATGGTGCTGGCTGGAGGATACCAATGTCTGTCTGAGGTCATTATCTGGGCCTCAATACTTCTTTTCATTCTGCACTAGATAACAAGCAAAGCCTTTCCAGTCTTATCAAGATGCCTGTTTTTTAAAGTCAAAGACAGCTTTTTATCTGGAAGGCTATGGACCCTTCTAGGTCAAAGATTCTTCTCTTCTGTTTCTGCTGTTGAGAGCGTGGTTGGGTTTTGCTCTGCTTTTATTTTTGTTGTTTCCCTCCTCTCCATGGTAGATGCTTGGGAATCAGTTGAAGAGCTGGGGCTCAAAGTTGATCTCCCATCCCTCCAATACTTGCCTTGTGTACCAGTTAGAGAGCATATATACATTTTGGTTCTCCCTGAAAACATCCCAAGTGAAGCACCTTCACAACATTTGGCAAAAAATCACTTGTTTGGAAACTGAGCAGCCTTTATGCTGAGAGCTGGTGGAAAAATTTTGGAAAAACTCACATCTTCATCCTCTGCCAAGCAGAGAGGCAAACCTAGCATAGTGATGAATAGTCTGCAATGAAATCACCAGACATAATTTCATGCATGCTGGAGAATTCTCAGTAAAAAGAGGTTTCTGCTGGTAAAAAGTTACAGTTTCCTTCATGGCTCAACTAGTAGAGCTTAACTGTAGACCATGCCAACGTGAAGCAGTCCAGTTAACAAGCTAAGTGCCTGGATTGAAGCAAAATTAAGGCTGTTACTCTGAATAAATTCCAGTGATTTACTTATTGCATACATGTCTCAAACCTGAATGCTTTCCACAGCATTAGTTTTTTTTATTTCAAAGCTTGCAGGATAATATTATTTCAGCCTGGCCACTTAAAAGGCTTTATAGTCAGTTCTCAGAACCTAGCAGTCTGCAAGGAAATAAAATTCCATGCAAATGATTTTCTGGTGGCTTGGGGTGGTCTATGAGGAAGGGCTAGTTCACAAATGGGTATAAAGGCCAGCATGATTTTTTTATTATTTTCATTTTAAACATTGGTAAGTTGATCCCTCTTGGGTAGCTTATACATGTTTTGCTAAGTGGAAAGCTTTAGAAATGGTCAAATAATATATTTGTATTAAAAAAGCTATAACAACAGAATCAAAAATTCTTGGAGCTTGTTGTTGAATATGTGTGAACCTAAGAAAGCTGAGCAGGTTGGGTGAACCTGGTAGAAGAAAACCTGAAGTCATAGAAGAAGAGACTAGATCAGATCAAAAAATCTGTTCTGTAGAAAGTGCCAACATAGCAGTGGGTGTTTCCTGTTTGGAAATTGAAACATTCAAGTTTTCCTTCAGGTGGAAGCTTTATGGACCTTAGATTAAACAGCATTAAAGTCTTTGTTTCAAGATGTTAGTGTCTGAATACAGACAAGGAACTGTATTTCAAAGAGATGCTGAACCTCAGAGTACCTCAGATGTTACACAAGTGCTATAAAACAGATTGAAAATACCTCCTTGTTATTAGCTAGAGATCACTTAATACTATGAAAAGGAATTTAAGACACCGGATTATTATTTTTTTTAAGTCTGGAAGTTGCTTCAAATAATATAGATTCGGGTCTATTAAGCTACAAATAGCAGTTTGGCTGGTAAGATATAATATGTAGGTATCAGAAACCTAAGTTTTAGTGTCCAAAGAAGTCCTGAAATATTGGGAAATATGGAAGTCTTGGGCAGGACGTTCCAGTTCTTTGGGAAACTTTACAAGAATAATTACTTGCACACATTTTCCATTGTTTTGTTTATAGTAAAGTCAAATTGTTTCTGGAAGAGCCATTGTAGCAGTATCCTCTCCTGCTTATTCGGTGTGGTGAAGGCTGTGTTTCTAAGCTTTGGCTTAAAAATTATGGCAATTCTTATTTTGTATGTCGGACTTGACTTACTTCTTCAGTAGATTTGATTTGACATCCAGCTGTTTTTCTTAATAGTAGGACAGTAGGTAGTTGAGAGCAACAAAGTAGCAGCTCAGTTTTAGGAGACTTTTCAGAGTAATTTTTCCTAAAGTGACAGCTAAATACCAGTCTTTCATCTAATAAACTTGGGACATAACTCCCTCTTTCATGAGGCAGACTGTTATAATGCACTCTGCTCACAGAGGAGCGGTTCTCTGGCTGTTGTGTCCCAGCTGGGGAGACTCTTTTTAGAACTGCCTTGGTTTCCTCTCAAGTGTGGCTTTATCAGGAGTAGGAGATTATATTTGTCCAAATTTAAACTACCCAGAATAGAAAAAATATGCAGTGGTATGTTTACAACAGCCTCATTCCTTTACCATTCCTAACACTACACCAAAAAACCACTCCGAAAAAAACCAACCACAGTGTGAAAACATAGTAGCCAAACACACCTAAACTGAGTTAATGAGGGGAGAAAGAAAGAAAAAAACAAACAAACAAAAAAACAAACCCATACGAAAACAACCATACAAAAATATCAGGAGAGGGGTAATTCTGCTGTCAGGCTTCCCATCAGACAGAAATATTTCACAAGCTGAGTGAAGACGTTTTCTGGGTTTAATCATACACTGCTTTCAGACAACTTCTGTTCCCTTGTAAGTCACTTAATTTTCTTTTCACGGAAACGTGCCTGGAAGTACCCTCCAGTCTGCATCATATGTAGAGAGAGCATAGGCGCTCTTTCCAAGTTTTCCATGATTTAGTGCTACCTCTTTTCATTGCAAAGGGCAGGCAAGGCTGATGTTTAATTCATTTTCCCATCGTGTTTTGCCCCAGCATGTTTTGCTGGGGAAAGCATGCTCCACATCCTGCTTACCATTTTGGAGAAAAGCTGGGAGAAGGAGTGGTAGAGGAGGAAGAAGGGGAAGGTGGGTGGATAAATTCACGATCTCCTGGAGCGTGGCTTGGGTTTTTGTCTGAAAGGATGAAATAAATCCTGTTTGCTACTGACAGTATGAAGGTAGCAATGTACGAAACATCTCAGATATTGTCCTCCTGTATAAAGAGAGGTGTCGAAGTATAGGCTACTAAAAATGAAGCCCTTTCTTTGCAAACAGGGAGGCCTTTACTGTGTGTGATTAACACAATTTCTGACCTGTGCATCATAGCTCATATTTCATTATGAAGTAATTTTCCAGTTCTTCATTCTCCTTTTCATTCTGACAATAAGGGTTTGTGTATAACTAGAAAATAAAATGGCTGGAAGCTGGAAGGGAGATAAAAATAACACTCTTGTGATATCTGAATGGTTGCCTTGCTGTTTCAATTTCTCGTTCACTTTCTTGGTAAGAATTATTTATGTGCTCGATTGTGAAATGTTTTTCCTTTACAAAATACTTTGGCTGTATGCAGAGTGATTAGGAAGGTGATAAGGAGACGGAAACCTCCTTCTTACTCTCCTACATAAAAAGTAAGGTTGCCGTATATTTATTTTTTCAAAGCCACATAGAAGTAGTGTCATAAATTGGGTCTTAAACATCAGAACGACATTCTGAAATATCAAACTATTTATATATTCAATAAATAATCTCATTTGTGTATAATCAACCAAGAACGTTGGTTTGCTTTTCACAGTTTATAAATCCATTTAGGGTTTTGTATATTCTGTATCTCACTATCATATTCTGAATTCTGCAGTGTGTGTCATTTCCAGAATTCAAAAAAAATGTTTGGTTTAGTAGTAAATTCATAGCAGGTTTTTTAAAAATATTCACGTAACCTTGTCTTCAGATCAATTGTTTAAAAATCTGAAATATTGCTTGAACAGGTGTTGATGGCCTTAGTTTAATGATAGCAAAGAACAGTGTAATAACTTTTCCAATTGATTTAGTATTGTAATAGTAGGAAATGGAAAATGCCTTTTTTCTTTTTTCCTTTTTTTTTTTTTTTGGAAATGATTCTTATTGTATGCAAATAGATTAATATTAATTCTGAAAATTTGTCATGCCCATTCCATGTCTTTTGCTTGGAAATGTCATTTTAATTTTTTCTGCTGTTTTAATATGCAGTAAGGCTTCGCACTTAGCTGCCAATTTCCCCATTCAAAAACGGACACTACAATTGTCCAGTGACTTTCAAGGTACCTTAGTAAATTTTTGAGAGATGCAAGGAAGTGAATCCTAAGCCATGCCTACGTTGAGGCAGAGGGGAGGTTCTGGTGTGTGCTGTGTAGCAGTGGTTCAGATGGCCACAGTCAGCTTAAGGGCTGGCTGATGATGCTGTGCAGCACAAGCAGCAAGTGCCACCACATGCTTGCTGCTCCAGCGTTTACCTGAAGGCAGGAACTGCTTTGAAGATTATCTTTCCAAATTTCCACCATATGGACAGAATCACAGAATGGTAGGGGTTGGAATGGACCTTCCAGGGATCATCTAGTCCAACCTCCCTGCCAAAGCAGGTTCACCTAGAGCAGGTTGGACAGGAATGCATCCAGGCGGGTTTTGAATACCTCCAGAGAAGCAAACCACAACCCCTCTGTGCAGCCTGTTCCAGTGCTCTGTCACCTTCAAAGTAACAAAGTTTTTCCTTGTGTTCAGATGGAAATTTCTATGTTACATCTTGTGCCAGTTGCCCCTTGTCTTGTTACTGGGCCCTACTGAAAAGACATCCTCTGGACACCCACCCACTCTTTAGGTATCGATAAGCATTGATGAGATCCTCTCTTAGTCTTGTCTTCTCCAGCCTAAATGGACCCAGGTCTCTCAGCCTTTCCTCATAAGAGAAATAATCCGTTCCCCTGAATCATCTTCGTAGCCCTTATACATGTTATGGTACAATGTGCAAACTTCATCCTGATGTGTATGTGTGTGTGTAGATCTCCTCCAGGTTTCTGAGGAGGGCTGTCTGCTGTTTTCTGTTTAAAGCAATAGGATAAGGAAGAGCAGAATAGCCAGCAAGCTGGCTGAAGGCAGGCCATCATGTGTCCCCAGAGAGTGCTCCAAATACCAGTAGGGCAAAAGCTAAGAGTCTTTTTTTATCTTAATCTCTTCGCCCCATTGTTTCTTGGCACTGTAATCAGAACTATAAAGTGATTTAGAATAACTTTAGGGTCGGAAGACAATTTTTTGGAGAGGGAGAGACAAAAAAAGACTTTGCAGTTGCATTTTATAAAGTACTGTAAGCTGGACTGGTCTTTAAATCTTAGTGATTGAAACCACCAGGCAAGAAGAGGCTTTGATTTAATTCTTCCAATATAATTCTGTTTTTTCCTTCTCTGGTTTCATTAGTTTACTTAAAAATGAATGTTTGTTGTTGTGTTTGTACTGTAATAACTGCCAGTTTTTCTTCAGCGATCGTAATCCGAACTTCATGTGTAAATTGGTATCTTGTGTAATATAAACTACCTGGGTTGTAAAACACCTTTTTCAGTAGTGTACTTCCCTCTGCACTGGCAGATACTTTTGGTAGCTACTGCCAAGCAGGGTCACTTGGCTTCCTCCCAAGGCCAAATGATTTATAAGCCAGTTCCTGCCCTTCTGCTGGTAGTAAATGGCTTTGAATGGGGTGTGAATGGGGTGAGCTGGGTAATTTATCCCCACCCAGGGAGAAAATGCTGTTGTATAGTGCATAGCATGACATTTTCGTAACTGTTGTTTTTGGTCTTTCTCATAAATATATTCCCAAAGGAATTTCTGTTGATTAAGAAAAAAAAAAAAAAAATTTCCCCACCAGTTTTAAGGCTATTCCTCCTTGGAGTGTAACAAAATAATGAGGGCTTCATATCCCTCAGAGTAACCATTTTGAGAAGTTGGCAGGGGGATGTTGTCGGTGTGGGGCAAGCCGGATGGAGTGCGTACTGCCCACTGGCAACGGTACTGCCTGTGGCTCTGCAGACATCTCCTGCGGTCCTCTGGGCAAGGGGTGCTGCGTCAGGTATTCTGGGTTTAGGCATACAGATCCTTCTATGTCAGGATACTTTGTGTGGCAGCCATGCGCCTGTGCTTTTAAAGGTAAGGTGTCTTCTTAGATGATACCTTACCTAAAATTTGTCATGAACAAAGGAAGCAAGGGGGAACACAGACTGAAGCCTTTTTCATTGTGGTTTAGGAAGACGTGCTACTTGTACAGCAGGAAAAGTCCTATGGTTGTTCACCAAAGTGCAGTTTGAAACCATTTCTCCCCACCTTCCCCACTGTGCATTTCTCCTCACCCCCCCTCCACCAAACAGCAGGCAGCCTGCTCAGCAAGACTTAGACAGCAACACAATTAATCCATTTTCCTGGTTTTTTTTCTTTATTTTCTAGGATCATAGAGGATTTCCATTCACCTACCAGATCAGCCCAGCAGCCTGAAGTCAACATTCCACTTAGTGACTTGACTGGCTGGAGAGAAACAGCAATAAAAAAGGAAATGCATCACATACACTACCCTTCCTAGACACCTAGTTGACTGCTGAAAAGACTAGCACAATATTTGTTATCCGGTCTAGCCACTCATTCATAAAAAGTGGGACCAGAGGGACAGCTTAGTCTGTGCCTCTGCTGCCAGGCAAAATCTGCTTTGCTCGTGCCACTCTTGGTGCTGCTAGTGTGAAAAATGTATTTGCTGCCTTCCAGTTGAGTTTGGAAAATGTCCATGGATGGAGGCTCTGCAAGCTTTCTGGGGATGCTCTTCCAGTGCCTAATTGCTCTCACAGTAAAGGGGGTTTTAATTTTTACAAACATCTGTCTGCAATTTCACTTGTAGCAACTCTTCGTTCATTGCCCTCTTCCTGACATCTGGTTTTCCTTCACTTATCCAGCTGATCCGACTCCTTTTCCTCAGTGTACACATGAATGCGCCAATGACTGTATTGCTTAACTCTCTCTGGAGAGACCTGCTGGACTCAAAACCACAGGACTCAAACCACACCAAATCT
Organism: Arenaria interpres; assembly: GCA_013399435.1. Taxonomy (NCBI): domain Eukaryota; kingdom Metazoa; phylum Chordata; class Aves; order Charadriiformes; family Scolopacidae; genus Arenaria; species Arenaria interpres. The sequence goes on from VXAK01008463.1 coordinate 119,391, forward strand.
GCCAAAATTATTGGGGGAGAACAATAGGATTCCAGAAGGCTAGTGATTAGAGGCAGTAGCTGCCATAGTTGGGAAAGAAAAGTTATAAGTAATTTATTTTATTTGGCTTTTCTTTCAAATTCTGAGGTGGTGAATTTTTTTTTTTAATACGAGTGAGGAGGAGATGGAAGCAAAGCCTGGTAGTAGAAGTATTGGCATCTCCATCTTTCCTTTTCTTTCTGTTTTGCTGTCATTCTCTTTCTGTTTTAAATGAAATAATTCCGTCAATATCCCAGCCCAGCCCTTGCTTAGCTGTCAAAATGCACGGCCTAGGTTTGTCAATAGCTCTCATGGTCTTCTTATGCAGAAGATGGTCACTGTCCCCTGTCTTCGTCCTTTTTGGTTACATCTCTTTAAACACAGACAAATTGCTCTGCTGGCCAAAAACCATTATTCCATACTTGGACCTTGTTGTGTGGGATGTTACACTCTGAGCTAGCTATTGTGTGTCACTGCTGTGAATGTAAGGGTATCAGTGAGGAATTTTAGAGAGGCAGAATTTACTACTTTGTCATGTTTTTGGTACCAGAGAAAGACGCTGCACTACTCTTCCGAGCTGGGACCTAACTCTGCTCCTATCCCAGGCAGGATCGGAGCCCCTGGTTGTTCCTCACAGCCCAAGCCTGCAGATCTGCTCATTCCCAGGCTTAATGCTCCGGTTCCTGTGTCCCCTCCCTTGCCTTGCAGCTCCTCGCATTTGTGAGGGGTGGGACCCTTGGCATGCCCTCTGCCTCCCGGTGTCTCACTGGTGCTCTGTGCCTGCATTATGGGGTGAAGGTTCCTAAAAACAAACCTACCCCTGGGTATACCGACTTTGTGACTCTGTTTTGATGACAGAATAGACAGGTAGGAGGACCGCAAGGAGAACTCTGGTGGCTTTCATTCTTCTGACAAGTGCTAATGTTTAAGGTGTTTCACACTCTTAGTGTTTGTCATCACGTTGAGATCACTACCAGTATCCTGTTGTCTTCAGATTTGATTAGCATTTGTTTGTGCGTCTGAAATATTCCATTTTACTACGTGCATAGTGTTTTGGATTGTGCTTTTTATGTCATATGTTTACCAAAAGTATAAACTCTCAATCTAAAAAAATCAACAGGGAAGATCTAGCAGATGCAAGACTTATGACTAAGTGTTCAGAACCAATATTTTATTGGTTTCAGAGCAGTGGCCTCTCTAGAGTATGGCAAAAAGGTGTGTGTGGGCATACATGTCTGTATGTATTACTGAGGACATGAGGGATGATATTTGCTGTTACTGTTGTAGGTGCAATATGAATTGTTTATTTATATATTTCACTTTTTCTAACTAATGAAAACAAAATCCACAAACTGATCTAGCCAAAACACCAACTGGTCCATTGGTCGAACTGGCCAAAACACCAACTGGTCTTCAGGTCGAAGAACAGAAAGGCTGCTTGCCATGGCCTAGGAGGTCTTGGCAGAGTTGGGTAAAGTGTTGCTTGGCCCACCAGTTATGAGGTGAGCTGTGCTGGCAGAGAGGAGCAGGAGCCAAACAGGGAGGGCTGGAGCTGAGGTACCATAGCAGGGTTGAATGACCTTAGAGAAAGTAGGATTGGCTATTCTTAACTCAACAAAAAGTCAACAAATGCAGAGTAACAGGTTTCCTCAGGGAAACCTCAAGGTTCTCTGTAAATGGCTGCTTTTTTGGCTGACAGCCTACTTCTCGGAGCCTGTCAAGATGTTTGCTTTTGTTTTCAAGTCACAATGAATTGTTTAGTTCCTACAGCTGTGTCCTCTGTTTGTGTGCTTTTTGTCCCAGGAATGCTCAAAAATGCCATTATTCTGGGTCTTGAGTTGTGCTGACATATAGGGCAGGAAGGTGAAGTGTCTGTTAGAGATAACAATTTCTGTGCATGGCCATGGTGATAAAGAGAGGGTCTTCAAAACCCCAGTAGGCAGGGCTGGGTTTTTAAGAAAGTAAGAGTTTACAAAAAAAAAGAGGTTATCACATCTGATGGCACTATGAGGATGACTTTTGCCTCGGGTGTTTTCTCATTACTTGGCCACACTGACCACCCAGCCTGAGGTTGGGGCAGCTGCCTCCTCTCTGCGACCTCATGCCATTTTTCATTTTTAATACAGTATTTTTATTTCCATAAACCTAATTTCATGACATCCAGCTGGAAACCTCCACAGCCTTCTGCAGGTCTATTTCTGTACAGTCAGCTGCCTAATAGTGTTCTGATTATCTTGCGTGCTAGAAGAAACTCACTTCATGGTGTTTCCAGCAGGTCCAAAAGCTCGCTGGTGCTGGGTTGGCAAGCGTGCCATCTGACATTCAGCAACTTTCATGCGTTATCTTAAAAAAAAAATAAAAATCTGCCTGGACAGAGTCTGAGGCAGGCTGTCTGCCCTGTCTTAGTAGGAAAATGAGTGGGTAGCAAGTTTTGTAACTAGCCCCCCAGCTCCTGCAACCCTCATGTTGAAGCAAGAGAGGCAATCTGCAGTTTCCATATGCTGAAAGGATCAGTATCTCTCCCAGGGATCCTCAGTCCTTCTGCCATGGGATATGTAGGGTTGGCTCGAAGGAGATGGGAACGACAGGAGCTTGGTGCTTTGAGTCACTCTGCCTGTGAGAGGGAAGAGCGGCCGCCTGGACAGACAGAACTGGGCAGTAAAGAATAGGATTGTAGCTCTGGTGTTGCTAATCTGGGTTTCCTTGAGGAAACAGAGGGGATGGATGGATTTCCTTACTAGCTGCAGCCAAGGAAATTGGTTCTGGAAAACAATGTAGCTGGGTGTAGTAATCCGACAAAAGGAAGCGGGGTGTTTCCCACTGCTTACTTGAAATGGAGTTTAAACCGGTTGCTCCTTGGCAGATGAAGCCTGTATCAGACAGATCGCCTGTTCTAGCAGCAGTAGGTTAAGGACTATTGGTTAATGTATTTGGGTAAGGAAACTTACCACGAGTGAGTGATTCACGCAATCTTAAAATATTTCTGATTTCAGCTCCTTCTTTCTTGATTTTTGTCTTTCCCTGTTCAGACTTCCCTGACCCCTTTTTCCTCTCGGTCCTGGACAAGTCTCTTCCTGATACCTCTTTCATTCTTTGCAACAGATTTTGCCTGAAAAGTGCTATTTTTTTGTTTATCTGAACACACTCTCCACCTGACCATTCCCTTTCTCTCTGTGATACCCATGAGTTCACGGCAGCCGCTCCATCATGTGAAGGCCTTGCAACATAGCCTGTGAAGGCCATGGCAGGGGCTTTGGAACTAGACGATCTTTAAGGTCCCTTCCAACCCAAACCGTTCTATGATTCTAAGGCATTGTCATCTCCCTGGGTCACAGTAGTTATACAGTAAAGCAAGCTGCAGCAAAAGCTTGTCCTTGTTTCCAAACCAGAAGGCAACCCTCCACTAGGAAAGGCAAATAACCCAGACACCAGTAGACAGACCTTGAAAAAAAGCAGAGGTGACTGTCTGTCTGTCTGCAGGGGCTCCACACAGCCCAGATCTTTGCTGGTGCGCTGGGCACACGCTGCCTGGAGCTTGTGTGGAGCCTGCTGACATGTCTTCTCCCTTGCTGAATTGCATGAGTGTCACATCAAGGGGCATGGAAAAAAGAGCATGTGTGAATGTGGGCCTGATTGAGTAACATGATCTGTGTTTCACCGTGGAGAAAAAGGGAAGTGTACTCTCGCCACTGTTGCACTAGTGTTAAGTTTAATTTATATTAGGCAGCTGGGGATTTCAGCTAGCTGATTTTTTTTTCATATAGGGGTCCTGTCGTCTCCAAATCGATAAGGCAGTGGAGGTTGTATGAAGCCCCTTGACAGACCTACAACATCAGGCTGCAGCAGTTACTCAGCATGACCCTGTTTAACACCCAATGTTGAGGTTTTTGCCAAAGTCTCCCAGTTGTGTTTTCCATGAAGTGCTTCTTGGAACTGCAAAGAGTTAGTTTTTTGAGCCCTGCACTGGCCTTAGCTGTTCAGGTTCACATGAGATCTGGACTCTGAGTCTTCAGGCACATTTCTGTTACTGCTGTTAGACCAGATTTGAGTGAGAGATGTTACTCTGATGTTGGATTTGGGAAAGAGAAAACTCTCTTCCTTGGGATAAATGTCATCCCTAATAGTTGGTGTAAAGAGCCTCGTTATGCCTTTATTTTTTGGCATGTAAGCAACATTCCCATCTATGGGAAAATCTCTCCATTCCCACAGGAGTAGGAACTGTGTCTTTGCTAGCCAACCCAGAGATTTTTTCCCTTTCCCTTTTGACACAGCTTTGCATGCTAATCTAGCCAATGTAAAGAACCTAGGAGTAAAATTAGTCGTAGACAGCTGTATGGGCACCCTGTTATCTAGAAAAACTGTTACACTAAAAGTGGAGAAGGCAGAGTCATAGCGAAACATTGAATGTGGAAACCTTAAATGATTTAAGCAGCTAACTGGACTGACTAGAAGAGATTTCTGGTTTCCTGAAAGCACTCCTCAGAACATTTTTCCCTTTTGTTTAAAGTGAGGTTTCTGCTGCAAAGTCTTCCTTTCTCAAGCTTTTCTATTTTAGTATATGAGGGGAGAAGTCCCCAGAAAATGTGCAATTATTTCTTCTGCTCTTTATGACCTTTTTATAAGCCTGAAAATTTGAGGGTATAAGTGGTAAACAATAGGCATTAACTTATTGCTATCAGCCTAATTTGTATTATGTGGATAATATGACAAATTATTCAAAGCAAGTTGTAAATCCTCTGCTCAGTAGATTTACACCACTCTTGGGATAGGGCAAGCAGACTTAATTTAACACCCTTGCTTTGTTTGCTTGCACTGTGTACAGGATGGGTGATTTAATGGTGTGTCTATAATCCATTCCATTACAGAGTGGGGTTTGGCAGGTACAGTTTTCAGATAGTTACCTGTTTTGGATGTGTAATTTATTGTATCCGTAGGCATTTGTTAACCCTTCCTGATGAAATATTTGGGAGAGAGATTTGTTCTGTGGTTAGAATTTAAAGGCATTGATATCTTTTTGAGAAAACCAGTAGCTTGGGGCTGTTTCTCAAAGAAGAGATGCCCCTGAATGGGCATTTAGGAGAAGTGGGGCTGTTGGTACAGCCCTGTCCCAAAACTCCGTCTCAGTTCAGACGTGGTATGATTTAGATATTTACAAATCATTCTTCTCTGCTGGCAGACACATATATGGTGCATTCTGTTTTAAAAATAAAGAGTTTTTATTCATCTTGTCACAGTGTAAATAATGTTGTCAAAAAAAGATGTTATTTCATCATCTTTACTGCCAGAAGTTTTGCTTCTAAAAATAGGCTAAATATAAACAATTGTGTTTTTTATCTTTTCCACTGAAATGGTGCAAAGTACCTTCAGTGGAATAAATAAATACTTTGAGATAAACATATTTCAAGGTTTAATAATTCTTTAACTTAAAGTGTTGCCTAATGTTTCATTTTACCTTTATAAAATGCTATGAAAATGTTTTATGTTAAAGAATAGATAGCTTGTGAACAGTATTAAGTAATGTATAATTCTACATCTTCTGATTCTGATTTGCAGCTCTGGTTGAAGGTAAGAAACTACAGTAGAGGGGGAAAAAGAAAGCAGTGATTAGGATGTACAACAAACCAAATAAGCTGTGCTGAGACTTTAGATAGAAGTTGCATTTTTTTAACGAATCAGCTTTCTCAGTGGCATTTCCAAACAAGTAACTATTTTGAAATGGAGTTGCCTCAGTTTCTCCTACCTTACTTGAAGAAGGATTGTCTTAAAGGAAGAGCTGAGAAGAACCTCCACACTACTCTGCGTCCTTGTCTTCAGAGCACTGAGAGACTGGCAAAGGTGAAGCCAATCCCCCACGGCAAAGATGAGATCCTGAATCTTCCCTGTATGACATGAGGTGCCATCCACACCAGGCTGGAGAGCAGAAGAGGAACTATGGTGAGTAGCAAACACAAGCAGACACAGGAATTATGGAGGATTACAGGGAGAGTTTAACTTCGTGAAGAGGAACCCAGGGAGGCCACTTCTTTGTGTGGTTCTTTTTTTAAACTCTGTTTTAAGTTATGTACATATGAATATACAACTAATACTTAACTTTCTGTGTAATTTGCTGAATTCTGTGACATGATCCTGAGATTAATCCAGCTTTGAAGTTACTCTGAGTAGCCCTTTTTCCTGGACAAGTTCTTCTCCTGAAAATCAGAATGACTTTTAAATTCAAAAATGTAGGTTTTGGTTAGTATCTAAACAAGGAGTCTTCACCTTCTAGAAAGAGAAAACTGAGGTGACAGACAGAAATAAAGGGCCTGTGTACATCTTGTTGCCACTTCATGGTGTCCTTGTAGGCAGACCTGTGCTTCCAGGTTTGATTTCAGACAATTCCATGTTTTTCTGCAGTGCATCAGATTTTGCACAGTACCTTCTAGCAGTTCCTTGTCTGCTCTCAGCTCCTTAAGGTGTTTTCTTTAGGGGATGCAGGTCCTGGGCTTTTCACTGGGATTCTCCTTCTGCACAATAGCTCCCAGGCTGGAGCTTTCTTGTCTAGAACAGATGCAGTTACTTCCAAGAAAAAGCGGACTTGCCTCCTCCTTCCCTTGTGCTAACTTGAACCAATCACTGCCTTTCTAAAGACACACTCTGCCCAAGTTGAAAAAAAAAAAAAAAGAGGAAGGCCAAAACCCCAAAAAGGCACATCAGGAAGTGGAATTCTCTAAGAAGCCAAGTATTTAAACCCAGTCGAAGACATATCTGCATGGCCTGGGACCATCTTAAAGGATCCCTAGTAAGCAGCTTCTGGAGTACAACTGCCCCTGTGCAGCACAGCAGTTCTCTGCATGTGCAGTGAGTCTGTATTGTCCAGGATATTTTGTTTTCCAGAAGGAAAATGTCTGATTTTGATACATATTGAAGACTTTAGTCTTTCCTAGCAGGCAATAGGGAAATCCTCACTCCACTGATACTTCTGAGGGGAAAAGAATTTAATGTAGAAGATGCAATACAAAAAGTACTGTCAGTCTCCCTATAAAAGAAAGAGATGTGACATAACTCAGGTGTGTAAACCCAATGGGTTTAGACTGGAAAAAATCTTTGGTTATTAATGTGGAGATCTAACTCTTCTGTTTCATCTGTGCTATATATGATTGAAACAGCGTAGTGCAGAAAAGGAAAAGTACTAAGAATGATGCTTCTCTGTCCTAATTTGGAAGGAAGAGTCTTTTGTCCCATGAGGGTAGGAATTAAATTTTTTTGAATTGAATTGAATCCTAATTTTGAGTGTTTGTTTTCTTTCTGCTCCATAATCTCCAGAGAATGAAGTGCCAGCAGCCCCTTGACTTTCCCACATCCTGAGAAAGTTCAGACTTTCTTCACAGCATGTCTTTTTCCCTTCCCAAGCAGTTTCACAGGAAGAGGTGAGACCCACTATCTTGCCTTGCTGCCTGTGAGCAATGCTGTTGATATAATGACCAAGTCCAGAGGGGGATGGGGATGGCTGAACTCTTTTAGTCTCGTAGCAAAACTTCCTAAATGGTTAACTCCCATCCTTTGTTTTTTTTTTTTTTTGAAAAGTTTCTACTGGCTACCACTAACTTCCTAGAGGCAGAGTAGTGCGGAAGGGAGGATGAGAGATGTATGTGTGGGGTTGGTTGCCAAGTTATTTTCTTATTTTGTAGCCTTCACTGCTTAAAGCCAGGGAATGTGTCTGAAAATTGCCATGGAGGAACAGAATATGCAGCTGTGCATTCTAGCTCACAAGAATTGATTTGGAGGGGAAGGGGAGTGAGAACCACAGCAAGTTGTTGGTATAGGTACGATAGGAACATGTATCCGTAACCTTAATGATGCAGGTTCACAGACAGGTTTTTTCTGTCTTCCCTATCTTGTGTCTCCTGTGTTCTTGCGTCTTAATTTTTCCACTGTCCACATTTTCTTTTTTTTTTTTTTTCCACTTCATACTTTGTTTGCCTTTTTGACTGTTCACTTGCCATCATATTTATAACCTGTCATGCCCAAAGGTTATGGATAGTGCGGTGGAAACAACTGAACGATGCATATTTTGACTCCCAGTTGATTTCATACATTTTGGCAGTACTGCTAGGATGCCCACAGATCTTTATGGGCAGATTTCATAGTGGTTGATTGTGAATGGAATGGTTTGGTTTGGGCTGAAAAAGGATGTAGGGACACAGGTCACAGGGAGGTCTCGTGCCATTTAATTTCAGCCATGGATAAACACACTGTGAGGATGTGGTTAGTCCAGTACATCCCATCGATTTTGCTGAGTTATCAGTCCGTCCTTTAGATGAGGATTTATTAAAGAAAAAAAAAAAAGATCCCAAAAAATATTTTTACAGTTTAAAGGCCCAAAAGTGTGAGTCCCATTTTTCCAGAGCCTGCTACTGTAAACATGATGAAAAGATATGTACATCCTGATATTTCACTGGTGACTTTTAACTGAGTAACTCACACCCCATCAGAGAAAAAAACATGGCACCACTTATTCTTTCCGCTGTTAACATCTTAAAGTATTCCACTTCCAGATCTGAGAAACTCTGATTAAATGTCACAAACTGTAAGTTTCCTTGTTTTTTCCAGTGTGGGTTTTTAGGGTTTTTTTGTGGGGGTTTGGCTTGGTGGTTTTTTTTGTTATATGTATGTGTTTTCTCATAGGAAACATTTTGTGCCAGTATCCATTGAGTTTTGTTATGGGAAATAATTAATTATAGAAAAACAATTAATTTTGGCAAGATAATGGAAATATTTTCAGGGAGCTAGTATAGTATCACAATCTGCTTTTTCTTATGTACATGCAGCTATACTGAAGTCCTGGAGCGGCAGTGATAAAGTGCGTACTCCATAATTTATGTCATTTTATATACATTCCTGGGATGCCTCTGAACAGTGACTGTATATTAGAAACCAATGGAAAACCCCTCTTTCCAGGGATTATGAATCTGATAAGCATTAGTGCCTTCCCTATCTTTATACAAAGCTCCTGCACAGAGGCAGGCTGAGGTATTCTTAGACTTCTGGGAGGTCTTTCAAAGGCTAAGTTTGACAGCACATTATTAGGACCCACAAAGAGGGAGAGGTGCAAAAAGGGAGGGCTAGATATATGGTGACTATGCAATAACAACCCTCAGTTGCCAGTCAAGGCTAAATGGTCATCCACCTCAGTTGTTGTTCTGCTCCTGGCACATTTTTAAAGAGAGCTAACACCAAACAAAGCACACTGCTCACCTTTACTCGTCGGTAAAAAATTTGGGGTGTTTTATACATTTATATCAAACACTATTATCATATTACTCGGGGTCACATTTTGAGGTTTGAATCCTGCCCTGCCAGCCTACAGGAAGTTCTTTTTTTAAATTGTTGATTAAAATATCAGTCCTTAGGTTTCGTGCTACTGTTCACCAAAATGCTTATTTTCTTAATCTGAAATGCCTGTGCACCAAGATACAACAGTGGAAGTAGTGTCTCTGGATTTTAATAAGGCCCTAATTTGATACTGTCCCTCATAACATCCTTCTGGACAAAGCTGTCCATCTGTAAGATGAGCAGGTACATGGTGCACTCAGTGAAGATCTGACTGAAGGGCAGAGCTCAAAGGGTTGTAGCAAATCGGGCTACGTCTGGCTGGCAACCAGTCACCAGTGGTGTTCCTCAGGGCTCAATTCTAGGGCCAGTTTCTGTTTAATGTATTTCTTAATGATCTAGATGCAGAAGTTGAATGCACAATTAGCAAGTTTGCTGATGATACCAGGAGGTGCTGTTGACTCTTTCAAGGGAGACAAGAGGCCTTGCAGAGGGACACTTGCAGACAAACACTTGCGGAGTGTTTAAGAGGCATTTGGACAATGCCCTTACTAACATGCTCTTTCGTCAGCTCTAAAGTGGTCAGAAGGTAGCCCTTTCCAACTGAACTATTCTGTTCTATTCTATTCTTTTCTGTTCAGGAAGTTATTACACATCTATATTCCCAAAGGTAGTCAGCATCTAATTTGGGCACTTGCATTCAATTCTCCTTCAATAAGAATGACAGCCTGCATAAATATCAGGCTGATATTATTAAACTGGTATTCCAGGAAAGATTGTCAAATTGATGGATTACAGGAAACTCCAGAGAAAGTCTGCATTTAAGTGGGTCCCAAAGAGGATACAGATCCGAGAATCCCAGTGTTTTGCCAAAGTTAGCTACAAGGCTGTACTTGTCTCTAAAACTGGTAACTGTTTTCCTGTTACTGTGTATTGTCATCAAATATTTATTTAGACAAAATATAAACTTATTTCTTTTTACATAGCTGGCAAACCAGCAGCCTCCAATTTCTAGGAATAGCGATTGTGCTAATTTACTTGCATGGAGTTTGTTTACTGTATTACAGACTTACTACTGAAGCTCAAAGTTGGTAAGTTAATCTAATGCATGGGAGGGAAAAGTGGGAAAAAGTTAACTCGTAAGTTATGGGATTCATATATAGTCTTGGCTTCTGTTTAAAATTAATCTAAATTTGAACATCCACTTAAGTTACAAGTCCCAAGCAGCACAGAACACTTACATCCATTACACAATCTCTTGGCAAACTGTGGACATTTTTAAGAATCTTCCGTGGGAAAAAATGTGTGTGTGCCTACTGAGATGGAGCACAAGTTCTTTCTGTACTTAAATGTGAAGATGTAAGACCTATTTCTTCATCCTTGCTTCAACTCATCTATCCAGGAGAAGAATTTTCTTGTCTGTTAGCTAGAAATATGTTTACCTGAGATATTTATGGTATTAAAATATTATTCATGTGATGTTCAGTTGAGATTGGTGATATGCTCAATCTTTAAGAGCCAAAAAGAACATCTTTTTTTGTATGGGAATGCGTACTTGGGCTGCCTTATGTGAAACCCACCACATTGACATGGCCATTCAATCCTACAGAGGTCATGTCCCTAGTAAAGATGACCAACAGATTATGTGAGAACTGAGCTGCAGTGCTTTTCACAAAGACAGGAGAGCCTCACTAAAACTAAATTTAAACTTATGTATCAACACTTTCTGAACTGTCCTGCAAGACTTCATGTCCTTTTCTTTGATACATTGTTAGTGTTTAGGAAAAATTACTCATTTCTACTTACTTTAAGATATTCAGCAAAACCCCTCCTAGTTTGCCAGTTGGTGTCATTTTAAGGCCGAAAATAATGTGTGATATGGGTGGCGTTTCCTGGCTGGCCTAATCTGGATTTGAGTGAAATCAGCAAGGAGATCCCCTCTTCTATATCCTGTTTAAAGCAGTGGGCGTTTTAATGGCAAAACCTCCTTATATTCATTAAACTGTGTAAGTACTTAGATTACTTGGGAGGGGGAGACGCTCTGAAAGCTGTACTCAAAATGTCCAAGCCCAGGTGCTTCATAGCAAGTAACTGCATTCACATTTGGCTGCAACTTACTTAGTTTCTCGGACTAGATTGGACTGGAATTTGTCTGGTGGTGCCACGAAATAGTGAGGCCCCAAATCTGGTTTTGGGAGCTGAAGGGGAAGCCTACTGCCCTCAGGGTGCTGTTGCAAAGTAGTTCACAGAGGGCAACAGGAAAGACAGTGTTTGTCCTAAATTCATGAATCATGATTTTCATCACTTTATTGGCAAGACTAACGGGAACAGGCAACAAGGATCCCACCAATGAATGGCTGTCAGGTAATGCACAGGAAAAGGGTTTTTGAATTGCTTTTATGTGTTGTGTGTTTGAAACTAATTGCATGAAGAATGGAAAAGAGCAAGGCATGGCCAGATAGACAGCACCGTCTGCCTCTGGAAAGCGGAAAGGAGATCCTAAAAGAAGTACCTAACCCAGATAACAAGATGAATAATAGGAAAACCAGCATTATGCCCTCATGTAAATGGAAGTTACGAAATGATGGAATGAAAAGCTCATGTATGTAATTTTCATTTGGCCTCCCTAGGTGTGTGAATGAGTAGTCTCAACTGACATTTTCCCCATGGGTCTCTCCCTTATTCGCTGACTAGAACAGAAAACGCTCATCCATTTTGGTTGTTTAAAATGTGGTTTTCAGTGATTTTTTTTCACTGCTCTGAGCACTTCAGGGGCCAATAGCTTCCCGTCTCCTCCTACCTCCTGAGAAAGAGGACATGGGTGTGCAGAGCCCTCCAGAGCTCCAGGGGTGCCTGGGGACAGTGGACATTATTCCTTGGTGGAGGGTTAGAGATTGAGGGCTCGGGAAATTAGCAATGTGCAATCAGGTTGAAAGGGCTTCCTACCTTTGTCTTCTCTTTCTTTAAGGAACATGAGTCATCATGGAGTAAGATAATGATTTTACCATGATACAAACTTAAAGATGGCAGAAGATTTATTTGCTTACCATAAAAGCCCTATTTGCCCTATCCTTTCAAGGTCTCATGCGTTTCTTAACCAAGGCAACCACTTCTAAAGCAGCAGCTGATATGGTAACATGTTAGTTACTTAGTTAGTAGATATAAAAGAAAGATGTGTAGTTGCATGGGTGAATAAGTCCATGGATGGATGGATGAGTATGTCCACAGGTAGACCATTTAACTACAAGATTAGAAAGTAGATAGTGAAAGGTATAAACTTTACCTCACAAACAATAGCAGCCTTAAGCGGAGAAATGGTGGAGCTATGAGAAGCCACTCTTGAAAACAGAACGGCTATATATTGCCTTCTGTTAAGACATAACCACTGATGTGATGAATTCAAAGGGATGTGCTGTTTTAATCTATCAGACAATTCACAACTAGGAAAAGACTGGACAGTTACACACATTAGTATAAGAAATAAATAAAAACACCAAAGCTGATTTTTCATGGTTGACGGCATGACTGCTAAACTTTGAATGGCTTAAAAAACTGTTTATGGTGGATATACTCTTGCTTGTTACAATAGTATGTTCCTGTGTAACATGACGTCTCCCAGCCTGCGCTGGACTATCTAGGTCAATCTTTACCCGACCTCAGTCAGTCATGAGAACTAGAAGGCACTACAGTTATAGGGACAACATGGATTAGTTTATGGAGTTGGCAAAAAGCCAAAAAGGTGAGAGCTGTATGATCTCTAGATAAGGCCCATACTATCGAAGGGAGGAATTAGTAGTTGCATGGCTGGATAAGTCTATGGATGGATGAGTATGTGCATGGATGCTTGAGTACAGGGGCGGATGGATGGAAGTGGAGTCACAGAACAATTAACCATAACACAAAACAGCGCATTTAACTACAAGATTAGAAAGGAGACAGAACAATCGATTATAAGAACAGAAGATAGTTTGGAAGGAAGCTAGTGCCAACTTTACCTGTCTCTGGCAACCTAAAGGAACCGCAGCTGGTTATCTTTCTGCACAGAACTGAATAGAGTTTCAAACGTGGAATCTCAGCTTTGTGTTTGGTAGTTGACTGCTGCATACCAGGATCAAACCCTGTTGAGGGAGAACAGCTGTGCATGAGTTAAAATAACACTTTCAAATGAAATAATAAAACACCTATTCAGATAAAGAGGAAATTAAATCTTACAGTCCCACAGAATTAACTTTTCTTTCTTTGCTACATCAGAACAATCTGTCTGAAAAAAAAAATATCTTCTTTATTGAAAATATTTATTTCTGTCAACTTTTAAGGAAAACTTAGGAGGAGGCAAACTCTGAAAAGTTTTCTCATGGAGAAAAGTCAACAGATTATTTATGACAACTGCATTAAACATGACAGGTATGTACCACTGACTAACACTATAAACATCCCCCTCCTCTGGGGTCTCCCAGAGGGCAAAAATTTTCTGGAAAGAACTGCCAAATACCTTTTGGTTTTGGTCAGACAAAAATACTGTTTTCATACACCTCCTGCAGATGTTGCAAACTTTATTTATTTTTCCCTCCCTAAAGTGCTTGGACCCAGTTTGGCACATTGTCAACCTAAACCAAAGTATTTAATCCCAGTGGGTGGCGTGTGGCTGTGCCCTGGCAATGCCCGGCTCAGCCCCTGTCTGCGTTTCTGGGGCCAGTTGCCCGTCTGCCCCCCCCCCCCGCCTTTCTGTGACTGTTGACAGAGACTGAGCCTGTGGTTTAGACATAGTAAAGCAATTAAGAAGTGACACAGACACCTATGTGTCTGTGAAAATTGTAGGGTATCTCTCAGTGGGCGCCACACCCAGAATACAGTCCTTCATCCACTACAGATATAACCTTCTGGGAACAAAATCACACTTGCAATAAATTCAGGGAAAACAAAGACGAAGTGGTAGGAAAAAAATATTTTTTGGAAAGGAAGTACATTAAAACCTCTTTTTGGCACCTGAAAAGCTGTGCTGTGCCTGCTCATTATTCCAAGAACCTTTGCAAGCTCTGGAGTGTCTCAGAAGAAACTAATGATGTTTATTTCTCCTTATCATAGTCTTTCCACTAGAGGAAGGGCCATGGTGCAGTCACCATTTGTCAGAGGAAAACCAGAACTTCGTCATTCAGATCTATTTTCCTTGGAAGACCTGCCAGGGGCCTGGTGCTCCCATTACCCACGATCTGCTCTGACACTGCCTGCTGTGTATTGCCAATGCAGGCAGTTTTGCTTGTTGCTGTGGGATTCATGACCCCTGAGTGAGTTTGGAGGAAATAAAAATTTGTACCAGAGCTGTGTGCCGGATCAGATAACTTAATGAAAGGTCTTGAGTTTTCCTGTGAGCTTTACCTGTCCTTAGCCCCAGGGGCACTGCCACATAAAACGCTGCTGCTTTTGCTAACAGCCAGCTGGCTTCAGCTAGTGCAGCCCAAATCTTGCATGTGTGAATGGGGGATGAATATTTTTAGCTTGGCTGATTGCAAAAGTCAGCTCTAGATGAATTTTTTTGACTATCTGCCACCCTCTTTCTTTGGGGATGCAGACATCTCAAGAACTGATGTTGCATAAGAAAGAGAAATACTCAAAGGTCACGGTATCCTCTCAGTACGTGTAATTTGCTCCATGGCATCGGATGGTTCCTATAATGGAAATTTTGCTGTAGTAGTGGTGTTGAAGTGACGGTGGGAGTACCAGTAGGAATTTACATTCTGTCTACTTCAAAAGTAGGATCTGTCTCAAAACACTGCCTGGGATAGTACATAACTTTTAAACCAAGTCTGTCTGCATCTAAGCAACAGGCTAACCTACTAGAGAGTGCATCTAGCACTTCAGAATGTCAAATCAAAGCAAGAATGATTAAAACGTAAAGATAATCTAATTCTATGCAATTAGTAATCAAAGGTACGCGTGCTAGTAATATAGCTCTTATTCTGGAAAACCAGTAGCTTGCAAAAGGATAGTTATTTATGGAGAAAGAACTGTGAGAATGCTAGGGAGACTAAATTTAGACATCTTGTTAAAGTTTTCAAGACTGAACAAATAATGTCCCTCACCCGTATTTGGGCAAATTACAGTTCTCTGGGGCTCTATAATAAGTTATGTTTATTTTCTATTCTCTGGGACATAAGTGACAGTTAAGAGCAATAACAGTATTTTCTGTCTATGGAAAGCTGTACTTTGTGTGCCTTGCAGGGACAGTCCTTTGGATAAGGCATTTTTCAAGGATCAGAATAGTAAATGCAGGAAGGACATTGGGACACTGTCACACTGAGGTTCTCCTCAGCTCTGCTACTGATTCCAAGTGCACACTGTCGGCAACAGGCTTGACTGCTCTTCCCGTGCTTGTGCTGATCTGCTGAGTGGACCTTGAGTGGACCTTCTCCCTTTCACCTGCCATTTCTGTAATTCATGAATGAGGTGTTATGCTAAATGGCTGACCTGGTGTTCTCCTGACTTCATGGACATCGCTCCCTGATGGTTCTTCCAGGAGGCCTGTCTTTGGCTAAGGAAGAAAGGGAGAAGTTGTAGTTCAGGATTTAGGCTTTGGTTTTCTGTTACTCTCTTCAGTGACACTTGATGAGTGTTTCTAATGGTTATCCTTCAATGATTTTAATAGAGCTGCTCTTACAGTAAATCACAGCAGGGAGTTTTACATCCCTGCCCTCACATATTGTAAATGAGTTGTCCTCTTCCATGATGGAAGTTAACTGTAACTGCAACAACTTGTGTAGTATGTCTGTTCCCCTCAAATGCTCTCTGCTTAGACAAACATGAAAATATAAAAATATTCTTTTATTTTATTATTAATTTTCTTTCTTCTGGTTCTTCTACTGAGACCAAAATATGGTTGAGACAAGCTGTAGCCAAATTGGTTTCCTGTGCAGCAGAAGAGGAAGCTGGGATTCAATCTCTCACCATCAACAACCTTTGTACGTGCTTTATCTGATATGAAACCTGTAGTTTCAGGCCTGCCCTACTCTTCCTTGTTTACCTAATCTCACTTCAGATGTTACAGGGATCAGAGGAAACCTATGGGCTGGCCTGAAGTTTTCTACTCATACAAATCTTTGACTTCACTTTGCTGCCACCTTTGTGTTAGGGGGGAAGAAGGTAACTCCCTTCTCCTGCATTGCGGAGGGATGCACTCCAGCTCTCACACTGGGACCTTTCTCGTGTTGTCTGTCATGCTCATTGCTCTGAGTTTCTGGGAACAGCCCTGTAGCTTCAGTTGCTTCCACTCCTTTTTATCCGAGGGGCTGAAACAGGTACTTTCTGCCATGGTTCATGGTAGCTTTGCTTCCTGCTCAGTTTTTGTCTGTTGTTGCAGCAGTACGCCCGCAAATTCACATGGATTGAGGATCTTCAGTCCTGGATTTAGGACCCGGTGGATCAAACTCAGGCTCAACATAGAGATCATCGGGTGAGCAGATCTCATTCTTAGTCCTGCCTTAATCGATCCAGGTGGATGTACTTGGCTGCAGTCGGAAAGGAGACCAGCAGATGACAGAAATTAAGTGTATGAGAGCAGACCAAAGGAAGTTGTGTTGTCCTTGGTGAAGCTCATAGCAAAGTCACTGGGTCCCTACTCCGAAAACAGGAAGGCTTTCTTCAAAATCAAGGAGTGAATCAGCCTTTTTATGGTGATTCATCCAATCTC
Source organism: Arenaria interpres (assembly GCA_013399435.1). Taxonomy (NCBI): domain Eukaryota; kingdom Metazoa; phylum Chordata; class Aves; order Charadriiformes; family Scolopacidae; genus Arenaria; species Arenaria interpres. Next base: position 136,402 of record VXAK01008463.1, read on the forward strand.
CCCTTAAGTATAATGTGCACAAATTGTGAGATAGGATTCATTTTTCTCCCATGAGTATTAAGGAAGCCCAGTGGTGGGTAGCTCAGATACAGTTGTTCCACTGTATCTGTCTGCAGTGGGTGGGATGAATCCCGTACCAGAGTCAAGGTCCAGGGGGAAGATGACAAGGTCAGTTTTACGATACTTGATTATATCCTGTGTGGCAAATAAGGCTGTATTTTACCTTTGGATTAGTTATTTTCTGAAGGAGAAAGAAACTCTGAGGATAGAGGAGCATGTTGTGAAATGCTGTATCTGTCAGAGACAAAGCTGGATGGAGGTAGAAAATGTAGAGAAATTAAATTCAAAAGAAGCAGGTTATTTCAGGAAAATCAAAAGATGACCATTAATATAGCAGTTAATTTGGGACAGAAAAGTAGAAGCAAGCCCTGCGGCAATAGCGCTGCCAAGTAGAAGGCAGCTTGTCAGCAGGCTGGGGGCAGGAATTGGGGCCTGTGGTTACTGGAGAGTCACAGACACGAAAGATATTCACCTCCCTGTCTTGGCTTTGTGTGGCGAGGCACTGCAGGAGCTCAAGGCAGGGATGGAACAAGGGGCAACTTTCATCCTTGTAGGGGATTCCTCTGGGTAAAGAAAGACAGGAGGTGACAGGGACATTGTTAAGAAGAAACTTGCTCTGTTTCTGTTTAGAATATAACTTTTTCGATGGTACGATCTTTCACTGACACCAGACTAATTAAAAAGCAGACAGAAAAAAGGCTTGAAACTGAATAAATATTGTAAAATTGATTTAGTGTTCTTTGGTTAAGAAAATGAGAGTTGTTCTGGCCAAAAAATGCAAATAAAAATGATACCCCAGCCGATAGTGCTGAAAACTGCTCAGAATAAACCTGTTTGACCCTGAAATTACAACGGTTTTGTGGGATTTTCTCTCTCACCACATAACACTTCAGGAGAAGGAGCAAAAGGGTGAACAATTAAGGATATAATTTAAGATGTAAGGATTTTGTTTTGTTCTTAATCTATGAAAACCGTTTTTGGCTGGTGGCACGTCACCTTGTCTTCCAAAAAGCTGCAGAAAAGCACCTGCCCTTCCCTAAAAAGAACACGTTCTGCTCATGCACCACCACTCTGCCCCAGATCAGTGACATCCCAAAGCAGGTGCCGCGTCTTCTTTCAGCCCTGTAAGAAGCCAAAACCAAAGAACACCCAAAATACCACCCCAAAAAATAGAAATAAAGAAAAGACGAAACTAACTCGGGGTTTGCTCGGTGTAGGGCGGTTGTGCTTGTCCTCTGACGTTCATTGCATCTAGGAGGGCCGGTCCGCAGGCTGGGCTCGCAGGTGGAGGGCGTGGAAGGGGTCTCGCTCGCAGGGAAGACGCAGCTGATGCTCAAGCTCGGCCGTTTTCTGCCATCTAGTGGTCTAGCAAAGCAGTAGTCTTCTGCCCAACATTTTATGGCCTTAAAAACCTGATCAGAAGATGCTGCGTGCTCAGGGGAGGGAACAGCGAGAGGGGGTAAGCGTTCTGCCCCTGCACGGCCGAGCGACACTAGAACTCCTGCATCCTCCCATCAGCTCTCCTCTGCCCTGTCTTCTCTCTTCTCTTCAGAAGATGGCCAGGTGGCAGTGGTTTTGGTCATGCATTCTGATCTTGTCTAGGTTGGAAAGGGTTTAAAAGTTTTGCCTTTGGCGGTTGCTGAATAACTAAGCTGGGGTTTTGCCAGCACTGAAGTGGAGGGTGGTGATATCACAGCATAGTTTTTTTGGTTCTTGGTGTTGCTGGGCTGGGTGGAGCAGTATCCTCCAGGCTTGAACATCCTGAGGCGGTCAGTCTGGCCACGAGTGTGCTCCCAGCATAGCTACCAGCCATCCCCTCACAGCAATGGATAGGCAAAATACTGGCAAACACTGGGAAAAAATTTCCTTGGTGTAGACAAACCCCTCTGAGGCTTTCTTTGATATTTGACATGTATTCCCTCAGTAATAACCGCTCTTTTTGTGAGACTTTTCCTTCACTTAACTATTTGGGAGTAACTATTAGATTAGGATGGTAAACTCAGATGCTGATGTCTATTATAAAAGGAAATGTCACTTGAAAATGCAGGTGAGTGGGTTGATCTGACAGTTCAATCATTCTTACTCACCCACTCACAGGAAATACAGAAGTTATTCTCTGTGTATGCTTTTTGTATGTTGAATAGATTTCAAGTGTATTATTTTCTCCTGGAAGGACTTTGAGGTTTTACTCAGCTTTTTATACAGGCAGTGGCCCTGCACTTGTGACTCGTTAGACGCTTTATATGCAGGAATTAATTCTGACAAGATCTAACCTTCAGGGTATTGTTTTTGCAAGCAGGTTCAGATTATCAGGGGGGTTAGTAAAAAGAGTTCCCAGAGGAAGTAGGGTGCGATCTGGCCCAGCCAGCATGGGTTCACGAGCGGCAGGTCCTGCTTGACAAACCTGATCTCCTTCTATGACAAAGTGACCCGCTTGCTGGATGAAGGAAAGGCTGTGGATGTTGTTTATCTGGACTTCAGCAAAGCCTTTGATACAGTCTCTCACAGTATCCTCCTGGAGAAACTGGCTGCCCATGGCTTGGATGGGAATACCCTCTGCTGGGTTAAAAACTGGCTGGAGGGCCGGACCCAGAGAGTGGTGGTGAATGGAGTTAAATCCAGCTGGCGTCCAGTCACGAGTGGTGTCCCACAGGGCTCGGTACTGGGGCCAATTCTCTTTAACATCTTTATCAATGATCTGGACGAGGGGATCGAGTGCACCCTCAGTAAGTTCGCAGACGACACCAAGCTGGGTGGCAGTGTTGATCTGCTGGAGGGTAGAGAGGCTCTGCAGAGAGATCT
>VXAK01008463.1:139898-172968 GCA_013399435.1 Arenaria interpres
GATTCTGTGATTCTGTGATGCTTTGACACATTAATCCAAAACTTCCACACATGTAGAAAATGAAAGACAATAGCATGGTTTACAAGTCTGGTACTTTCCTCCTTACCCTTCCCAGTAATGAGATAAAGTAAAAACAGAAAATTGTTTTGCCTTTTTTATTTGCGTCCTTTCACATCTCCCACCCCAGAGAAATCAGAGTGTATCTAATAGCAGTGGAGCAGGATGTCAGGTCATTTTCATGCCTGTGTCAGTGTGCAGCAGGGCCGGGGGGTCCCTGGAGCAGCAGAACAGGCTCTGTCAGCCAGGACGTGTCCCACCTCCCAGCCAGGAGAAGGGCAGCCAGGGGACACAAGGAGCAGCCCCAGTCCTAAGCAATGGGCACCTCCCTGGGATGGGGATAGAACATCAACTCTCTAGCGGGATCTTCAAGCCACAGGTGATTAACCCTCCAGGACATGGAGAGGTTGTGCATTATTATGGCCAGAAGGAGGGTTTCTTGGCTGTGATCCCAGCAGCAGGTAGTCTTGATGGGTTAGATGTTATGCTTCTTACCCTTTTTTTGCAGAGAGTTGCTCTTTGTGCTGACAATGGTCATTTTGGAACAAGGGGACAAGAGTCATCTCCCTCTCACCTACCAAGTGGCGGTGGTGGCTGTGGCTGCTGCAGCGTCCAGCCAGGCAGTGCAGCCTCCCCAGTATGCATGACCCTCTCCTACTACGCAAGTGCTCACCTTGCATATCTAGAAGCATGTTTGCCAGATAGCTAGCTTTTACAGATTTTAGCAAAGTTTTCAAAAGATCTAAGCTAATTTCTCTTTTTGGTCTGTCTTCAGGCCCCATCCTGCGTATGTCAAAGCACATAACTCAGTCACCTTTGGTCAGGACGGGGTTTGCAAGGAATTTTTGTGGTCCTCAACCACAGAACAATGAGCTGAGCTATTTGCCTGCAAACTCACCACTGAAACAGCTCAGTTATATATTTGGCCTAACCAGTATGCATTTCTCTAGTTTCTAAGGTAAAAGGATATTATGTCATCTCTGCAGGGGAAGGAAGAAGTTATGCTCCTGGCTCCTCTTTCCACAGTCTTTGCAGTAGGTTTGCAGTGTCCAGGCTCAGGATTGTCACAACTCCTTGCAAAATAAATGCATATAATTTGCAAATTCATTTTTAGCTGTAAAAAGAGTTTTCACAATCCATGCTTCCCTTGTCATTATACCCTTAAATTGTTTTTACGCAGTACCTGTCTATTTCCTGCAACAAGAATGGTGTTTCCAGATCTACGAATTCACAATCTTTTATCTAGCACAGGGCACTGCTTGATTGATCTCCCGTGTAAAACAGCTAAGGATTTATTTGAGAACTGTATTTGCTGATTCAGAGAAATGGGATCTTAGAAGGTAGCAAGTCCAATTTTTAGGCATTGTGCTTCAAGAAAGATGTCAACCAATTTGAGAGAGCAGAGAGAACAGCAGCAAGACTGTGAGTCTGAGAAAGGGCTGAAAGACTTGGGGTCATGTAGTATATTGTGAGCTGTGATGTCTTCAAATACATAAATGTAAAACTGTAAAGAGGATAAGAGTACATGTTCTCTGTGTCTGCTTCAAATAGAATAAGAAGTAATGGCTTTAAATTTTCCTAAACTTTAGGAAAAGCCTCTATTAGTAGTGACTATAAGAAGTGGGAATAGATGGTCTTGAGTAACCAAGACCATCACTAAAGGTTTTTAGAAACAAGTTTGGGATGGCTTCAGTATTGTGATCTTGTCCTGGATCATGTTGTCCTTCCCAGCCTTCTTTCTCTTGCCTTTTGCTCTGCAATCGTAAAGTCATTTCATATATTGTACAGATGGGAAAGGTGGAGTGTTGAAAAGCACCCAGCCCTAAGCAACCCTAGCGTACCTTGAAAGTTGGTTGCAGTTAAAGTAGGGTCAGGCTGGACAAAGGGGTGGCCAGAGTGCCCCATCCAAGTGAGATCTTCTGTGATCTTAAGCATGGCCATAGGTCACTTTACCAAAAGCAGAGGCATCATATTTAGCCAAAAACATGTGCATATGGTTTTCAGGAAGGCAGTTCCATTTCATTATTGGACCTGATAGCCAGAAATTGTCTGATTTCTAAGCAGTTATCACTCACATTTCCTAGATGTGAAATGGGTACATTTTTGCCAAACATGTTGAGAAATGTGTTACAAAGGCTACTTCAGTGATGGTTTACATTTCTTCTCTTTTTTGCTAGGGAAAAAAGTTCCCAGGGCCTTCTGTGCTGATGACAGATGATGCAGTGCTAATTCTGATACAGACATCCTCTTGCCAACAGAGAGGTGCTGCAAATCTTCAGAAGATGAGGAAGTGAAGTCTCGCACATCCACTTGACCCAGTTAAAATCTCTCTCTGAGCATTTATCAACTTGCACACCCCAGTGGAAATCTGCACTTCAACAAGAGCTACACCTCTCGAGGAGAACTGTTGCAAAGAAACATGAGATACTCCGGGATCCCAGGGAGAGTTTTTGTTCTTGTTTTGTTCACTTACACTCTGAGTTTGTTTCCTGGCACCCACTCCTCTAATTTGAAGTCAGCCAGAGTTCTTTAAAACTTCTGACTTGTCTCCGGTTTGTCTTTCATTTCTCTTTTGTAGGCTTAAATTTCTGAAGTCCCTTCAAGAAAGAAAAGAAACCACACTGGAAGATAAGAGCCTTGCGTGGATATTGAAAGCTTTTTCTGCTCAACCCTTGTTTCATCACGATGAGTCAGTGTCCAAAATCAAAGCATGCTTATTACTTCCCATCACTTGTTTATAATGTGAGACCACTGTTTTAATGAACTCTGTTCCCAGACTGTAGAGAAGAGGAAGCTGATAGATCAGAGAGGTTTTCAGCCTCTGAGTGAGGTAGTCAACCATCACGTGTATCTGTGAGGTCCCAAGCTGGAGAGCTGGGAGTGATACTATGACCACAAATTACATAAAGTGAGGTTTTGCGTTTCCTATTGTAACAGAGGTTGCCACTGTAGTTAACATTTTAAATATTGAGAAAATGGAGGGTCCACTAAAGCTACCACTTCTTCCAGAAAACCACAACTGTCAATGACTAAGGCATAGGCAAAGGGAGCTGCAAGTTATTTAATTATATATTATGGGGGGGGTTTTGTTGTTATTATTACTATTATTATTAAATGCAATTGAAATGGCATTTCCCAAAGGTTCTGGGCCTCTGCAGAATTTGTGGAAATGCAGCAAAATGAGGCTAAATCCCCCATGTAAAGTTTAGGTAGTAGAATTTTGAGTATTGACTATTCAAAAAAGGAAGAAAGAAATTTAGCAGAAGCCACCCTTGCTTTACCATCCTTCCCATAATCCAGAAATGCTACAAAGAAGGCAAGTTTCTTAGTGCACATCTCTTTTACTGAGACAGGCATTGTTTTAAAACAGGTTGCACAAGAGAAAATAAATGTAGACTCTGCAAATGGAGCCAGAAATCCATGAATAGGGACTTCATGGATTACCTTCAGCTCTCTTTGAAGAACTGTTTCCTGTAAGACCTAAACGCCTACGCACCAGCTTGTCTGAGGTGAAGTAGCTCCATAGATTTTAATGATGCTGGATCCCTTTGTTCTCAGGTTGCTCAGGAGGGAATGACCAGTTACATGTCCCTCTCTTGCAAGAAGAGATTACAATGACAAGCAATAATGTGCTTTGCTGGCATTAACAGACCTTCAGCTCCACAGACTTCACTGTTTTCCTTCTATGCGGGTTTGTGGGTGTAACCAAGAGCTGTACAGCTTTGTTTCTCTTCTTTGAGCTTCCTGTGTGACTCTACCTGTACAGCATATTTGGTGCAAAAATAGCAAAGGAAAGACCAGAAGTAGAAAAATATGTAATATAAATGACCCTCAGACATGCCTTAGGGAGGCTGCACAGGTACTGTACATCTCCCACAGAACAGGTCCCAAGCCTATCTGTTTCCTTTAGTGCACTGTTGTGATTGTGTGGTTTCACTGCATGGTTTAACATAGTACTGGCTCCTTTCAGTCACGCGCTGAGCTCACAGGCTGAATCATGAGACTGCTCTGCTCCCACTGGTGTCCTGCCCCTCTGGTAGGATGATACTCTGCAAAATCTGGAGGCCAACCACCAAGCTTTAACACAACCATCGAGTATGGTGTCTCAAACATCATTAAGAGGTGCACTAGATGGTTGAGATGGGTACGTAACACCTTAAATGACATAGTGCAGTCCTTCTGTTCATAGGCCAGTTTTACGGACAGTTGACAGTGGAAATAACAACTTTTTTCTTTTCTTTCAAAAGACTGTGAAAACTGAGTGATGCTGTACTTTATCTGACTGGATTATCTACACCTTAAAAGGCAGATGGTTTCGGCACCTTTTGTTTCCCTGCTTCGAAAGGCATAGTCTTTCAATTTGTTTGCTCAAAAAAAAAAAAAAAAGAACCTACTGCAGGCTCCTGTGCTAGCATGTTTGATGGTAAGGTGGTGAGGTACTTCCTGTTTATCTACAGAAATCTGATCTTCCAAATCAAACTTGGCTCTCTGGGGATCTCATTAAACCAAGGTTCAGCTTTGCCATATGAGTGAAACAAGCCACGTTAAGATTTCACTAGCCTTTGCATCTCTTGAAGGTGCATACTTTTTCCATCTGTGTTTGGTCTCGTTCTAGGTCCCAGTTGCCAGTCATCATTCTGGGGCTGCTCTGGAGGGGCCTGATGGTGTTTTCAGCTCATTGAGGTAACAGAGAGAAAGCTGTTATGTGCCCACAGGAATGCAACACTAGGCTTGTTGGAAACTCAAACAGGTAATCTGCCTGTCCCCAGCACCCCTCCTCTCCTTCCCGAGGGTCTTTGGACTCTTCCCTCTATGTACTATGGTGTGGGCAGAATATTGCAAAGCATCTTCAAGAACCATATTGTTTACTTGTTCTCTGGAAGGATGGCCTTTTGATTCTTTCCCTTCTGGCTACAAGGCCTGTATCCAGGTCATGGAAAGCAATTAGAGAAGTTTCATGCCTTTTGTTCAAATCCATTTAGGCTCTCCATTGAAAGGCTGTCCTTGTTTTTCAGTTTAAAACCATTGAGGTAGAATCTATTTCAGAGAAACATTTTTTCCTTATTCTGAAAGCTACTTGTAGTCTATGAAAATAATTGTATCTTAATCAGCTGAGCAATAAATGCAATTAAGGGTCTATTTCTGGGCCTATCCATACCTAACTTGCTCCAAGTTTTCCAGTCCTTCACCCAAAATAATTAGTCTTTAGCCGTACAAGGATTGGCCCGCTAAAACAAAAAGAGCAAACTGAATTTTTCTAGAAGACAGTTTTCTATTACTTTTTTTAATGAGGATTACCAGTGATTTACTGGATTGATGATTTCTATATTGGAAAAAAAAAAAACCAAACCACCAAATTTCAACATGTGTAATGCCCTGAACTAATGACTTAGTGGAGCAACAATAGCCATGGATATTTATGCACACAGATACTGTGACTGAGCTCAAAGGTGGGGGGAAGCAGAGCACAAGTGTACCATAACCATAATAATCCACCTATCTTACCAAAATAGCAGGGTGAATGCATATGTGCTTAACAGCTTTGGTGTTAGCTGGAGTGATACCATGATGAAATATGAAGATAGAAGAGCCTCACTTTCTTCTATTAACTTGAGTGCAAATCATGTGGTGTGTTACATGCAGCCTAAGACCTAGTTACATCCTTCCTTTTCAACTGTGGTGCAATCTTTTAACGAAGTTAAAGACTGTCTGCTTGCTGCTGTAAACCTCTGGCGCAAATATCACTAAGAGTAATTTTGAAGAGCATTATTTTTCAAAAGACATGTATGGTATCCAAGCTAGAGCTGAATAAGTGGTGCAGAAGAAGGGTGTGAGTATTCTTTTCAAACTTCAAATGGCATTTTGGTTTTTACCTCCTTTTTATCTTCTTTCCTGTAAAGCTGAGCATGAAGCATAATCAGTTTTTTGTGCCAGTGTTGGGAGGAAAGGTTAGCATGACACATTATGCACTGTTATTTGTGAACAACTACTTTTTATTTTTACTGGAGTCAGTCCTGCTGTTCATTTGTTATTTCCACTGATTCATCACGGACAAAAGCAATATGCAATAACTTAGCAAACTTAGAGAAATAGAGTGTGCTATATTTCAATATTTTCTCACATGTGTGAGAATTCTTTGCAAAAGGAAAACAACTGTCTCCTCCTTCCCTGTCTTCCACCAAAAAAACCCAAACACAAACACACAAGTATTCACTTGATTTTGGTTAATAATAGCTTTGCACATTCATGGTGCTCAAAGAACTTTGAAAGGAGATAGAGTAAACTGAAATGAAAAACTGAATCCTTAGAGGGATGTTAGAAAATTCTCCCATTTGTGAGAAATTAACTTGACTCCTTGCCACATTTATTTACATTAATGGAGGCATATTCTGTAAATTCATTTTCTACAGTTAGAACCCTTCTCTGGCATCTTTCTGCAGAAGCAGAATGATTTAGTGTAGCGTATGTGAGGACATCTGGGCTTTCAAGTACAACTGGGGTGGAAGGAATAACAGGACTGTTGTAAGGTTCATTAGGTGCTGTCCTCTGAGGATTCCAGGGAGGGATATCATTGTCACAAATTCTGTTGCTGTTCAAGGCCTGCAGTGGGCTAGCCATGGAGCAATAGTAAAGTGAGGAGCTTTCTTCTGAAGCTTGAGTTGTCCCAGCAGTGTGGGATGGAGCTGCCGCTGGACTTCTGACCTACAGAAAAGAGAACAGGATACAGCTCTGTGCAAATCTGTATGTTACCTGTGCTCCTGCTAAGTAGGGGCATGCAAAATTTCGTTCAAGTTGCTTTATCCTCTTAAAACTGCTTTTGACCACAGGTGAATTGGATTCATCTGGTCACCAGATTTTATATTGATCTTTGAAATAAGGTTTGGAATCATTCTTGTATATCCTGCCTTTCTCCATGTCCCTTCCCAAACCCTCATGTCTTTTCTTGTAAGATGCTAACTTAAGGCAAAACTGATTTATTATTTTGTGAGAACTCATTTATGCCACTCATTTAAGGCTTTCCTTTCCCATTTTATGAAACTGTTCTTATTTTTAACTCCAAACTCCAGACTACCTTTCCCTCATTGTCCCATTTCCTGATCTCTTCCTTCTTATCCTTTCTTATTATTTTCCAAATAAATCTTTTTCCTTCTCCAAAATCTGCAAATTCCTCTATAAATTCATCTGTATCTCATTAAGTCCTCTTTTGACATCCATTTTTTTTGCCCCTTAGAATAAACTGCTCTTCATTTTCTTTCCTCCAGCTTGCCCTTTGGGAGCTCTGCAACCTGTTTGGTGCCCTTTGATCCCCAGCAACGCTACCTCTGTGACTGATAGCTGCCAGCTCCAGTCTCATCTTTTGCATTTGGCCTTCTGCCCCTCTCAATTCTCTGCAACTGATTGCAAAACCTGTGTGAATTCATGCTAACCACATATTAGTCTTTATTTTCAATCATTTTCCTTGCTCTGTGCATCATTTTTTTTGTCTTATGCAGACAGTTTGAACCAGAACAAAAGACGTGCTTCAGGTGCCTAAACCCTTACCGGAATTGTACTGACAAATTAATAACTTTTAACAGGAATTTAGATGCCTGAAGTATCTTTGTGGCTAGTACCCTTAGTTCCTTCCCTCATCTCAGCCATGATGATATCTCACACCAGGCAAGCCATGCTGTCTAGGCACCAAGAGGGTCACTAAACCTGCCTCTGATTTTATGCCACATTTTCTACTACACAGATTTGTTCTCAGTATATGCTTATGTAGGATGTGGTCAGGTTTTGGTGATGGAAAAATTTATACATACCAGACTCTCTTGTCTCTGTTGGGTTAATTGAGTTTTCTTTGGATTTGCTGGGTGCAAGAAAAAAAAAAAGTTTCAATAAATCAGCATTAAAAAGGTGCCTTTGCTTATGGAAGGAGTATTAATTACTATAGGAGTCCTTGCCTTGTTGAGTGGACCTCAAAGAATAAAAGTCTATTTCCAAACTAGGTTTGGGAATAGCTATTCTGACAAAAGCTAACCTACACAGAAAGATATAGTTACAGAATGAGTTTCTGTGTTCCACAGAGCTCCTCTGAATAGGAGCAGAAAAATTCCTAGTGTACTTGTGACCAGTTTTCTCTGTGTTCAGTGAAATGGGTGGGGAGAAAAAGACACGGAAAATCCTAAAGCCATCCTATGAGCAAACATGTTAAATTTTATTGGGAGATGAAAAAATTTAATTTTCCTAAAATCAAATACTAAAATAAAATCCATGGGATTATAATAGGCAAACGTGAGATCATTTAAATTAAGACATGGGGGGGACCTCCAAGTTCCATTCTTGATTTAGGACATGGTAGCTGTGTAAGAGTTCCTGTAACGGAGGAGAGACTAATAATGTAATTATTTTAAAATTTAGAGGGAAAACTAGGAATATGAAATGTAACTGGATAGAGCTTGACTGCATTTGAATGGCTAAAACTCCTGTTTATTTATAAATTGATTATTTGCAAAACAGGAGGAAAATTTCCAACTATTATAAAGTCTGAAGTTTTTATTTGTTCTTACTTTACTTGCATTCCTCTATGCCTGGAAGGGAACAATACACGGGGCAAATCAAACTCTTAAAGATTCGTTATCCTAACTGATGCACTTGACAAGGACATCTCAGCAATCAGTTGTGATAAGTATTAGGGATTTTCACAGAGCTTTGAATACAACTTTTGTGAAGCTGTGAAAAAGAGTGGAACCAGATGCACACTAGGCAAAGGTTAGATGGTAAAACTACTTACCATGGTGCCTCCTTAGACACCAAAACATGCATACGATGATGAACGGACAACATAGACCCACAAATGCTGAAGCATAAATAATGTGCAATATCTTGTAGTTTCCAGATTCTTGGGACCCTTCTGAGATGCTAGTGGTATCTAAAATTACATTAACATGTATCAGCACAGAGAAATAGTTGACTGGCTTTTTTTTTTTTTTTAGTGTTAGGTCTTTCTAATGCTACTGGCTTCCTATTGTACTTAAACATTCTGTAACTTTGGCATAGCGTATAATGAGATAACCTTAACTCCATGGGCATTCTACAAAGTATGAAGATACTGGAAGGAAAAGTGCACGTGAAAGTGTAATTGATGAATGATGCATGGCAGAAGGTTGGCAGAGGCAAAGAAAAGGTTGGAATTAGAGCACTGCTTTGAGCTTCCAACATATTTCGGCAATTGTAATTGTGAACAATAACTAACCGTGAGTAAAAAACATACTTTAGGCTGTGTTGAAGTGATGGTATAGCATGATTCCTAACGTTTTGTAAGTATAAGCCATATATCACTGGGCTATTGAAGAGCATACCAGAAGTGTAGAGTACACCACCAGGAGGTAACGTGATTGGCTTTGTCCGTTTTATGCTGAATGCCCAGCCTTGAAAATTGTGACCCTTGAGAGACTGTATCTTGTTCAGGAGGGAAGAAAGCAACTGTAGTTTAGCAGTGAGTTTAAATTTGTCTTGACTGCACAAAACACTCTAACCATAAATTCATAGCAATACAGATTAGTTCCTTTCTCTTAAAGAGGAAATAAGAATCAGAACTTACTTTCTGGTGAAACTGTGATAACGTTTGCAGACTTTTCTGAAAGAGAAAAGCAAAACAGGGAAATGAAACAGCAACCTGACATTTTGTACTGCAGTTGTGTTCTTTACCCTGCATACTGACAAGGCCTTGACAAGGCTCCCCTTCAATCTGCTGATGGAAGAGGGAACAAAATGCAACAAGCAAAGGGTAGTGTGTTTTGGGGGGAGGGGGAATGACGTGTTGGTCTCCCACTGCCAACAGAGTAATTCTATCTTTCAGACCTCTTTGGCATTCAAATATGTAGATCAGCAGAACATATTTCAAAGGAAACTTGCATCATGACCTGGGCATATACCATGTCTGCTACTACATTACAGCCATAAATTTGGATGTTGCTCCTTCTGTTGCAGCGTTTCATGTGGCAATAAGCAAGGTTTTAAAGTTCATTAACTTACCAGGAGAGGAAATGGCAACAGAACGATCTTACAACTGAGCTGCCTGGGGTCAGTAGGACACTATGGTCACACAGATCACTTTCTAGTTGCAGAGCAAGACTGAGGAGGGCAGATGTGGCTCGTCATAATCTAGACTTCAGCATGCCAACTGCCTAAGCTAATTTGAAGGCCTCACTTGGCCTTAAGGTCATTTAAAGCTACTGTAATCTTCCTGCTCTTGAACTTCTTGGGGTACAAAATTGTACTTTCTCTCTGCTTGTTGCAAGAGACATCACTCTCAAGAAGACGCTTGAACTGCTTTGTCCTCTTTGCTGTTGTGTGACCTCATCAACTGCTACTACATGACCATTTGCATCCTGTCTAGTCCATGTGATGTATAACCAGGCTGTCCTCCAGCAACCTTTTTTTGTTCCAGTTAGTGTTGTTTTTTTTATCCAATAGTACACTAATGACCGTTTGGCGTTGGCAGCTTTGCTTTTATCTTCCAGATCCTCTCATTATTTATTTATTTTATTCTTTCCTACCAAGAGACAGGATAGAAGCATGAAGGTGGTGGTCAGTACCAGCACAATTATGCTACCAGTCAAACATGCTGGGAGAAGCCATCGTCCAGCATTCATGAGCTTTTGTGTACATGGTATCCTTCTGTTTAAAAGGACTTTTTCATAATATAGAGGCCTCACCTTCAACAGTGGCCTCTATTCCATGGCTCACACTGAGCAAGTCGTCCCCTACTGTTTGATAACGATAACATCCATTGTCTTTCTGATGACCTGAGACAACCTCCAGAGTCAACACCTTGATCTTCCGTTCTGTTTTGCCCTCCTTTAGCTGCACACATGTAGCCTCTTCCATCTTGCACCACTGCATGACTGGTTTTTTCTTGCAGTAATGAACTGCACAGTGTATAATCAAAGAGTTCCCAACATTAACTTTGTACCGGGACTGTCTATGAACTTGAATATTACCTGGACAATCGGTGGCATTTAATCCTGGAAGAGAAGGAAACCATAACAAAAATCACAGTTACTCTCCATAACACTAATCGCAGTTTCTTTTCTCTCTCACTACTTACGACTTCCGTTGTCTACTTGCAGCAGATTTGATCTCTATATGAGAGAGCGACAGCAGACAACATCAAGACTATTGGTTTTTAGGTTAAAATTTACTTTCTCCCTCTGATATGAACTTTCCCCTTTTTTGTATATCTCAGTCAAGTTAGAAATTTAATAGTTTAGAAAGAAAATATTAAAATATACATTACACATTTTCCTGTCTTGTCCTTTTAACAGACCTTTTTTGTTACTTTTAGATTTACTTGATTTACTTCAGATTTTTTACTTCACAGTTCTTGTTAACATAGAAGTAAAGGTTTTTCTTTGGTAGAATTTTTTATAATTTTAATAATGAAAATAATTGTATTTAATGCAAATATACCTTATCTCTATTTTTAAATATTTGTTATGTTTTGTTAAAGTCAGTGTTCAAGCTATGGTATGTCACCTTAACTCTGGGCCTTGGTCTTGAATGTCCTGACCTTTTATTAAAGATTCATGTTTCTTGTGGTGCTTTATTTCTCTGGCTAAGTCGAAGTAGCAAAAAACTATGTGACACTCATGTGCTCCCTAGTTCCCTACCCTATCTTATGGTATAGCGCTTGTGCACTGAAGAGAGTGATTGCTTGCAAGTCCTGAGAAAGAAATCTTAAATATATCTGTATCTTCTGGCTGATACAGGGAAGTAGAAAAAAATGGAGAAGTATATTGAAGGCAAGTTGTGTAGGGAGGAAAGAGCAGGGTCAGGAGCAGAAGAGTCTGTCTGCCAGCAGCCAGTGCTGTTTCAAGGGATGGAACCTCTGGGCACCCAGGGCAGCCAGTGCACATAACTGCGACACCAAACACCTCATCTCTACCGCCAGCCAGGATTTCTTATGCACGTGATATGGCAATCCTTGTGAATACCTGGATAGTATATACAAGAGTTTGGAATGGCCAGGTTAATAGTTTTCATTTATTACCTCTAATTTGCAAGACTTTTCTCAACAAAACTCAGACTACTCCACACCATAAATAAAATGTAGAGCGTTTATACTCTGAGTTTTGAGTTAAAGTATGTTCATTGCCTGCATTATAGCAGAGATAATGTTTCACTATCGTTGATTTTTCAGTTTATTCTCTTTAAAGTGACTTTGGGAACAGGTGTCTAAAAATTAGGTAGTACTCATCCACCTCTAAACCTAAATCTTTAATATTGTTCTCATTTTGCCCTATCAGATGTGCCTTATCTTGCTTGAAATTGAGAAAGAGTCTATTTACTGTAAGGCTGTTATTTTCAGCTACTGCAAGAAATTGCGGTCTCTGATGTATCTCTGCCATGTGTCATAGAGAAAAACATCTGGTCACAGGACTTGGCATCCTGGGAAGTTTCTGCCTTGAGGGGTCCAAAACTGAAATCAATCTTTTTTACCAACTTTCCATTAGCCAGGATGCCTTTAAATAAGGACTGACGTGGGGCAAGTAGAGTGCCAAAAGCACACAGGTAAGGAACATGGACAAGGACTTTAAAATTGGTCCTTGCAGAAGGGGCAAGTGGAGGGAAAAAAGGCAGCCAGCAAACACTACAAACATGACAAGAAGGCCATATAGGAAAGTTTGAAATTCTTGGGGTTGTTTCACTAAAAGAAAAACAATGAGAGGAAAGGACATAATAAAAATATGTAAAAACATAAAAGAAGAATG
The DNA here is from genome assembly GCA_013399435.1 of Arenaria interpres. NCBI lineage: Eukaryota > Metazoa > Chordata > Aves > Charadriiformes > Scolopacidae > Arenaria > Arenaria interpres. Next base: position 152,711 of record VXAK01008463.1, read on the forward strand.
AAATCTGGTTTTTCATGTTTCTGCTAAGTATGGAGAATAGTAAAGGGCAAAAAGTGAAGCAAGGAAGCTTGATTGCATAGTCTGAAAACAGTAATACTAGAACTGGTTTTTGTGGAAGCTTGGAATTTGAATCGCTGGCAGCCCTGAGGACTATCCTACACTGACATCTGTTAGGATAACACGACTGAATTTACCTTCTAACCTGTCAGTGTATGTAGTCATGTAGACAAGCTCATGGACATCAGGGCCATAAATGGATACTGGAAGGACTTGGGAAAGATGTACATGCTGATGTCCCCAGTGCAACTGTTCCATTGCTGGGGAGCCAGGAGGGCAACGGACCACAGAAAGTGGCAGCGCTCATGTGGTCTCCCTGAGCAGCCTTTCTTCTTGCTGCTGCCAGAGGCAGAGCACTGGTCTTAGGCAGAATGGCATTTCTTATGTGGTTTCCACTGATAAACAAGATACTCCCGTGATCCGTTTTCTGCCACAGCATTGTCTCAGTGGTAGCTCCTGATTATAAATAAATATATGGTGTACAGGAAGAGATGTTCTTCCGCAGGCCATCCATATGGATGTGGTGGTAATAGCAATATATTTAATATAATATTTAACATATGGTATGATATTTAATGTGAATAAGATAATAAAGTGTAGTATTTATTGTATTAAATATATACATAATATATAGATATTTATTGCAGTGTATGCGACATGGCAAATATATGGCAAAAGCAACAGCTCTAATGTGTAGAGCCTGGCCATGTTCACAAGGTAGAATTTAGATGTTAGGTCAAAATGCCCTGCCTGGTCATCTAGTCCCTTTTCTGCTCCCCTGAATGGGAAAATTCTGAAAGACATATTTTAGTTATGAAGCAGGATCACTTATCTTTCACTTAGACTCTTCCATCTCTGATTAAAAGAAAGCATGATTTGGTTTCAGGCAAGTAGGTCATGTCTACTTTGGTCATACCACAGGAGCAGCACATGGTGATCAATAGAAGAAAATGGAAACTAAAAGTTCAAATTAGAAAGTAGTGGTTTCAATAATTTGAGCAACAATTGCCAAATGAAGATAACGCTTCAGGAAGTATCTAGAATGCTCACATTTTGCCCCAATGGCAGCCTTCTTTCTAATATAATCCTATATAGCAGGTACTTCCACAAGAATATGCAGATCTCTGCAGAACAGATATTTTCTGATGTCCTTCATCTAATTATTTTATCATACAGTTTTATCTTTTTCAAAATTCTTTTTTAGAAAAATAACCTAAAGTAACAAAAACAGCCCAAAAAACCAAAACAAAACCCAAAAATTTTCTAGAAGGTCCAAAAAGTGCAATTTCTTTCTAAGTTTTAAAACAGATTTCAGTGACGCTCTCTCATTCAGCATCATTATTAACCAGGGAAAAAGGCAGGAATTGCTGTCCCTCTTTCATTCTTATCTTCTTCCAGTGCAGGGATGTCATGTTTTCCTTGATTTTGAATCATCTGGCGTTTTACAACAAAGTATACATCACTGCTCACCATCACTTTTGGAAGAATCACCTGACCAGCACTGAGCAAACTTAATATATCCAACAGTACTCACCTGTGACAGGGTTACTAATCCTCATGAATTCAGGTGAACATTAGTTGTGTAGGTAGTTGGCAAGGAAAATGTCTTATCAATGTTAAATACCGCCCTAAAGAAATTATTGTCTTGCGCTGGTCAGTGTAACCTAGAGAAACACTCAGTGGCAGAACCTCTGAGAGACAGGAAACTGGGGTGATAATGGGTTCACAGAAAGTTTTGAAATATCCTCCAGCCACGTCCGCAGTGGGAACATAGACATTTCCCAAGCAGAAGCCTTCCTGAGGTCTGGATATACTTCGAAAGCAGTTTTTGTGCAGCCCTTGTTCAATAGGTGAAAGGTATAAGCAGTTCAGGTGTTATATGCTTGCACTGATACCACAGCCAAAAAATTGCCTCCATACAACCCCCAGCCCTACTACCAATCAAATCATAAGGAGCTATTCCTCTGCTAATGAAGGTTTTACTCTAGTACAACTTGTTTTTTAAAAAACAGTTCCACTGGCATTGATATTATGTGTATTACTTTTGCTTACATATTATATTTTTAAGAGAGTTCACATAAAACTTGTTGCTATGTCTCTCAGGTGAGCTGGAATAGTTTCTGCTTTTTTTCCCCAAGTGCTTATGCCAACACGTGCCACAGTTTTGCTCCTTCATCTTCCAGCGGCAATCATTCACTTTTGGCGGTGGTCATTCACTCACCAGAATAATTCCAATATAATCAGATCTGGTTAAATCATATTTCCAGGGCAAAATTCCCTGCCATTGAGTGGACCTGACTCCAACACCTCTACTTTCTCCGAAAGGTTACCTATGGAGTATGCCACTGAGCTTTGGGAACTGCACGTGGGAAAACTTGTACTGCATTTTCCACCCAGCATGTTAGTGTCACTAGCTACCCAGGATTTCCAAGCAGTAGAACTCTCCTCCCCCACTGACCCTCAGAGGCACTTTTAGATAGAAGCTTGCATGACACCAATCTACATGCAGCTGTTGGCTCTTAGCCTTCATTTCTGGCTGCTGTTGCAGGTGAAAGTACTTGGCAACCTGCTGTCAATTAACCGTAGCATACAAATCCTCTTCCTATTTTCCCTTAAAATAAACAGGGGCGGAGAGCATTTGGTTTCATTTGGCCTTCTGTTTCCTTTAGTTTATAGTGGCTTTTTTTTTCTTTTTTTTTTTTTTTCTCCAGTATAGCTATAGAGTTAGTAAGAGAAATTTAGTTTATTGAAAATTGATTTAATTCTCTAAGTTAACATTTATGGATCCCTTGGAAGAGACCTGCGGGTGTTAGGTAAATACCATTATTTTATTCAGTGATTTTTTTTTTTTTTAAAGTTTTTTTTTTTTTTTTTTCTCCATGTCAGTCATATAGACCAATCTTTTGAACTTCCTAACCAGGATCTATACAAGCTACTGGTTGCCTTTCAGTGTGTATGAAAACTTGTAAACTGTCCTCAGAGCCTCCAAACAGGTGTTCCTTTCAGAGACTTAAAGCAATTGGACTTTAGGCCATGTTTAATTATATATTTTTTTAAATTGTTACGAGACAATGCTTGGAACATCCAAAATAATCACAATTGCTTTTGTATGTTTCTGTGACTTGTTAATGACTGATGGCTGAATGACCTAGGCTTTGAGTTTTCAACTTTTACTAAGAAGAAACTTAGTCCTTGGTAAATGTTATTAGCCACCAATTTATGGACCTTCTAGAACAGTGTCATCAGAATAGATGAGTGAATAAAAGTTAAACATTTTTCTCAGGCCTTGGGAAATTCTTAGTTTGAATTATTTTGAACTTCAATAACTAAAGGTGTTGTCTAGAGAAAGCCTTTTCCTATAACCCAGCTTTTTTTTTTTTTCTCCTCTAGTAATTAGGTGTGTGAATTCATAATAAACATGCCTTGAAATCTCTAATTAACCTTTCCTCTCTCCCAAACCACACCTCACTTGGAAAGAAACTTCAAGTGGATAAAAAGCTGTGGAGAAAATCGTATTAAAAACAAAATTATGGGGGATCTTTTTTATATAGAACAAAATATTTAAGGCAAACTTTTAAAATATCTTTCAAAGATTTCCTGTAAAGGCCATTTCACGGGAATAGGTGTCAGTGAAGATCTATGATTAAGTAACAATATAAATCATAATATCCTAGAGATTGAGGAATATTTTTTTTTTTTTAAAGAGGGAAAAAAAATCAACACACTTGATAATGAGAGAGAACCTTTCCTGTTCATTAGTCGTTAGAAAGACATACATGAAATTGACCTCAAGCAAGGAATGAGCACTAACATGGCTTGGTTACTTTTCCTGTGACAGCGTACTTTATTTGCTGCCTCCTGTGGCTTATGAGAAGTCAGTGGTAGAGACATTGAATTGAAGACAACAAGAATTAATTTGCACAGGTAAGGAAGATCTGTACAATCTGTACAGATTTCAAATGAAAGTATGTAATACATAACTTGTACAACTGGGAAATACATATGACAATACTTCCTGTTGTAAAAAAACAAAACAAATATACAAATTTAATTCTTTTTTCTTATGTTATAGAAAACATAGTTATGATATAACTGTTTTGCAAATAAAAGAGGTTAAGTGGAGATGGCTTTCCATTTACCTAATTCAGCCCATTTGCAGAAAAATAATAGCTAAAATTTGAGCCTTCTAATCTTTGAATTATTAATGGTGTCATTCACACCTAGTCATCTAAGAACTCAGAACAGCTCCAGTAAATTAGAACTTATTAGTTGAAACTTCTGAGGCATTTGTTTTCAAAAGGATTTATTTTTACTTGGTTTTTTCCTCTGTTTTCCCTTTAAACAAAAAAAAAAAAATCATACCTTGAGGCAGACAGTGGCTGAGGTATAAAAGGTCAATTATTCATGAAAAATAAATGTCTACAGTTAGTTTTGAATCCTATATTGGGTCTGTCTGTGAACACAGTGAAGGACTAATAATGGTTTTAACTTGAGTCCAATGCTCTGGGAAGTTTCTGATTAGGGCTGTAGCACAAAAACTTAGCAATGATTTGTTGGGATTTCACACTTAACACTGAGATCCTCGTGACTCTGTTAATTTTAACAACAAAAAAGGGAATGGACTTTGAGGAGAACTCATGGAAAAATATGCTCCTTTCTGGAATGTAGGCAAGGTGTATTTAGAAAGAGAAGTACTTCAGAAGACATATTAAGGGATACGTGAATGGGCCTTGCTCAGACTTCTCCCAGCTTCAGAGAAGGCTTTTCAAGGAATGATGTAAAATTTTATTTTAGTCATTTTACTATTTATATCACAATTTGAATTTTTCAAGGAATGTCATTTTGGTAATAGAAATTTAATGTTAGTCCTTTTAATTCAATTTTTCCCCTATAATCTTAAAGATACAGTCACGTATTTTTTCTATTGACTTGGTATACAGTGAAGGATTTTCTGGGTTTCTTGTTGGTTTTCTGTTTGTCTTTTTTTTTCTGGCAGTGGTAGTATTTCTAAAACTGACCTGCTTACTGAGGTAGTTGGTGAGGAGTTGCATGATTTTTTAACTATTCTTTGATGAAAGATGCATAAGTACAGAAAACATGCCTTTATATTTTGATGACTGAAACTTGAAGATGGAACGTTTCTGTTTAACTGAACGTTAGCATGTGCAGGTTATCACACAAGAAGGTCTAAGAATGAGGTGTTATTAGAGCACAGAACTGGGTCCACCATCAGTGTGCATGTACTTAGTGACAGGCTGAGGTTTCTTGGGAGTGAGGGGAGGTTTGTTGGGTTTTATTCTCTTTGGGACAAAATGTTTTATTTCGTATATGCTGTCCAGACAGCAACAACCACTCTTTGTGAGACTGGATGGGAACAACCTCTTTTCTGGTGTTACAAAAGATACAGGGTCTAACAGGACTAAAATTACTGGGGTGAGAGAGGAGAAGGTCCTTCTGGTTGTGACTTACCAGAAACAAGTTTGCTTCTCTTTCTGGAATTTAGAGAAGATTTGCTGGTTATTGACTTTGTATATGAAATCTGAGTGGTCAACTTTGCTAGGAGTACAGAAGCTTAGGATAGATTTGCAACACACAAGGCTTAAATAAATTTGGCTTTGATTTTCAGCTTACTTCAAAACAAAAAGCAAACAAGCTTGGAAAACTGAGGGCAAAAATGTAAATACATTTAAAAAAAACAAAAACAAACAAACAAAAAAAACCATTTACATCATGGATCTGTAGAGACTGACTTGGAAAACTTTTCTTTCTGGAGTGCTTCTATAAGCATGAATCCGATACTTGTAGTAATATTGGTGTGTAGACGGAAACGGTACTGTTCTCAGAGGACCCCGAGGAGTTCCAAGGTAGGTCAAAAAATAAAACCTAGCAAATAAATTCTGTGTAAACAAGATATATGCTATAAGCAGCATAACAGAAATTAGATTGTCTTTTAAAAGCAGAATCTAGGAACCTGGCAGATGAGTATGGCGGGTTCATCTGCGTATTAATGAACTGTACAGGATGATGCAGAGAGGTGATTGTGTGAGGGACTAAATAACACAGTGAGACTTAATGAAGTGAATAGAAACAGTAGTTAACTCTTACAAGAAAAGAAGATACTTCTGTTTAGAGTATGAAGGGGGTTATAAGCTCTAGATACATCCCTTTCAGAAGTATGTTAGTTTATTCATTTGAAAATCAAATGTAAAGCAGTACAGTAATCTCCCTGAGCTCAGGTCACATGCTGATTAAGACACAGCTGCATCTAACGGACCTGGTGATTCATGTCTTTAAAGCTAAATATGTGGGTCTCCCTTCCCAGGCAGATGTTCTGAATGCTTGTTTAACCTTTTTGATTAGTATTAATAATGTGCTTTATTTATAAAAACAAGGTGTGTAGAAAGATGCTGTAGATTTGCAGAGTTAGTCATGCATGTAAACTAAGCATCACATAGCCAATTCAATTTGCTTGTTATAAGGCACTGCTAAAATTACACAAATGTTATTTTGGTCAATTTATCAGTTGAAATATCTGAAACGTACCAACAGCAGCTGAGCGCATCTATTAGAGTAGCTATTATTCTTTCTGTAGCCTTTCTTTCAGTACCAAAATTTATTTCTCCTATATGATATTAGCAGGGAAGAACATGAAACAAAATAATCTCTAGTAAAAATATTAGGAGTATATTATACACAGTTTAGTTCTCAAATCAGTCCAAATTAGGAGAACCTCTCTAGTTAAAAACTGTGGAAGTTAAAATTTGAAAGCAGGATGAAAATCAGAAAGATTTAAGACAAATAATTGAAGATATGCTTACTGGTAAGGACAATTTGCTGGATCCAGCTTAAATGCTGCTAGGATTCCTGGATTTCAAGCAGAGGTTTGAAAGCTGCCAAACTCCTTGAAAGCAGAGCCTCTGACCACGAAGCAAGATGAATTTGATCCCCAAGTGCTAGAGTTCTGGTCTAGACCGTTACCTAATACTTCTCAATTATTGTCATCATCATTGTCTTTAATCAAATTAGAAGTCTCTGATATGGTAATAAAATAAGACAGATTATACCCAAGGTACATGAAGCACTGCTTTGGTTTCTGTTCTCTCCCCTCAATGTTTAATAACTACAGACAGGTTAAATTATAAGACTGCATCTTACCGTAAACTTGATGGTTGCTCTGAGCCAGCATTACTAGAAGGATGTACAGTAATATCTTTTGCATCATCATGACTAGAGGAGCCTTCATTCTCTGGGCATGGTAGAGAGAAGAGGTTCCCACGGGTTTAAAAAGTGCAGTTCAGATGGCCTCTTGCATCCTGTTGGGTTTACCCCGGGTAGCGTGCCTGAGCTGATACCCTTTTCTTGTTGTTCTGTCAAGGCAGTGCAAAAAGAGGCGGAGAAGCAACGTATCTGCAAAAAATCTCACAGGTTGCACGGTTGTCTCTTTTTGTGTGGTTGAAACGTGAACTGCTTGATCATTTCACATCATCTCAGAACTTCTCTGTAGTTCAAGGCAAAACATATTACACTCTTCTCTGGCTCCCCTTACAGGATAACAAACATAGCTGCAGGTTTTATTTTTTTGAAAGATGCTCCTACAATTGAGGCTTTGGTTTTACAAGCAGTGATATAGCAGAGGGAAGGGATGCACAACAGTATTTTAAACTTGTTCGGTCCTTGTGTATTACTCTAATTCAACATCAACAAATTAAGAAGCCCAAAAAATTCACTCTTCACAAGCTGGTAGATGTCAGAAACACGTCTGAATAGTCTCACTTTGCAGTAGGTTAATCTACAATAATCTGCACTCTAAGAGATGATTGCTTCTACTATTTAGTCTTAGCATCCTCATAACATAAGGCCGAGAATTTGATTCTGTGGGTCCTTTTTTCAGCATGTCCTCAACACCTTTTTCCCCAAAATATTTCTAAAATGCTGAATCTTCCCAAAAAATTCTGTCAATGCAGAGTTTCTTCATAACGTTAGAAGCAAACTAAGGTTGAACAGGAACTTCGTACATGGCAATTATCACTTCTCCTTATAATGCAAATACAACCACAAATAGAAACCAGGGAAGAAATTAATGCAGTTATGAAATCCTATGTTAAAATAGGGAGGTTTAGACTTGATGTTAGGAAACATTCTTTACCAAGAGGGTAGTTAAATACTGGAACAGGCTTCCTAAAGAAGGGGTCCATGTTTCAAGCCTGTCAGTGTTTAAAACGCATTTGGACAATGCCCTCAGAAACATGCTCTAACTTTTGGTCAGGCCACATCAGTTGGACTAGATGATTGTTGTAGGTACCTTCTGACTGAACTATTCCAAATATTTCAAGCTTTCTAGACAAAATATATGCATATTATGCACTAACAAAAATCTAAATTATCAGGATTTTTTCAAAGTAATATTTTGGAGGAAATAATTGAACAGCTTCCCAAAATTTCATGTTTGGGAGTATCTGGTGAGGTACTTCATGATCAGGAGAATCATACTGATGTTCGTGAGAAACTGAAATAGCCTTACAAAAATTACAATCCAGCCTAAATGGAAAATCTTTATGAAAGAAAACTCCTTGAGTGTAACTGCACACACAGCATGCTTCCACTGGAGACAAAATACTAGTACCGCAAATTGCATTTCTATAGAGGGAAGACATCTAGTGGTTGAATCCATAGCGATTTTAGCTAGTAAAACTGGTCATTAAGGGGTGTGTTTCTTGACAGTGTAATTTCTGCTTGTGTTCATGTTGAGTTATGCAAAGTTTATGCTAGGAATGTAATATTAGTAGTTGGTACATAATCTCTGCATTCTCATTAGAAGAGCTGTTTTGGGCTGAGTCTTTGCTACTGACAAGCATTTTAATAGGACAAGGTTTTGTCTGTTCTCTGTGGTGTTTTGAGATTGGTTTTCTAGGTATATAATTCCTTTTGGTAACTTTGTGGAAGTATTCTGAACTGTAGGACAGGTACTGTCATATGTTATTGTTTTGGGTGAGGTGGGTCAGAGTGGCAGGAAGGAGTATGTATTTCCTGTACTGCATACTGTATGTGGCTTGTGATTCTTCTTCTTGTATTTTCCATAGTAAGTCTCTTGGGCACTCACTGGTGATTTTGGAGCATTTTTCTTAAAAAAACGTTTGGCAAATGTGACTTCTACTATAGCTGCTGACACTTCATTATTTCATTTATCTCCCTGCTGCTTAAGAGTAGGATTGTGGGTATTTTTGGTGAGGTATTTCGAGAACCTGCTGGAAGGTGGCAAAGAATCTGAAAATTTAATGTTTTCTTGTTAAGACTTGATTACCTCCTTGAGATGTTCCTGTGAGCTTTTTTATTTTTGTGATATTATTAAGTTATAAATGAGATCTTTTAGATCTCCAAACAGTAATTTACATTCTAATTTTTTGATAAAATCAGTCTTCAATTTGAGACACTAAAATATTCTAGTTTTGCTTTAAAAGCATGTTTCAAAGGATAGTAAATACTTAGTAAATACAAAATAACTATTTACCAAATAAAGAATTGAGAGTCCTAATCTAAAACTGCATAACTAGGAGTGGGAGGAGCCTATGAGTTTCATTCAAGATGACATATCATTTGGAGATGGCAGAAGAAGATGTCACTAGATGGCACTGATTTCCACTATCTGCAATAATTCAGTGACTTCTTTGCTATATGCGAATCAGAGCTCAGCTGAATCCTAACAGATGCCAAGTATTTAAAGAACTGAGAGAATTCAATGCAATTTAAACACAAGGATTACCTCAGTTCTGTGTGTGTTGTATACTATTTTCAGGAAGAGGCTAAAAAAAAAAATTCAGATTAAATTAAAATTTCAAATTAAATTAAGATTTCAAATAAAAAAAGTAAAATTCAGATAGTCTTAAACACCTGAGGATTGCTATTAATAGTAACCTTCTTCGCTCGATTCAGTCCACTTTGTTACATCTGCTGATTCTTTGCTGAAAGCAAGTATAAAAAAAAAAACGCGGCTATGTAATGTTCTTTCTGTTCCACCTCACTTTTTCTTCTGGCAAGACCAGATCGTGTTTTGGGGTTGCATCTTCCCTGTTTGCAGGTGGTTAAGCATTGGCCTCCAACCACATAGAGAGATATGGCGCTTAGGTAGCAGGCTCCAGTAAGTCTGCTGAAAATTATCTTCACTACGCTATATGAAGAAGATTTAGCATCTGCAAGGAACAACAATTTAGAGTCTCCCATCCAGCTCCTTGCCTGTTAGCACTGATCACGCAGCTTGCAGTAGTATGTGCTGCTGCCTGAGCCACAGCTGGCCCATGCGGCCTGTTCTCATCTCTTACTACCATAGCTCCCTGCTAAACGAGGGATCAGTTACTTTGTTTATATGCAAGTTCTTTCCTTTTTCCACAAAGTGAGAGTCTCCACATCACCCTGCTTTTTCCCCAGCAATTAATGAGATGAGCTAAGCTTTAAGTCGACAAACGCATCTTGCACCAGGTTCTAAAGTGCAGACTGAGCATGGGCCTGGATGCTCTCGCAAGGGCTGTCAGTTCATTCAACATAGGGTTGGTTAAGAATCTACTCGGGGGTTTGTTGTATGTAAAACACTTCCCTAAGTGTAAGCATGGGTATTCTAGTTATTGGATTCATCTTATGGTAATGACAGGCTTCAGAAATAAAGGGAAGGAGGAAGCAATTTAAAGCTAATTACAAAAGAATTACGGTAAGGAGTTCTCTTTTTACCGCAGTGAAATCTAATACTGAATTTGGGAGCTAGTCTGTACACTGAAGGACAGATTAAAAAAAACACTTAAGCAAACCAATATTCAAAACCCCCGTAAGAACCTTTAAAGCACCTAATTATTTTTCCTCCAGCTTTGAACAGAACTACTGAATGATACCTTCTTTCCACTGCATTGTTGTAAGCTACTCTATTGGTTAGGAGAAAATGGAAGATTTCCTAATTTTCCTTAGGGACACAATAATTCTTACTGAACAGAACGATCATTTAGGAGGAAAAAGTAAAAGTATCCACTGAAGGACAGTAGAAAATTCCTAATGAATGTATTTTAATGTGTTCATGTAGCACACATGAGAGTACTGGTCACTCCGCTGCACTTAAGTAGTCCTCTGCTTTTACTTCCCCTTCCTGTGCACTACTAGACAGGAGAGGACACAGAAAGAGAGCCAAGTGCTTAGATAAATCTAAAGCATGAATAAATGTAAATTGCTTGTGCTTATTTAGCTCGGCTGAACACAGGCTTTGCATACCAACTGAAACCAGTAACACTCCTCAAGTCCTCCTCCAAGCCTAGGAGAGACCTAGCAGAATAGATGTTCTTTTGCAAGAATAAATCTTCAAATGTTTTTGGCTTCTGAAACCTTAATTAAGTGAGCATGGAGTTGGGAAACTCAAAAGCTAAACTCAAGGGGACTGAAATAGAAATGATAAACAATTGCTGAATAGCCATTTTATACTTAATTTCCTATTTTATAGACTAGAACTGTATTAAGCAAACTTAATACATAACAATTAGTTTCAGGGGCAATTCTGGTCTTGAGGCTGCCCTCTGTCAAGCCTGAGTGACAGCTGCAGTGACTCTCTATATCCTGTCTCAAAACCTGCACCTCATGTTTTTACTTGAGATGTGCTATCCGCTTTGGAATATGGAAGAGGTGGCTTCTATCACCAGAAGACTCACAAATTCCAAACCCCTTGTAGAAAGACAAAAGTGGTGGCAAAAAAAAACCCCCAATCCTTACCTGACTTGAGCAGAACTGCCACAGATTGTCTGTCCTTCAATCTCTGCTGTCCAGCCTATGCAAATGCCAAACTTAATTATCAGTATGAATGCGTCCTAAAAACAGTTATGTGTACTTCATCCTATTGCATCTTGGATATGGGTTAAACAGCATGATTCACTTAGGAAAGTAAAATGTCATTGTAAGAATTTAGCATGGCCTAATTACTAAACTTTATGTATGTACTTCATCTGATTCTGCATCAGCTTCCACACAAATCCCTACTGATATGTTGATTTTGCAAGTATCCAGATGCTGTTTCAAAGTGCAATTGTCCACATAAGAAAACTTTGCAAAAGGGTATGTCTGTATCTTTTCTGCTTTTCCATTTGGTAGAAAGGCAACAAAAAGCAACTTGATCTTAATGTGCTGTGACCTGAAAATGACTGAAAATGAGAAAGTAATGATTAATAACTTTATGAGTCAAGATGTTACACGAATTTATCACTGATCTATCATAAGATGTCAAGCCAGATAAGATGTCAGGAAAAGGGACGTGTAAACAATCAAACCTTCACTTGATAATCTTGATGGGCTGATGTTATCAATTTTCATGAAGTCCCCGAGGGGGACAGAGATCAAACTGTGACCTTTTTGCAAATAGTTTGGAAAGACCCAATTCTTCCAGATTGCAGAAGCCCATCCTGGAGAGACTCGAAGCATTAGGCAGCTGCAAGATCCTATACCTGCAAATCACTTACTGCAATGTCTAAATGCATAACAATTGCTTCACTTGGTGTTCAATTGCAACAGCAGGCGTAGTTAGGGAATTCCTGTCACCCTTAAGGTCACATACTTGACAGGAAACAGGGGTGCTGTATAAGCGGTCCTGAAACAGACTTCAATGCGGTTGTACAGATACACCAACAAACCGCTTCAACATATAGTTTGATATTACCTTAAGCTAGCTAGCATGTACATTATTTTTTCCTGTGACCATCCATTTCTGTGTTAAATTACCATTATACGTGACCTACCGTATGTTCTTTATCCACTTGCTTGGCAAAATAAGAGATCATGCATAAATTCTATGAAAAAGGAATTCCTTTATTTATTTATTTTTTAAAAAAAGGACCATTTTTCCATTACTGAGTGAAAACTTTACAAAGTAAAGTATTTCTTTTTCAATAATATTTTAACATAAAAACTTAAATCACTTCTCTGATATTACTGTTCTAACGGGAAGTCTTGTGGCACTGCAGGACACAGGTATTTTCAGTCTCACTCCAGTATCTAATTTTAAGTTCATTGCTTTTTTAAATAAAGCCGTTTCTGTGGCCACTTACCATCAGCAAAACATCTTTACCACCAAATCAAAAATAAAGCATCTTCACCAGCCCAAAAGAGACTAATCTCTAATAGCATTATTACAAAGAGAAGCTTTGTTAAAAAAAATTTATTTTGAAAGTTAGACACAACCTTAAAATTGTACAAAGACAACAAGCACTCAAATTACACAGTTAGCAGTGAGTACAATGTGAACACAACAACAGTGAGTCTTGCCTCTCTTTATATGTAAATATAAATAGAGATTATCCTTGCCAAACTTCCAGGTTTTTTATTCTTTTTTTTTTTTTTCCTGAAAACCAGCTCATTATGCTGCAAAACCTAGCAGGGACCATTTCACTGTTCAGTTCAACAGAATTGCTAAAAGGGGCTCTGGCTAAAAATAGTCCTTCTATCATGAGAATATCCCATACTTTGCAGAACCAAGTTTCTCTCTCAATTGAAAACCAGCTTTCCCTTTCATTATGGTGAATGTTTCACCTCCTCTAGGGACCTGCCAAATTATAGGCTTCAGAATGCTTAAAAATATTAGAACTTCTTATGTTGTTTCAAGAACATGCAAGCTGAAACTAAAATGATGCATACATGTAAGTAGTCACGAAACAGAGAATGTTCCTGTTTGTATTTTACTCTTTGAAAGTGTTGTTCCAAGCAAAGCACTTTGGAGTAATTTTAGCTCTGAGTTGGCTAAATTAATACAAGTACATGGTCAGAGAAGAAAATATTTCTTCTTTTTCTCTTTCTTTTTTTAAATTACACTTAGAGCTTAAAATATATTAATAAAACCACCTAGCAACAAGTATTCCATATAGCTTGTCCCTACATATGTATGCAAAATGAAAAGCAGACGTTATTACCCTCCCTTCTGAGAGTACTCTTTACAGGAAATACATGGAAAAATAATGCAATGTTCTTGCAGACAAAAAAGGAAAACCCCAAGGAGACTGTTAACCAACTTAGCCACAACCTCTCTTCTAGGGATTTGTTATTAGGTACACCAGAAAACTTCTCCTGCAAAGCTTTCCTAAGATCAATAGCAATTAAACCAAGGTTATGCTTTATCCAGCTATAGCCACACCGGCCAAGTTATGCTCTGAACTTAAGTGTTTGCAGGACTCTGTTCCAAGACTGAGTGGAACCATTTTTACCTTTAAAGAAAGTAAGTCTGTCTTGCTGATGATCTGGGTTATGCCCATGAATATAAACTTACTCATTATTGTTTCTAGATTACTTGGAAGTGCTTTATTTTTCATCGTTTTACTCCGTTATGAATGTTTGTTGCAATGGATCAGCATCTTGAAAACTTTCAAAAAGCTTGAAAAAAGTTGTGTGGGTTTTTTTTAACAGTTTTCCCTTTATTAAGACACCAGTGTCCTACAAACTGCTGTCAGTTCCATTCAAAATCCTGTTGACCAGTTTTTGCTTCCGAATTGTTGTGAGCTGGTAGCCTATGGCTGCACTGATAAGGTTCCTCACCAGGTTTGTACCCTCTGCAGTAATTCTCCTTAAAAAATAAATTGGTACTAGAATAATTACTGAAAATACATTCAGAATTGTGTTAATTGTGTAAATTGAGGCTCTGTACACAGATTGCTTTATAATTAGAGTAAGCTTTTGAGAACTTAAGTGTTCTAATATTGTTTTGCCTTACCGAAAATGGCTTGTTCTATTTTTTTAACAAAAGCTGTTGATGTTGCTTTTATTTTTATGTAAAACCGTATAAATGAAAGTAACTTGATTATTTTTTTTTCAGTTGTACGAGAGCATATTTAATGTTACCATTAAGATTTTAAAAATGTCTGTCAGCTTGCCAGTCAAGGGAAAGACATACAGCATTAATTCCTATATAAAATGGTTATGGGGCACAGCCTGTGAAACCCCATGTTAGCAAGAACTGAGCTAACTTGCCCAAATTCATACCACTTAATCATACCATCTTCTCTACATACTTTTGCTTAATGGAAGCCTGTTTTCTCGATACTCCATTGTTTTCCATTTGGTTCAATTCTAAGATCGCATTCACAAGGTTAAAAAAATAAAATTAAAGCAAGGATGTTGTTTCAATGTAATGAAACAGCAGCTGTAAAAGAACACTTTCAATTCTTATCAGGACAGAAAAGGCTATCAGCAGTGTACCTTTCACTTGGCTTAAGAAGATTTATAAAACAGTTGTAGTTCAAGGCAGTTCATGATCTTAAGCTAAACCCAAGCCTGTGCAACAGCAAACAATATTTTGGAAGGCATATGTTGATAACTAGGATTAGAGAAAAGAAATTACTTCTGTTATTTCTGCCTGAAGTTCTAAACCAGCAACCAATATCATTGACAGGATTGCTACGATGGCGTGAAGTCCCTCTGGCTTCAACAAGGACCAAAGGGGCAGCAACGTACCGAGGACTTGAGTACTGGTACAGATGGATAGGAAGCCTTCTACTTCTTAGTTTTGTCCCTTTACTCAAACAGATCTCATAGTAGAAGGCTACAAGACAAGTTTATAATGTAACCCAAGTGCATTTCTGTAGAAGCTGATTGCACCAAAATCGGTTATACTAAGTATGTAAGTCTCTCTCAATCCAGCAAAAGAGACAGCTCTAGAAATAGCTAGGGAAATAGCTACAGAAAAAAAAATAAGTGAGTTATTTTGTCTCCTTTTAGCAATTACTTAGTATTGCTGTAAATATCTGGAATAAAAGAAATACTGAGAAACAGATACTGTGAAACTCTACTGGAGAAAAGAAGCTGAACTGAACAACTGGCTCCACCCGAAGGAGTTAAAGCATGCTTACACCATCCTATTCACAGAGCGGAGGATTTCTGTGCTGCTAGAAGACACTTGGCACCTCCCTGAACCCAAAGCATCCCAAGGAAATCGACAGCAAGCAGAAGTAGGATGTATTCCAGCACTTTGCACAGTCCTCCCTCACTTTCAAAATCTTTATTGAGCATTTGCATCAGGGGGGCTATTTGGCATAATAACTTGCACTAGCTCAGTAATCGCTTACTAGATTTCGGAGAGGGTAATGTTACTGAAATTCTGCAATTTCCCACTTTACTTTTTGCCAGTCCAGTAGATGTGGCCTTGGTACAGAGTAAGAAATATGGCCCAGGTCTGTAATTCCCATATAGCTTTAAAGTATACACACTTTCCTGTTTGTGCCTACAGGTATTGAATAGCTTTTGCAGCAACTACTTTGGAAACTATTTTAATCACTCTACCTCCTTTGATTAAAAGGCTGAGGACAAGGCCAGAGATACAGAGGACCTTCAGGGAAAGATGGAGGATCCTCTTCTCTTGTGCACTGTAAAAAAAAGCCTTCTCAAGTCTGCAATTTAGTGCCCCCTGACTCCCAATTTAGATTTAGCATCCTTTGTCCTGCTAGTAAGAAAAAGGCATTAATCGTCTCTACTAAGATCTAGGCCCAGTAAAAGTCTCACTTCCCAGCAGCTGCACTGCAAACCACACTTAGTTACTGGTTTGTCTACTCAACTTTCAAAGATTGGCACTGAAACTGAAGGGGACATGTTAAACCGAGGCAATGAAACAACTGATTCAAGAGTGGGCATGGTAAACCTGCAGAACTCCTAACTTTGTGATAACAGTGGAGTTCAGAGGCCAAAATAAGAGACCGGTTAATTAAGCTAGATAATGAAAACATCCACAGTTGCATCAAATAGGATAAGAGTATTTTAAAAGAAAAATGTTTCCCATTTTAGAACATAAACCGAACTCGAATAGGACTTTGCAATAATCCTCCCCCAACAGAGCAGTTATATTTGAACTAACCATTCTACAGCTTCTTGCATTTCAAATGTGCAGCACTTCTTCTTGGTTGCTTATGGACAGGATACTGGACAAAGCAATCCACTGACGTGATTAACAATCCCTATCGCATCATCTTCCTCGTATATTTAGGCAGGTGAGGTCCTCCATCCAAGTGCCTTTTTCTTAGCGTCAGTTACAGCTGGACTGAACGTAGATAAAACGTATGCCAGGTATGTTCCCTACATTCATCACGAGTTCTACATCAGTGTAGCTCTGAAGTCTACAGCAGGGTTAGCAACAGTCTGTGGCATACCACTAAGTTCAGAAATAGATTGTCATTTCTACAATAATACAAAATAGCTTGTAAAACCAATATGTAACACTGTATATATGCATGAATATAAAAATAAACCACACCATCAATATGTAAAACTTCACAACAATGATGAAAACAGTTTTCTTCTCAACGGTCTTCAGTATTGATGAGTTGGTTCTCATTGTCATACCCATCAGGCAGGTATGCTTTCCTTAGCTGGTCTGACTTAGGTATCGAACTGCCATTCTTGACGTAGCGGGACAGGAAGGCTCGCACAGATGGATGATCAGCCTTCTCAAGTGGAATATTAGCTTCCAGGCACATTTTCACAAAGTCCTGGATGACGCTGGTTTTCTCTGTCTGGGCAGTACTGTTGCACTGAAGGGAGGCAGTCAGAGTCCTTTGCTTCTTCCTGACGTTCTGTTCTTCAAACTCCGCCTTTCGCTTTGTGTGTGTTTTGGACTTGAGGTGGTCATTGATGGCAGACTTGCGAACGTGATTCAGAACCACATTGCAGGAGGTACAAAAGAGTTTTCCTCCATCTTCGTGCAGCTCACTGCCAAACTCAGTTACACGATCCTGAGGAGTTACATACAAAGCAGTCTTCGAGCGGTTACGTGATGGAGCAGACTTCACTCCAAATCGTTCCATTGTTGCCTTGAATAAACTTTACCTGAAAGCTAGGGGAAAAAAACACACTGTTAAAGTGTGCTAATGATTTCAACCAAATAGTTCTGGATGGAGTCTATTCAATATCCAATATAGTGCTTATGGACATCTAAAAGATAATTACATGTAAGATCCATGTGTGAAACTATTATTGAAAGGTTCTTTATCTTGAATTCCAAAGAACTTAGGAGACTGAAGTTCCTCATGGGTGGCAGTAAAATACTTTTCTAGTTTCTACAACTACAAAGCTCAACAGAACCTTCAAAACTCAATCTGTTCATGACAAAGTCAAACAGAAAGGTCTTTTACTTTTTGTTGGAGTTTTTATCCTTTGCTTTTTAGGGTACAGCATGCTTTCTTCTTAGCATTTTCAATCTATTTTACAGTTTCTTACTGCTGTTGACATTTTCTGTTTACTTCTTGAAAATGTGTATTAGTTCTGTTAGCAAAAATTTAGTTGTCCAAATATTTGGCTAAAAGGCCTTTACTGTCACTTGAAAAAGCCAGCAAAAAACCCACAAGCAAAACCAAACCAAACCAACCAAGCCTAAGCTTTGTCAGCACTCATTTGGAAACACCCCTCACTTTCACCCCAGCTCAAACTGCAACTATTAGATTGCATCTTAACTTGGAGCCAAAAGCAAACCAGCCAATAATTTTGTCATTGTAACTACAGACCTGTGAAACAGACTGATGTGAACACAAAATTGCAAACATTTCAATGCAAAATGAAAACCTGTATTTTCAAAGACAACTTTTCTGAGGAAGGTAACTAAGAGAGCTGGACACTTTCTAACACCATTCTAAATCATATTATGTTACCCAAGTAGGCAATAACATAGCTGAGTGTGCTAAAATCAAACAGGACCTATTTATTTTGTTGTTGTTGAGAAATAGAGTAGCTGGTGTAAATCTCAGAGAAGATAATTTAAGTCCTTTATAAAGTAAAATTGAAGTCAAGAAAAAGCTCTGTTCAGGTTTGAGGTTCTTCGAGCAAAGTGATCATTCATTATGCCAACTACCTACTTCCTTATAAAAAAAATGCAACAGGTGTTGTTTGTTAAAAATATATATTTTGGCACATACTTTGAGGAAATATAATAGGTTGCCTGAGCATTTACTTATGGGTATGAACAACTTGGGAGAATTTTGTATTACCTGTCTGCTTACAAAGCAGACTGAGAGAACAGAATACCTCTAGATGTATTATTCTCTGTACTTATTTTGTTAGAAATACCTGGTTTGCTGTTGCAACATTTCAAAAGACCTTCTGCCTTTAAAAGACCAGAATTTCCAAACTAACTATAACCGAACTTGTCCAGTTCTAAGGACTGAATGGAGTTTCTGCTCTCCAGAATACCTTTCGCTTGCTCTGGAAAGAGAGTAAAGGAGCAAAAAATTCAGCATTCACAACTGCCTTTTTCTTAAACCATCGCTACAGTAAAAGATGACAAGCTTTTGAAAAAAAGGGCATGATGGTCTTGCTGTTAGCTAATTTCCTAGTTAATTTTTTGTACTTAATTTAAATTTTCTGCTGCTTTCCAGAACTCTAAGTCTTGACTGATACTGCACAACACTTCAGACTAAGGTAAAAAAATATTTTTTCATTCTTTTTGTTGCTTTATGCAACTTATCCCCACGAGTTTCCTCCGTAACGGTTTCCTGAAATCAAGCGGAAAACCTTAACCTAACATAAAACTTGTTGATTTAGGCTTCTGAAACGTCAAAACAAATCCCCTACCAAACCCAGCGTTTGCACTTACGCTTTGGCAAAAATCCGCAAGAATTCTGTCCGCAGTGCAACTACTGAAACACGGGATTTTGGGTGTGGGTTTGTTTTTGTGCTGGTTTGTGGTGGTTTTTTATTTTTTTTGTCGCCAGTTGTGGCATGGAGTCTTCCATGCCCACCGACGCCTGGGCTCCTCCTGGGGAGCGCAGGGGAAGGCGGTGGTGGCGATGGGCCGTGCAGGACGGACACCCCAAGACGCTGGGAGCCCCGGGGCAGGCCGAGGAGGACGCCTGGGCTAAAAAAGGTGTGTCCCCGGGGACAGACCCGCTGCCTGTGCGGGGGGACCCCGCGGCGAGCCCCGCCAGCCATCCGGGCGGGGAGGAACACGGGGTCGGATCGCCGGCCGCCAAACAGGTTTCGCCGGGACCGGGAGCCAGAACTCTACGCGTTTATTCCCGGGTGGTTTTGGTCGCCATTTAACCCGTGATGGCCTCTCGGGAACGCCGGGGCCCGCCGCCTCCCCTCCCCAGCCCCGGAGGGCTGAGGGCCCGGTCCGGTCCCCAGGCCGCGGCGGCGGCAGACAGTTGCGGCCGTTCCGGTCCCGCAGCCCCGCCCCGCTGCTTCCCCCGCTGAGCCGGGAGGCGCCGCCGCCCCCTTCC